>CM056603.1:12305015-12788007 GCA_029721355.1 Tegillarca granosa | reverse complement strand
GCAAATCATTACGGCTTCCAGATCTATTAGATTGTAAACAGAAACTTAAAATTACTTGTAAAATTTCCTATAAATTAAAAAATAGCATCAAGTAAGGGATACATATAATGAGCCTCTTAACACTCTAGTGAAATGTGTATGCGATATATATATATTCAAATTTTAATAAGATATTGACAAAAAATATCAACTCAAGTATTTGACTTTATTTCTATGAATATATTGTCTAATAGCAATTAATCAATATGTATACAGGTATGCAAAGCCATTCTGTATAAAAAAGAAAGGTCATTTCCAAATTAACATAAAAGCATGATCTAGTATAAACTACAATTTTAATCTTTTAATGTGCAAAGGGTGTATATCTGTTTATTTATTGTACACAACAATTATGAAAAGCTAATGAAACAATTTACAAAGCTAGCAACAGCCCGTTTGAGTTTGATTAGATAGAGTTTCAAATGTCTTTAAAAGCCATTTTAACAGACGTTGATAAATATCATCCAAAGAATGCCTTTGATGACTTTCGATGATTATTATAAGAATAAATCTTTTCTTGATTCACTTTAAATAAAGACAAAATAAATAAAAGCTGTATTCACATTATATAAACAACACAGCTCATATAATTTCATCAGATATAGTAACTTTGGAACTCAGTAAAACTGCATTAATAGCTAAGAATTAAACAGTTAAGGGTGGAGTGTGATTCAAAAGTAACTTTCTTTTGTGTATTATTATTGCAATCTTTGCAATTAATGAGAATTTTCTTTATTTGTTATTGTTTGCTTTGGTTTTATATTCTAATCTTTTATGATTATATTGTAGCTGAATATAATATTAATGCTTTCTTCCTAAAAGAAAATAAAATTCTTTGTTATATGTTTCTGACAAATTTCATTAGGCATTGTGTTGTATATTAAATTATTTTTAAATCAAAAAAGCTTTTTTTTTTTTTTAAAGAAAAAAAATTACAGGTATTTTTGTTAAGATTAACTTAATGTCAGTAAAATTTATTCCATGAACAAACATTCAACAATTGCTTTATATCATAACATTGACGTAATTAGAAATTTTAATAAGTAAGGCTAATATATCTTAATACAAATATTAGGATAAGGACTTTTTTATATGACCAATTTTTATAATTTAATTCTGTTACATAATGCAAGCTTTCAAATTTTTGGTATTATAAGGATATAAATGTTTGAGAACTAAGTGTATTTTAAATCATGTGCACTTTATCATTGTGAACACTGAATGCATCAGTACTTCATCAATTTATTTTAAACGGAAAAAACTACAAAAACTAGGATTTTCAATATTGCCAATATATCATAATTTATAATAACAAATAAATGTCAAATTATCATCCCAGGTCCTATAAATCGATAATTTAAAGGGACTTTGTTTCATATTTAAATAAAGAACACATTTTAAATCTGAATCTGCTAAAAAGATCGATATTTTCTGTTTCTTTTATTTATGTATATATCATAAAAATAAAATTGTCACCTGCGCGAAATGTTCTCGTTTACCTGCCTGCACCAATAAAATAACGTCATAAATTTCAAAAAAATCTCAAACAAATCAAAATAATTGCAAAAGAAGAATCTTTTAAAAAATATATCTCATTATATCCAAATATAGTTGAAATAAGTTACTTTTTAGATTCTTTCTAAAAAAAACTTTACGGATGGATTTCAATTTAAGGACCGGTGATTATATTTCTCTATGAACTTAAAACAGGATAGGGTCACTTGTAATAAAATCAAAAGGACATCTGAAGGCTTATTTTCTTATCAACAAAAACAAATAACTTATTTTTAAGAAACATAACGTTACACATAACAACAAATCGGTTTAATATTTTGTTTTTTAAAGAATTTCTTATCAACTAATGTTTTAATTGTAGTTAGTAAACAAAGCTGAAACTTAAGTCAAATTATTACATGAAGTATTTTTAGAAGTGCAACAATGTACAGCTTAACATTAAAGGACGTAACAAAAGTTCTATAAACATGTATGACGAATCATATCACACAATGAATGTACACAAAATTGTATATTTGTAAAGACTTCGTTCATAATAGACAAATAAAAATCTGCAAGTCTTATTTTCGATAAAACTAGAAAATAAGCGAAATAATAAAATTTACCTGCAATCTTCTAAGAGCATTGTTCATGTAATAAGATTACTTTACTATCAGATACAAGACAAACGTAATCAAATATATTGTCCTGTCTATAAAATAATAACATCAATTGTAAATAAAGATCAGGGAACAGATATTAAAGGTTAAATTTTATTGTCTTTCGATGAATTGCATACTTCTTTCTAGAACGTTGATAATTTTTGTTTTTGCCTTGTTGCATTGAAAATGACTAAAACGAGGTGAAAAACGAAAAATACATGATAAAACATAATCATCAAATTTAAAAAACAATTATAGAATATTGTTTTTGCTGTTGTATTATCACATTTTAGCAGAATGGCTCTGATATTAGTCCCATTTTAAAATTTCAAACTGTTAAAACTTATTTTAAATACAAATTGTACTGTATATTGTGATAAAAGTGTAATAAACATAACCTGAACAAACAGATCAAACAAGGAATGTTATCTTTCTATATTGCTTCTTTTGTCTTTTGATATTTACTAAAAAATTTTAAAATATAAGTGACCTAGTTTTCTTTTATCTGTTTATCTTGTTGACTAATCTAGATGTTATTGTAAAAACTCGACATGTAATTTCAAATCCAAAATTTATTTTACTTAGTGTTGGAAACCAACTTATCGAATTGATAAGCTTAATAAGCTTACTACATTAGCAGTAACTCAGAATAAGGATATACCAGTTTTTACTACTATATTATACAAATGCTATTTTAAGTTTTTTTAAGATAAAGATATTCAAAAAACTAACGGCAATCTTAAAATATACCGAACATAATACTTACGGATATTTCCTTCAAAGATTATGCTTCAGGTAAAATTTATAATATTAAGAATTTAAAAAAAAACAAATAAATAAAATCAATTACATAAAGGATTTGTTTACATTTTGTGCAAAGTTCATTTAAAAAATGAATTAGAATTTTATATTTGCAAGACGATTTTAAATATACATCTATTGCATTTACCCTACTGAAGTAAAATCAATTTTTCTTGTGACTTACAACTTCAAACTAACAGAAACTTGTTCACGAATAGTTTTCAACGTTTAACAGTTTTTAAAAACCTTTTACTAAAATCTGTTTTATCATTTTAACCTATAGCACATACTGTATATAGTATGTCACTAAATTAAACTTTGTGATCAGAAAATAACAAACAAAAGCAAAGTATAAAAAGTATAAAAACGATATACACCAAACAAACACTATTTAAATGTGACCACTGATAATTTAAACCAAATTTTTTTTAAAAAGTTTCTGTTTTCGGTTTTTGACACGTTATAAAAACGTGTAAAAATCTTGCTTTGTTTCAAAGTATCCAAAGGTATCAAAAGAATGAGATATAACTCAACTTTCGACATTAAACATACACAACATGTATATTGAATTACAATCACGTTTTTACTGTCATACCCGGATGTAAAGGCTTAATAGTTCTCCAAAAAAATCACTTTTAACTTATTACATTCCTATTATTAAATTTTAAATCAAGATTTGGTAATAATTTCCATAAGTTGAATGTGATTTAAACAATCGTCTGGGAATTATTGACGACGCGAATGCATAACAACTGCATATCAGAACATTCAAATTGTACAATCGGTTACCACTATAAAAAATCTTAAATTTAAACTTTTTTCAGAAAATTGTCAACTTCTTTTTACATTAAGAAAATATTTTAATATTAAGTTGCATTTATTTTATTAAAGTATTAGTTTTAAAAAGATAGCATAGTCGCCCTATAATTGCATATTAAACCTATACCCAAAGACGTAGACAGTAAGATTCGTCTATTTTTTTTAAAAAGGATTTTAAAGTTATGTTGTCTGATATGACATTAAGAACTATAAGAGCGTTTTATAATTTTCTTTTAAAATCATAAATACCAAAAAATATATTGTTTCTTGTCAAATCTGGAAAAAAGACTGTCGCTAAATCATTCAACTACGCATACAGATAAACAGATGACGTTCTTTCTCTAAATAATCAAATTTGGAGAATATGTGAATGACATCTATCCAAGTGAGCTTGAAATAAAAGACACGACAGATTCTCCATTTTTTCTTCATATTTGGACTTATACCTCAATTATGACACCCATGAAAGGTAACGACAAACGTGATGACTTCAATTTTTCTATTGTCAACTTTCCGTTTCTTTGCAGTAATATCCCTGCTTCTCCTGCGTTTGGTGTATATGTTTCACAGTTAATACGGTACGGTAGAGCTTGTTCCCACTATGGAAACTTTCTGCAACGAAGCAAATTACTTACAATTAAATTGTTGACACAAGGATATTGCAAGCCTAGGCTAAACAGGGCCCTTAAAAAGTTATATGGCCGTCATCACAATATTGTTGATAAGTATGTAGTCACTGTATTCCAACTTATACTAGATATATTTGACTTACTATAGTTCTTTGTTCCTTTCATTCTCAAAATTGACTTGCACGTGACGGGTGTAGCTAGCTAGACAGGAGGTGCTTACCCTTCAGGAGCACCCGGCCTCACTTCCTTGATGGAAGTTCACGTGTATAACATATTTTGCCAGTTTGCAAAGTTTTTACTTTGTTTTTGGGATTGTGATATGGACAAGGACTGGTATGTTTGTTTTATTTTTATTCTAACTTCGGAAACATGGTGAAACATATTTTCGAACTACGAGTTTATGTAGGAAAATAGTTTTTATATGATAAAAATTATGTAGCAATATCTAGTTAAAAACAGTTACTGTATAGTGCATTTTATAAAAACGTATAAAAAAAGAAAAGAAACGAAAGGCCGTTTTAATGACTATGTCATAAGCGCCTAAAATGATGTTAACTAAAATTGTATTTAGGATATATGATTAAGAAAATAATTGTCATTCGATAGCAGATAGTTTAAGATTAAAAGAAGCTTGTTAAATACATTGTATAAAAAAGTTTTTTTAAGTTGTCAATCTTTGCTTAAAATTTCGTTTGAATTTTCAGTAAAACTATATAATCAATGCTGTATATGGCTATAAAAATGATACAAAAAAGCATACAAATTATATACATCACCCTGTGGCTCCTGAACTTGTACAGGAATCGAATGTAATGACTTAATGGTATCAAGTAGAAAAATGGGTTATAGAACTCAAAATAATATTGTTACTTCATTTTTGAATATAAATATTGCATTTCGAAGGTTGAAACCTACTTTTATCATCAACTAACGAAATATAATATCTGACGTCTGATTTGAAACTGAACTCCCATTTTAATGTTAAAAAGTAACAGGAATATAATTACTGTGTGTTAAATAAAAAGGTTTTTATATTTTAAAGTAATTTTTTAAAAACTTAAGTACATCTTTAACAGGCGATCGAAATTGGACTTGAATATCACTTTAATTACGGAAAAATAAACTACAAAATATAAAAATACAAAACCTACAAGTAAAGTTTATGTGTGAATGGCATTTTGGGTAATAAATCAATATTATGAATATGTCAAAGCAATTTATTAAGGTACCTTTTGCAGAAACAAAACTATCAGTAAAGCTTACCTAGGCAGAAAAAAATCACATAAAAAAGTTTTATAAAAGCCATCAATCGTAGTTCTTTGACATTATCACTTTTCAGAAACATTACAGTTTTGTGAATAAAAAATGCTTTTAAATGCTCTTGCAGGAATGGATTTCACGATATTTTCACACGATATTTCAGAAAAAAGTCTTTGATAGACAGCATATATGTTGTGTTTGGCAATATAATCTGTAGGGTGTATTTGTTTCATAGTTAATACAGTGTGGCTATGAAAACTTGCAACAATCATGCAAGCTGTTTACAAATGAATTCTTGGCTTCGATATATTGCAATTCTAAACTTTGCAAGGCACTCAAAACATTTTATAGCCATTGTTGATAAGTATAAAATTGCTTCATAAGAACGTATACTGGATATATTTGACATCACATAATTAAATTTTTCTTCTTTTTTAAAATTTAATTTCGCATTTTGAACGTGACAGATGTAACGAGCTGAACGGGAGATGCTTACCCTTCCGGAGCATTCGACCTCACTTCCTTGTTGAAAGTCCACGGTGCTTAACTGAACGCCTAGTTTTTTTTTAAGTTTTTACTTTGCCTACGGGATTGTGATTTGAATATAGACTTTTTTTTAGAAAGACGGATTCAAATTGACTTGTTAATATGCTATTGTATCCCTTGAATCGAACAGTATTCTAATGTAAGTAAAAGTGTGTTTCAAAATTCTTTCTATACATAAACCAACAAAGATAAAATTAAAATTCCATTATTCCTATACTTTGACAAGTTTTGTTGCATAAAATTTTAAATGTTTAAAACGCATTCCGACAGATTGCAATATAGAAAACTTTATATTCAAACATTTTTATAGTTTAAGTAAAAAAATATATATATATATTCTGCGCCGATTAGCAAATAAATGTTGTTAAACTTTTTCATTCTTTAATTTCTTGAAATACTGATAAATTAAAAAAGTTGCCACTTTTTACTTTACGTAAATATAAAACAAATACCTGTTAAATTTTGATGTGCCATATGTGCACATTTCGGATAATCATTCCTCATCAGTGATACTAGGGGCCGAAAAACACAAACAGAAGCCAAACTGTTAAAAAAAATTAATCTAAAGTTCCAAAATTATATGAATCCATATCCAGCTAAGGAATGCTTTGCATGAGGGAACAGACCTTAGATTTGAATAAATTTCAAAAATTAAATGGGAATTTTGTAACACTATACTTGAAAACTCCATTACGATTTTGAACTGTTCACTGTAGTACATGTTGTATAACACTATAGATGAACAGCTTGGTTGTGGGACAAATCAATACACATTGTATTTGTTGGAACGATTTTGTAATCTGTAATTGAGATAATGAGATAGCAAAGATTCAACTCAAATGCTCTAATCTGAGAAAAAACTCAAACGTTTAAAATGGAAAATATGATACTTAAATATATAAAAATGTACATGTTTTCTTTCAGAAAGCAACTGAAAGTTTTAAACTCATATTTCAAATTTTGAAAATGTCAATGTCATTACCTAGATCACTTTATATTTGAAAACTCTAAAGAAAAATATCTGTCATTATCAAAATACTATATCTTATCAGATTAAACAAAACCCTTTTTGAAATTAATTTGACTCAAAAACATCAGGTTTACCCAAAAGATAGTCTTTCTGGTTGTCTTATGATTTTTCATTTGACAAGCACAATGAGGTTGACGGAAATGATCGAAAAAGTAGATTGTATTTTCACTGCAACTTCTAGTTATTCTTAAGATTTTATTATGACAGAAAGCATAATTTTCTCTAGGTAAACCCGAGATAAAGAATGTTTTATAAATATTTGTCATTTGTTTGACTTAAAAGCTCATTTTCAGAATATTTTATTTTACTCTAATTTCAGACCACAATGCAAATTAACACTGCAAGTGAATAAAATTAATACACACATACAAGAAACCATACTTTCTAAGGCCACTATTGTTAAATGTTAAACCTTAATGTGGCTTTAGTTCCACAGTTTTCGGAACCATTGATTCTAAAATACACACAAAATCAAAATTATTAACAACGCTATCTATATTACCCTTGTGTGTAACACACCATTAAACTTTTATCCTCCACATGTTATTGACTTGTGCACGTATTTTTCATATTCTCAGTGATGGTTTACGGCTCGATACTGTTCTGTTCAGTTGGCACAATATCCCAAAGAGAGTCGCATTGTTGCATTTATTTCCATTATTATTTATCACGGTGAACTCACATAAACTACTTCTCGTTAACTAAAAGTAAGTTAAGAGTTGTAATGGAATGAGTAAAAAATTGCGTCCAAGAAAATCAAATATACATAAAGCTTCTCTAAGGCCATTTCTAACCATTAACTCTTTTATGATTCAATTTACATTTGGTATAAATAAGAAAAGATAAAATGCATGACTTAATAAATTGAAAAACATGTATTCTTTTCTAAGACAGTACAATAAAGAAAAGTCTATAAATATTCAATTACGCGATTTTCACTTTAATCTTAGACTAGAGTAAATGGTCATACAGAAAATATTTCATGTCAATAAATCATCGCTTGACCAAATAGAAAAAAACCCGAAAAAAGGTTGTTGAACTAGAATCATAGCTGATTTGTAAACAAGAATACCGTCATCTAGAGTGATTGTCTAAATTGTTATATAGTCCAATTGTCTCCGTGAAATTTTCATTGTGATTAAGTTTCTCTAAAATCAAGCAACTGGCTGTCCAAAAGCCTTGAAAGTTGTGTCCCTATAATAATAAATATGTCTGTATCTTTACGAAAAACACATACATATGATAATAACCTACAGGTAAGACAATAAGATAAGAAAATAACATTAGTGGTACAAGATCAATTAAAATTTACAATCCTATTGAATAAAACATAAAGGCAATAGACCTTTATGCAAAACACTTTTAAAGAATAACTACATACTTAAAAAAAAAGTCAGTTTCATAAAATTAAAATATAAACACTATAAACTTTTTTTGGTATGCCATCAGACCCGTATGTTGAAGTGATTTATTTATTTATTTATTTATTTATTTATTTATTTATTTATTTATTTATTTATTTATTTATTTATTTATTTTTCATTCATTCATTCATTTATTTATTTATTCATTCGTTTTTTGTTTAGAAAAGGCTAACTTGTAATACACTGAATACGCTCAAAGGTTTATCTGAAATCTGAAATTCTGCAGTATCAATCTATTTAAATTCAGGCTACAAAAATTGTCCAGATATCCACTACAAAAGCGCTACATTATACTGCTGTTGAACAAACCTTTGACCATTGTAATACAATGTCCAAAATAGAATTAAGATGAACGGTTAACATATATTAAAATTTGTTACCAGATAATCAATTTTAATTTCAGTTTACGTAATTTATCCCTGTTACAGGATGTTTCACTATCAGTTACCTTCTTTCTTCTTTACGTAATTGTTTCTGTTTTATCTTGGTACTTCTGGCAGTTTCTACTTTCATTTTTAAACACATCAATAAGCATTTATTACTTATAATTTTCGATATTCTACATTTCTTTTTTCTAGAATATAAATATCTCGCTTTATTCCATTTTAGGAATTTTTTAAACACATCTAAGGGATCGATAACCGACCAACATATTCAAATACATCTTGGAGAGTTTTCAATCATAGAAAATTTTTTGTGATGAAATAAATTTCTACACATGTTGTATTTTTGTGATTGTTTTTAAATCAGTCAAAAAATGATAAAATAGAGTATATTCTTGAAAAAATAAGTAATTTTATATTTTTATGCTGTTCACAAGAGTTCGACCTTGTTAACTATGTTATGTCTGCCCACACTGAATCAGGCTCATTTCCAAGAAATAAACTTTTTTTTTAAATTTAACCTTTTTAGTCTACATCTATACCTAATACAGACTTAAAATACGAACAGAGTTTGTTATTTATTTGGCGGATTAAAATCTGCTATCCAATTAAATGTCTAATTTGAGTGTTTTATTTATCTGTATCTAGATTTTACACATGGTTATTATAGAAAAGCATGAATACCTACATTAGTTAAAGAAATTACGACTGTAAAACATTCACTACATAACGCGTTTGCCTTTTTAATTACCTAGTTTAGTCTATGTGATTACTTTTTAACTAAAAATGATAAAATGTTACTTTAATGCATGCCCTTAACTGCACGATGTTCATAATATATTAAATTATTTCCAATATGTATAACATAAATTTAATTGTTAAAAAATACCACACTTTGATATTCATGAGTAAAACTTTGTAAAATAATGCGCCAGATTGATACGTTTATCTCCATACAGATATGCCTGTATATACTTTTAACTACAAAGGAGTAGTAAAATGTGATACGTCACACTTTACATTTGCATGTGTCAAGCGAAATGAACAATAAAAGTTAACATGTTAACATTTTTCTTAAGTTAGATTGGAAGAGAGTTACAAATACTCAATGAAAAACTGTCAATTGAACCTTCTATCATGAAAAGTTTTAAATATATTGCTGATCAATTAACTTTCCAAAATTTTACTTTTGGAATGTGTGTGTGTGTGTGTGTGTGTGTGTGTGTGTGTGCTTTAAAATAAATGCAAGCTATTCATGATAACACCTTTCGATTAGACTTTTTCAAACACAATTCCTAGACTTTTTTTAAATGCTACATCTTTGTGAGAAAGCTTCTAACTGACCTTAGCACAAGGTCTGATAAAACATCAATTAATGAAGAATTAGTTTTAAAAATTATTTGCAGATGTCGGAATAATTTCTCTTTTTTTACTTTTTCTAAACCATAAAGTACATGTATAAACTAGATATACAGAAATGAAACTTTATTCGCAAAATCAAACAAACATAAGAAGTAAAAGGAAAGTTATTTGTGCGTGCATTAGCTGGTCATGAAACCAACAAAAACAACAATTAACATTTAATAAACAAAGCGATGGAACAAAACGTCATGTTTTGTATCTGGATATCAAATATGTTATTTCTGGGATGCAATGTAAGTTAGAAGGAGAACTAGAGAGTCTTATTTAGTAGGTTCTATAGTGATTCAGCTTACCGAGTCACAACCTCCATCTATAATTGTCGATAAAACATTAATAATCTTCCCCTTGGTAACTGTAATATTGCAGTATTTGTAAATTTAAGTCTGATTTATGATTTCTATCTAATGCTGTCAAAATTACTTTAGATGGAAGAAATGATATTTCAAAGACAATAGTACCGATTCACCCTTCGAGTTATGATTCAACTGGTGTAAATTATTAAATAAATAGTTAAATCGATTGTAAATTCAGAAATATGTAAACAACTCGAGATTTTCTGCTCCTCGTCACTTCTAATCATTCAGAAACATTAAAGGCCCATAATGCCTTAAATATGAAGCTTGATATATTAAGCTAAAACATTTATATCAGCATAACGAGGAAAATTGATATTTAGGTTCGATGCCATGCAGGGCATTCATATCCAAAATAAATATTTATAAAATTAAAGAGAAAAAAATGAGACATAATTAACACATATCACACAAATATTATTCAAAACCTTTAAAAAAAATTGCTTGTCTCTTATCAATTGCAAAATTGTAAACTGTTTGATAATTGTCTTTGAAAATATTCCAATAAACACTGTAATGGAATGCAATGCATTTAAGACTTTCAAACAAATGACATTTCTAAAACGGTTGTTGGTTATCTTTTTTGTTTGCAGTATCAGCCATGTTTCTGCTCTGACAAACATTTTCAGTCAAGAATTTGACAACGGGTCTTTAAACTGTTGACTAAAACTATAGACATAACAAAAATAAATAGGTACTTTATACATTTATTTTACATGGAAATTAGAATAGAAACTATTTGCTATTTGAGATAGCGGGCAATACCTTAGCAACTGACCTTCTACATAATCCAAGGTAAAAACCTAAAACATTTATCGATTTTGTATATCTTATACAAAATTATTTAGCCTACTCGAAAAAAGGCATCATTGCCTTTATCTAAATTAGTAGAGTGGGCAGATGTAAAGGCAAATATATAACAAATACCTGCTAAATTTTGATGTGCCAGATGTGCACATTTCGAAAAACCATTCCTCATCAGTGACAATAGAGGCCGAAAAGTTTGATATATTAAAAAACATACGCCAAACAGTTGAAAATTAACAAATCTAAAGTTCCAAAAATATATGAATCCAAATCCAGCTAAAGAATGCTTTACATGAGGAAACAGACCTAAGGTTTAAATTAATTTCAAAAATTAAATGGGAATTTTGTAACACTATACTTGAAAACTCCATTACGATTTTAAACTGTTTACTGTAGCAAACTTTTTACAGCTAAGGAATGCTTTGCATGAAGGAACAGACCTTAGTTTTAAATAAATTTCAAAAATTAAAGGCAACAATTTTTTTCCACTTAATTCCTAAGCTATTAATTAGTATATATTGTGGAGAGCATTTAATATGTAACAAAATAATTAACCTCATTTTATGTCTCTGATTGTGGTAAAAAAACAAAATTTGAGACCATTTAAAAAAGTTTAAGTATCATTATTTTTTATAAAATGTAAGGTTTCATGATAATTGAACAGTCTAATACGATTTATGTTCCTTCTAAAAATGTGTTAACAAAGTATGACAATTTGGATTCTTAACGGATTAGTGTTTTACGCTTAATAGAAGGTAAATAAATCACAGAAGACTTCAACCATAAATTGTTCACTTCCTATAAAACCTCGTATTTGTTTTAAAATTTGTAGCTACATATGGGATGAAACGATATTTTACCACTGATCTGTAAATTTTCTTTGATTTTTTTTTTTTTTTTTTTTTTTTTTTTTTTTTTTTTTTTTTTCATTTCTTTCATTTTATAGAAGAAACTCTCTTGCTACAGAGGGCTTGAAAATCTCGTTTTAATTCAAACATTTATAGATTTTTTTAAATAAGATTGATCCTACTTGTTCATTTTATCATTAAGTAAAATATTACGTAGGTTTAAAATCTTTATTACAAAAACGCGGGATTTTCTGTTGAAACTTTTTGATTTCCCTTAAAAGAATCAATTATTCATCCATTTATTCTATTATTAAATAATAACTTTAATTAGACTTTTTTAAAAGTAAATAAAAATTTTATTTTAAAATGAAGTACAATCTCTTCTAATAAGTAATAAACTTCAACATTTAAAATTTGTTATTTTAACTTATGTTTATTATATAGAATAACTAAAAACGCCATTCTTCTCGTATCTATCTCGCATTGAAATAAAATACGCAAAGAGCATTGGTCAGATTCCTGAATAAGCCGGCAAATGGTAACAAAGAGAAAAATGGTGATATGTAGGAGGCCTCCTGAAGAAATACTTGAACAAAAGTATTAACATCGTTTATGAATGCCGAAATTTTTATTGCTTATTGAATGACTTAAAATATCCGTGTCATTTTGTGGAATAGATATTTTACAGGTACACAGACTAGTGCGAAACAATTATAGATTTATGAATTATTTCGAATTTATTCCATTCCAATAGATGTTAAAGTGGACTTGCCTTTTAATTACGGTGATTGGACACAAAACGTGCTGTGATGGCCACAAAACGTGTTGTATACTGCTGTTTGCTATGAAATAGATCTTACAACCATGAAAATATTTATATGCACATTTTTGTATTTTATAGATATTCTTTTGGTTGTATGATCTATTTGTCTGAATTTGACTATGGATTTGATTTGATATATGGTTTCTAATAACTTACATACAAGCCAGTTCTATACACTGTATTAAGGTACTAAAGGTACTTAATATAAGTAAGATATTCAAGAAACTATGTATACTAGGTAACTTAAAAATCCAAATTTGTTTCATGAACTACAATAAGAATGTGTTTCTCAAAGAATGTTTTTGTTATAAGATCTAAAAAAAAGTTTGTTTGGGCTAGAGTCTTTTGTCTATTCATGTCTAATGTATACAGAGTATTATTACTATTAAAAATCGAATCATTTTATTAAAGAATTCAACTGCGTTTCATGATCTCAATAACAATGAGTTTCTCAAAGAACGTTTTGGTATAAAATCTAAAAAAATTGTTTACGATTTAGTCTTTTGTTTACTAACACCTAATACATGCAGAGTATTATTAGTATCAAAAATCGAATTATTCCATTAATAAAATTTAAGTGCATTTCATAAACTGTATTTGCATTTAGGTATAAACTTCTAAGAATTGTTCAATTTACTCTTAATGGATTATAAGTCATAAATTTATTGTTAATGAAGAAGTGTTTAGTTCTTACAAATTAAATCAATGTGATTTTCCTGTTACTATTGACATTTTGTTCAATGTCCATTCAGAAATTTGAATACACATAGTTAGTTTATTGAATAATGTTATTACACTGATGGAGAAATGGTGTTTCTTACAATGGATACAAATGCGATTTTAAATTTCTTGTGACTTTTCGCACCTCGTTTAGTATAGAAATCTCTATAGAGCACTTCATACTTTTTTGTAAACTTATGAGAATACACCTCATACAAGTGAACAGATATAATACTGGTCGAAAATGTGACTTAATTACACACATAGTCAAAAGTCGATGTGTATTGTTAAACTGTCGATAACTGCTCAATGAAAATGAATAATGCAATCGGAGCCAATACCTCTCATTTATCATAACTTGTTTATTAATGTGCCCGCATATAAATATATTTGGTGCTTGCTCTCTTAATTTTACTTACCATGTTATAACTTGTTGTTATGTTAAAAAATGTTCAAATTTTGAGGTTTTTTATTCATCTTGCAAAGAAATGGGATATTGCAATCCAAGTATTTTGTTGCTGCTAAATTAATACAAAATGTTAATAATGTTAATTGTGAATTACGTGATATCTATAGCAGCTATCTATAATTTCTGATATTTTGTCGTACATTTACAACCGGTAATGACACTTAATTTTCTATTTTGTCACCAGAAGCCTTTGACTAAATAGCTTCTATAACTCCTGGTCTTGCTAAAACTGACCATACGAACAACTTCCATAAAAATTAGATAGTAGAAAGTTTTGATTACACTTAATAATTCTCATGCTTATTTCTCTATTTCCGTTTTGTCTTGACACATGCGACAATCATTCAAATTGTGACGTCCTAAGGCCTCTGATATACATCCAACTGTTTGGACAGTTCAAGTTCAACAATCAGATTAATATACCTTGAGGGTATAATATATAAAAAACGAAAAACAGGATTTTTATATGATTGGATGAATAAAGCATAGAACAACTGAAATTATTGGTCAATAAACCGAGTTTTCTGAACAGAGATCATTGTAGATGATCGGTTATCATTGTGAAATTTAAACCTCTAACTTGAAAACCAAATGCATTTCATAAAAAATTGTATTTAACCACAACTTATGAATGGTTTCAAAAATCGGGAAAATGGTAAATTAAATGTATTCAGCATATTCCATCTTATTTTTTATCTTTAGAATGTTGATGTAATAATGTATTATGTTTCATACAAATTTGCAATACATATATTATATATTGCTGTACTAAATATTCCAAAGTGAAAACAATTATAATTGGTTTTCCTAATACGTGTGTATCTTGTCTTGTTATTTTTATCACAGACAACAAATTGCTGCCTCATGCACTCAAATACAATTACAACGGTATTATGAGTTTAATTAAGTTATATATCCTAACAAATATATGGATATACACTTTAAGTTACACGTATGTTTTAATTATGTTTGATACCAGTCACATTCGGTATAAAACAAGGTCCTGATCATGTATAATCTTTTGTATAAAAAGGTCTTGATCTTGTATATTTTGTACATTTCATTTCTTATGCACTAATCCTATTAATGTTCATTGGAAGACAGTTCCTTTGATATTCTCAACTGTTTTAGACGAAATGTAAAAGAAAAAATGTCTTTAAAATGCAACCTTAAATATTTCTGTGTAAAACTGATTTTCTTTTCTAGTCCATTTTTCACATTACTCTGTTCAGTTAATTTCGGCTTATTTTACTAAGCTTTAGCTTTTTGATAGCCAAAAGCTCAATATTGTTCAGCTACATTACGAATCTTCCAAAATCTAAAAAACTTGTAATGTTAATTTACAGTTCTGGAATTCCAGGCTTATGTTATTTAACTACAGATTTGAAAAATTCTGAAGCTCATGTTGTTTAGTTTAGGATATTTCAATACATTTATTATTTATCCTCAGCTCTAGATAACCTAAGTTTCTGTTTAATTTTTGCTTAAATATATGTCAATAAATCAAAGTATATGTTGTTTAGTTACAGTTCTGTTGTTATTTAAAATTTTCAAAAAGCTTGTTTATCTTCAATACAGAATATCTCAATGCTTATGTTGTTCAGCTACAGCTCAAATATCTAAAAAAAAAATTTATGTTGTTCAGCTAGAATTTAAAATATCTGAGCCCTAATGTTGTTAAGCAAGCTCTGAATATCACAAAGCTGTCCTTGTTTAACTACAGCTTTTGTGATATTTAGCTACATCTTGTTTTGTTTTCAGCTGTAAATATTTCACAGCTTTTGTTGTTCAACTATAATTTAGAATACTCCAAAGTTTTTGTTTATAAGCTATATCTCTGACTATCTCAAAAATTCTGCTACATAGAGTTTTAGCTTTGAATATTCCAAAGCTTTTCTCTAACCATCTACAGATATGAATAACCCAAGGCTTCTGCTATATAGCTTCCAGACTTCATCTGGTTAAGCTTTTTTATACTTTTGGTCCAGTATGTTTCAGGTAATTGAAAAAACATGTAATCTTTCACAATAGAAACTGATATAAAATTCAAAACAAAAAAAAGACAACTAAAATAAACCAGTAAGTATTTTTAATTACAGAAAACTGGGTAAAGCAATTAGTAAGTGATAACTGTTAAAAAATGTTTAAAGTATATACTTCATATTTGTTGAATAGTTAATAAATGCTGATAGATCAATTAAATATGTAATTGTGAATTGTGTAAGTACAATGTGACATCATATTACAAATTTACAAATTGTATTGGCATTTAAAATCCTGCTAAGATGCTAGAATACAGTCATAAATCTGAAAATACAAATAACTTAATGATTTTAAGTTGCAAAATGCTCAACGTACTTATTTAAAGCATATCTTTAAACAAGCATGATTTAGAAAATATAATAGTAAGGACAAAGCTAAATCAATAAGTCTCCCAAAGGGTGACTTAAACATAATATTTAGTCTGTTAATTGGAGAAATGCACCTGGGTTATTTCTTGGGTTTCAGTTGAAGATTGGTCTAAAGCAACATCACAAAGATTACACTATCTCTCGGTGCTAAATTTTAAACTTTTAAACAGAGCTCTTCCAAGAGCAAGAAAATTTGTCAATTAGCTTTCAGAAGGCTGTATGTTTTCTGCAGGTATTCTATCTTCTTCCACCAGTCAAAAACTGACCACATTTATTTTTTACTTCATTCATAAATATACTCAACAATTAAATTTACATTTATACTTTCACTGCAGCAAGCAATGCAAGCAACACTTAATTTCATTGAAATTATCAAAAGAATAAGGTTAACTTATTCCAATACTTAACAAGTATTCATGCACAATAGAGAACCAAAACATTAATACAAAATTTTCTGGTGCAATTTTATAAATTTAATCATTGAACTCTTAATAGGAGACAAATATTGGGATAATGAACAATATTTTTACTTGTACACAATAACACAAAAACTAAGTTAAAATAAATATGCTTAAAAGGAGACACATTAATCAGTTTGCAGTAGGTCTTGTGAATAGTAGTACATGTAGTAAAAAAATCACCTTGGTCTGCAGATGTATCAAGTACAGTTGTGTGGTATTACTTGTATACCATTATACCATGTTTTTTCTCTGCAGTACATACTATGGTAGTAAACAATCAAAAAAAAAATAATCAGAATGTTCCAAGTTCAAAGTACAATCAAAAACTATAAAAAAAAAAATCGGCAAAATAAAGTTAAAACATGAACTTCCACCACAGAAATAAGGCCGGTGTTCTGGAAAGGAAAGAATGTCAAGTCCAGTTATTAGATATACCTGTGAAGTCAAAATTAAGAATGAAAGGATCATGGAACTGCTGGAAATCAAATATATCCAGAATTACTTTGTTTTAATGGCATTTGAAATTTTGTATAAATATGACTTACACTTAATTGATTTTGTATTTTAATGCTATTTTGCATAAAAATAATCTTATCCAGGTTGTTGGGCATTTTCACAATTAATGATGTATCCTATATAATCATAAACTGTACAGTCATAAATTAATTAAATTAAAGTTGTTCATACACACATATTTCATGAAAATGCTCTTCATTGTTTGAAACAACATACAGTAAAACTTCGATTGCTCGAACGTTGTTACCTCGAATACCCCTGATAACTCAAAGTCATCTGCCGGTCCTGACCAATTTCCTGTAATACCATATGTAAATAAACCTTGATGGCTTGAACTTGTTAACTCAAATACCCCCGTTCGTTGAACAACAAATATTTTTAAAAAGTATAAAGTTAGTGGAAATTCAACTCCTTTCGCTCGAATACAACTTTTGTCAGAATGACATGTGACCCAGGTCATTGTAAACATAACACAAGCTGAAGCTATATTACAGATTTCATCAAAAGTAATATAGTGGAACGAAACAATTAGTCTTGACAGTTACCTTTTCAGTGCTAATCGGTATTATCAATTAACCTAATGAGACAGTGCTTAATCTGTTAAGTTCTTAAATCTCTTAATCCGATTATGACACACTGAAGCTTTTGATCAGTTAAGTCGATCTCGCTCGATAATTGCACAAAGAGATTCTCTAATTTTCATGTCACTGGAGTATACAGAGTAATGCGTATTAACATTATTTTCTGTGATTAAAATGACCAGTATTAACTGTGCTTTGTCTTGTTTTTCTCTAGGAAATAAGTAAGTTTATTTTGTATCATCACCTGTTTAAATTAAAATAGTGCCATATTCTAGCTGGCAGCCATATAACATCATACAGCAGATTGTGGGTCAACATTTAAGTTCAAATGAATTTTGTATTATTGACTGGGACATTTCATTCTCAATAATTTTTTTAAAAAAATATTTCGTGATAAATAATGAAATTTTGATTTGAATATTTCATTATTTGATTTTTAAGACATTTATATGAGTTTCAAATTTAAAGATTCTTTCTCCGTCGATAAACATGGTACCTGAACCTCAGGTCGTATCTCAATGTTCGATCGCTTGAACCCCCTGATGGCTGGAATATTTGGTTGAAGTCCCTTGAAGTTCTACTGTATTCTGGAATGTTTTTAAGGAAATATTACATGAAATATTATGCTAAGGAAACTGACCAGTAACTAATATCAATGTTATAATATTCATTTAACTCATGACATATACAAAATGTACTATGATATAATATCAAAAATCAGACTTATAGCAGCAAAGTGAAACCATGTTACTGTACAGTAGTAAGAAAATCATCAAATCTAACATTTAATAAATTCCAAGTTTACATCATGTTTGCCTTATACAAATATGCAAATTATAATAACTTGAAATTCTATTACAAAGAACTGTTTAAAAGAAAGAATCAGCCTGTATGATTAAACAAAGAAAATGGGGAATATCATTATGATGTCTTAGTTCTATTTTTAGAAAGTCAAGGTTAACACAAAAACAAAAAACAGCTAGAGTAAGGTAAAATATCACCACAGAATCAGGCTGTATAATTCAATGAAATGAGGAAGATTATGATGTCCAAGTCATTTTTTTAGAAAGTCAAGATCACACAAATATTTTTAGAAAGTCAGGATCACACAAACACAAGGTAACCCTTTAATGGACACTTCGGATATACAGAGCAAAAGCAAGGCTAAATATCACCTAGCAAAAACTGTAGAAGCCGATCTGAAAGAGATCTAAGTGATATGAGAAGAAGCCGAGAACAGCTGATATAAATTGAAAGATCAAATACTGCAGACTTTGTACTCAAACTCCAGGCATGGTAGGCATAAGTGAGGCAATATTAATAGGAGATTAATATCAGGAAGAGGCAGAAATTAATATAGGTTAAGAGTTTGCAACATTTTTTAGGGTAAATACCATGTCCACTTAAAAAGTAATAAACAAAAAAGAAAATGGAAAATGGGTGTCATGCAATTTAACAAGTCGAAAGTTTTATGTAAACACTGAAGTCCCATCCATGTCCAATATTCACTGAGAATGCATCTACGGGTAACTAAAATGAATTACACATGATAATTGGTGCTGAAATGTCTCCCACTGGTTCATCCTTAAGAGGTATTAAGTTATTATTTAGGAATGATTATATGACATCATCCTTTGGTAAAAATCAAAGTTGGACATCTAAATTTTTTAATTAGCTTCAAAAGTATATACTTGGAATTTAAAATGAATGGCTTCACTATCAAATTACAAAGGACTACTCTATTGCAATATAGGTGTATCAAATCGCAGTTGCAACAATGCACCAAATTGATTTCTTATGAATTATTCTAGAGCTTAATTTTTTTTTTTTACTGGGTTAAGTATACAAATACAAATTTATAAACTTAATAATTTCTCTAAACAAATAATATACAAAACATATTTAAATATTTCAAAACTAAAACAAATTGACTCAATTTATTATTAAATAAATTAAGTCATTTACATAAAATTACACTTTATATAATATACAAATATCAAAAATTATGACAATAAATATTTATAAAAAGACAAAATAAACAAATTATATTTAATATTTTTTCTTTAACATCAAACAGAATATAAATATGATTGATTATATACAAATTTGGGTTCACTAAAGGGAGAGAACCACTTCCAGCTAAATGGATGACCAAATACTGCCTTGATATTAAGCCATTTGGATTTCTTGCTATATCCTGGTTGTTCTTTTTTCAATTGTTCAATACCCTGAAAATATAAATATCAACTTATCAACACAAATGTTACAGTCTGGCAATCTGCCAAGATAAAAGAAAACTATGTTCTTATTACCTTGGAAAACAGGTTAAACTTCTAATGGGATGCAATTACTTTGTCCAAAAAATGAAATACATAATTATTTTATTTGCAGTGTCAATATTATAATCAAATGTTTTTTAGTTTAGAATTTGTAAAGGTAAAACAAAAATTGACAATAAAAAACATTTTTCAAGCCTTGAAATGAGTACAAGAATTCCTATATCAGGATTTATCAAAAAATTGGATAAAATCTTTAGGGATAGTCCATTAAAAAAAGACAGTATACACATTTTTCTCAGTGTTTGAAAAGTATTAATTTTTATATTTGTTTTGCTTGTATTATTGTTTAAGTAGCAAGAATAGGGGTAGTCTAGTTAACTGCCATGAATTGCACAACAATAGTGCATTAAAAATCCATTGTGTCATCTAGATTAAAAAAAATTCAAATAAAATAAGAGATGTTAAGGTTTATTGTTTACCATCATTATCTGCAAGTCTGATTCATCAATATATTTTTCAGAACCTTTTTATTTCAATGTTGGAAACAAAAACAAGATTTAATGAGGTTTATCAAGTGAGGATGCATGATCAGACAGCCATTATTCCATCCTTTAACTTACAAACAAGAATTCCATAGATTTAAATGCCTCGCCTGGTAAGTTTTTGATTGAGTAGAAAATAGATTACTTTAACATAAACTTTCACATTTTGACACGCCGCCGCCGACACCACTGACACAGGAAAAGTAACACCTAAGTCCTGCCTTATGGCAATGCCAGGCTTGACAAAAAGAGACTGCCTTTTGTCAGGTGAGCTAAAACAATTGATAGTAAACAACTTAAATCTGGTCTTGTAAAAAATGATTGCCTTATCTATTATATATAAAACATAGCTTCTTTGATACATTCTAAAAACATTTACATTAAGCAACTTGAAATTAATCAACTCTCTAATTCTATAATGATGTTAACTTCCTAATTTTCACTTTCCATGAAAATCCAACAGTAAACACAACTCTGCAGCATTAAGAATTAGACCCAGGGACAAAAATCAATCAATGACTTAAGCAAGAGAAAATTAGGAATCTGCAATCAGCAGATTATCTGCCACAGACTGTTTGCACATGGAAAATGTCTGATTGATTAAAGAGAGAATGAATCACTGAGAAAATGCCCTTCCAACTTCAAAACATCATCAGTGATGTTAATTTTCATTGGTAAGTGTGTAGACCAATATCAGAGCTATCTGGCCAACATCAAGCTCCAGGTAACCCTTATCCTTACACCATTTGTCTAATCATGAAGATAATGACAACTGTTTGATGGGATGCTGACAAACATCATCATCAATACTGACAAAATGTTTAATTAATCATGACTTAAAAACTAGGTCAATCAATGATTCGTAAGTTCAGAAGTACACATTTGTTGAAATTCTATAATTAAATTTTTATCTTGTATTTTATTTTAGTTAACCCATTTTAACATGATACTTTACTATAATTAAATCTTTTGATTGTCAGATTTTAAGCCATACTGAGCTGAAAACATTGTTAAATGCTTTTTTATGAATTTCTATTGATATTGTATCGAGACCTGTCACACAAAAAAGTGTAGCTTACCAGCATATCTCTTCATTCTGAAAAAATTTAATCAACTGGAATTCACAATTAAGGCCAGTCTCTTTTAACTTTAAAGACCAGCCTAAAATATTTTGTAAATTTTCTTATATGCACTTCTAGAAAACATTGAAATATGAAGCTGGGACCAGTTCCAATTTCAATAATGTTGGAAAATGTAATAAATTTATCAAAAATCTTGAATGTTGACACAGATCTATCTCCCCCTTGTATAGTTCATGATATACCAAGTTTCACTTGTCCCATTAATATTACTGCTTATTTATTCAAGTTCAAAATTAAATATTTAAAAATAAAGAATTTTTGTCCATTCAATAAAAACATGACTGCCATCAGTTTTGAGAATTTATGCAAAACTTTAGTTAAGAAGTGTCTGTCTGCTGTGATTAACTGAGATTAAAATACATCCAGATTTAACAATTTTTCACATGTCCTTTTGGGAATACTACAATCATTTTACTGGAGAAGGCAATTTTCACTTATCTCTGATAGTCTGACTATCATTAATATTAAGACTTAACTATTATAAATAGTGGATTATAGTACAATTTTTGTATACTTTTTTCTTTGTTGAATGATACTAATTGTTTATGTATACCAATATGTCACAGAGAAATTAGAAAGTGTAAGCCTAAAAATTTTTCTAACTTAATTTTAATCAAGATAACGGGAGGGTTGGAGCAGTACTATTTGTATCACACAAGTCAAAAACAATATTTACTACCTAGGTGCAAACTTAACTGGCCAACATAACGAAACTACAGGTTTTTATTATACCATCTGATTACCGTAGTTATCTCAATGTCACTTTACATTTTGTCATTTCATATAGTATGCCGAACATATAAAAACTGAACTCCTGAGTAAACTAAATATCTTTATACACTGAACAATGTTAAATTAACTTAACTAGAACACTGAATGCTTGTCTAAAAGAAATATAACTTTGGTTTTGACAGGTACCACTACACTTTATTAAAATATGATTTTTCAGCAATACCCTACTACCTTTACTAATGATAATTCATTCTCAATATCTTACTATTTTTCTCTTCAACTTCATGCTCAGATATTTGTTTCTCTTGATCAAAATTATTTTTAAATTTTGTATTTATTGCATTAGAATAATTGCCTTTTCAAAAGTGGATTAAAATGAAATAGAGATTATGGTAATAGTTGATAGGGCAGCAGTATAAAATATTTTTTTTTAAATCATAGAAAGATACATATCTTCAAAAAGAATAAAACAGCCACTATTGTTCAATATAAACAGAAATATTATTCAGCAATTACAGCCTAAACAATAGCAAGACTTATGGAAAGGTATAAGCACCATATTATAGCCAATAGAAGAGCATTCCTTTGTTACTAGGTCTTACTGAGAACATTTATATGCATCAAATGCTGAAGGCACTGCAAAATCTAGGAATTTTATCAGGTGTAATTAATCTAATTAGGATAAAGTTGAGCTGTGCATTATATTTTTACAACAACAAAAAATGGCTGGGGTGCTGTTAATTAAAGATTAATGATGATTATCCTACAGTGTTATTTTCAAAATGTTTCCATAAAAATGTACAGCCACTGCTCATTTAAAAAGAATTTGGAACAATACACTACTGTAGTCTTTGACAGAGAAAGAGAAACGAGCCTATTAGAGCCAGCAATCAAAACAAAATGGTAACATAATACATTACTTTCAATCTTTCTTCTAATCTAATGATCTTGTATATATAGATTTAACTCATTCTTCAGACTGTTCATGCTGAGAATAAGTGTCTTTTTATCACACTATCACAATGTTAAAGTATTGCTTATTGACTTTCTAGTTTTCATTTTTTTTTTTAATTTTTTTTTTTTTTTTTTTATTATTTTTACTTTTCTTCCTGACTATAAAGAATTAATAAAATACTGTTACCAGACTGGATCCTTATTAAAGAACTCAATAGTTTAAGAACTTTAATGAACTGTATTGATATACCATAGCTCATATTAAACAAAACACCATTAGCAATTTTCCCCCAACAATAGCCTAGGTCTGATTTAAAATATTCAGGTACATACAAGTTATCTGATTAACAAAATCAGTCGATTAGTTGATAACTTTCTAAAGTTATAAAGATACATTTAAAAGTTGTCCTCCATTTGTGACACTTGAGTTTAGATCCAAGTTGAAATCTAGGTCTAACAAGTCATTTTGTATTTAGGCAAATGTTCATTTACTTTATTAAAAAATGCATCTAAACTGAAATTTAATAAAAGAATTTAAAAAAAAACTCTAAATTTTTGTTTCATTAGCCTAAATTTAATTATAAACCAAGATGATTAAAAGAAATTGTGTCTTAAGGCCAATGGTCAATTAATTTTTAAATTAGAAAATTACATCACGTTTAGTATTTATAAAAATTTATTAAATCTCAATTTGTGTTGCTCAAGGCTACATTTGATTCCAAATCGGATGCAAACAAGTAATTTTGTCAGCACCACCCAAAGGCAAATTAATTTGCATTTAAACAAGAAGACATTACCATTTAAATCCCCGCTTAAATATTTGTCAATTTTTGATAATTTTTAATGCCTTATGCACTCTGAAAATTTTCATTTAAAACAGAAAAAAAAGAAAATTTAAAATTGCAACTAAATGGAACAAGTTTATGTTGATATCCTTACAGATATAGCTTGAAAAGTAACTCCTATGTTAATCTTCTACTCCGTCACAGATGTAAGATAAAATTAATTTTGTAAAGAATATCAAAAACTCAAAAAAAAAAAAAAAAAAAAAAAAATTTCTATTTAAGCACTTATACTATGAAGAAAATGACAGATACATTCTTTATCAATCTAAATCCATGAATACTAGATAAAAAAAAGACATTTAAAAGTATTGTTTTGTTGTTGAAAAATACATGTACTGTAACTTGAAAAAAAACAAAAAACAAAACAAAACAAAACAAAAAAAACTTGTATTGAAGTTGTGAATTTAAGTAGGATATGAACAAAACAACAACTGCATGACAAGCATTTATTCTTAAGCACATGATAAAAAATTTGGTTTGACATCAAACAGCGTAATCTAAATTTGAAGAAAAACATCATTAAAAACTTACTGTTTTAAAGCAATTAATATCATAAGGGAACAAATATTATTTAACTTTGTTCTTTAATATGTTATTTAATTTATTTATACAAATTAACTGTAAAATAATTTCTATATTTAAAGAATTACACAAAATTGTTTTGTACAGGCTTCATATCCTTTCTATCTTTACAGAATTAAACGAAATTGTTTGTACAGGCTTCAAATCCCGTATAGACAAAAATTTTACAGTTACATGTACGTTATAAAGAATATAATTGACCTACCCGGGTAAATTTTTTATTTAAACTTTAGTTACAAATTATCAAAACTTAAAGCTGCATTAAGTTTTCCTAGGAAAAAATTGAAAAGGTGCTGATCTACTTAAATATGTTCCTAAAGAACAATGTTATATTTGGTTCAATGATAAAAGCTCTAATAAATATAGAAATAGCAGTAATTTCCCAACAAGATGTAGACCTGTGGGATATAATTTTAGAACAATGTTATGTCATAAAAAACCGGATCGTGTAAACACAGCTTACAAAATGGTAAAATAGGATAAATTAGACCCAGAATTTCATTAAATTTGTCATTTGTGACTTTGTAAGGGATAAATAACATTATTGCAAATACATTTGAATATTAACGATGGACAATTAATGCAATTTGTCAGGTTTCTCTTTTGATTCATTTGAGTCTCTAAATCAGTGCACATGCTCAAGCTAATAAAAATCATCGTTAAACAGTTGACCAACACGTTAGAGGATTCCGTTTATTTACAGCTTACAGGAATGCAATTTAAAACAAGAATTCCATGGATTTAAATGTCTAGCTTGGTTGGTTTTTGATCGAGTAGAAAATACATTACTTTAACATTTTGAAAAAATTCAAAAATTGAAAAACTTAATGTAGCTTTAAAGAACTTACTGTAGCTATTCTCTCTGGTGTTTGTAATGTATGTTATTGATATACCAAACATAAGAACTTTGAATGGATCTAATAAACACAAAATATTAATGAATCCTTGAAAGTTTGAACATGTTCATATGATTAGATGCATTTGCTTTAAAATAAACTTGAACTCAATTTTTCACCCAATTTTATTAAACCATGGTATTTTAGAGTTAAACTAATTTGCACACAATCTATCACATCGAAATTACCAATTTTTTACCTTAGTTAAAATCATGATAAATTCAATTTGTGTTGTAGAAACACTGTAAATACAAGTTTTAATTAACTTTAAAATCTAAATCAAGCAAAGAAAGTTTCAACTGATATTAGTTTCATTTCAATTGACCTTTGCACATGATAAAGAAATCTTTTGAATCCTTATGAAGAAGCACCTTGGATTAGCTAGCTTTTTATACTTACTTAAGTCCAGCAAAGCAATTAGTCAGGAACATACAAAATTTTCATTGCAATTTTATTCAGGGAGAAAACATCAATAACGAAAGGCAAATTAATGAGATTATATCAGCATGTCCCTATATTGATAAATTATCGGATTATAAAAAGCTATCTTAGTGTTATTTATGATATCACCACTGCTAATTTATTTAATATCATGACAAATTCCAGCTTAACAGACATTTTACTCTGAGCCTAATTTATATTATCAACTGAATTAAGTCATTTTAATGACATAACCCTAATGATCTTATTTATGTTGAGATGCTTTCAGTTTTAGCTTTGATTTCAAATTAACAGAAAGTTGTTAATTGTTATAATCTAAGCATGACACATCATAAAAGATGTGCTAAGAAAACCACTGATTTTTATGATTAAGAAACTGATATCAATTTACTGTAAATCAGATGTGAAGAATAAGGTTATTATTAGAATTATGAATATGGCTTTATTTTGCAATAATTTGATAATACAGTACATAATTTTTCCATAGTATTCGCTGATCATGCAATATAGGCAAGAGTACTGAGAACCCAAAAGCCAGCTTAAATGCCAATATTCCTCTCTTAGATTATTCATAAACAAGTTTAAAATTAGTCAATCAGGTATAACGACAATATCTATACCACTATGAGCTTTAAATAATGTAAAAGTGAAAAAAAGGGAATAAAAATAAAATAAATAAAAATATAAAAAGAAGAAAATTTATATCCAGTCTTTTAGATACCTTTGTACAGATGAATGTAAACATGATAAAGTTAAAAAACAATCTGGACAAAACTGGATATTGTAAATCTGAAGATTTAGTCCGTTACTTTACACTGTACTACTACATCAATGACTGATGTGTTGAGGGATATAATTCTGTCAGATCAATGACCACAGTTTCTAGGGTTTCTTCCTACTAAAAACCCTATTGATACAGCATCAGCTAAATAAATCAGAGGGATAAGGGTTAGTCAAATGCAAACCTTCTCATTTACTTAGAATCCTGACAAATGTAACTCAACTAAAAACCAAAAACAGGATTTACTGATTGTCCATGTAAACAGCTTAATAAGACAAGAGATGTTTGTGAAACACTTATGCCCCCCTCCTTTTGGACAGACATTATAGGGTGCAAAAGCTTTTATTATGGGCAGTATACATTATAGGCAGTGTACATGGAAATGACATTGACCTTTGAACTTAAAATCAATAGGGGTCATCTACCAGTACAGACCTACTATTATTACTGTTTAGTTCATGATCATTTTTCGTTATTGTTGCTTCATTAAATGGTTAATAACAAGTTTTCTTATAGTTTTTCAATCTAATAAATCATATTCTTGGCAAGTCAAAGGTTTACCCTTGTGATGAAATACATGGTGGACAGGGGAAATTGTCAAGAAATATTTGTCTAGTAGAACAGTTTTTCATTTGATGACAGTTGTGATTGTAAAATATAAAGGTAACCCTTTGTGTAACTGGCTAATGGTCTAGTCAAATCACTGACCGAGATAAACCATTTAAATGAAATAACTGAATGACATTTATGTCCTTATTTCTGCAGAGATAATTCTAATTAACTCTAAACATAACATTACACTGCACTCGCTAATCATTTTATTCTGAGCATGACACATCATTCTAAGACAATTTCAGTTTCCCCCAATTTATAGACCCAAGATCTAAAACTGATCATCATTGATTGCACAGACAATTCACCACAAAGAGTTTATTCTTGCAATTTATAAGAGAAACCAATTGAGCATGTCCTTGATGATAACCAGAACAATGTACATTTTATTATAATAGTTATAATAGCCGAGAGTATTTTTCTTTTATATATATATATATATATATATATATATATATATATATATATATATATATATATTGTTAATATTAGTTAAATTAAGCCAAAAGTACATAACTATAGAAATAAAAAATTATTTTTGATTGAACCAAACATGGGGTTTACAAATAAACCATGAACTATATCCAATACCAGTTATATAGAATGTTATAGAAAATGTTAACCACAGATTTCAAGAATATGGTTTTAAAGGAATACTTCTATAATACTCAATCCAATAAAAACAATAATTCCATGCAACTATTCTGGGATATATCATAACACGATGTTAAATCCTATTAAGAATGTAATTTAATTTTTGTTTAAATTCATGCAATATAAACTAAAAAAAAAAAAAAAAAAAAAAAAATTCACACTCTAAAATCTAAATGTATGACAAGCAATTATGCAAAATAAAAATTTGAAGTTATTATCTAACTTGTCAACTTAAACAATTTAGACCTTACAATATAAAATTAATTAAAGTTAAAGTCAATGGAAGAAATGTCAAAGATGTTCATAACATTACGTAAATAAATGTACTATCTATGCTTATGTTTTTCAGGCACTCGAAGTTTTAACAAATACAGTAATGGCATCATTCCTTGTCCATATCTTACAATCATAATCATAGTCAAAGACAGGTTGATACGATGTTACCTAATAATTTAATTATAAGAACAGACCTACTATTATTGTTGTTTAGTTCATGATCATTTTTCGTTATTGTTGCTTCATTAAATGGTTAATAACAAGTTTTCTTAAAGTTTTTCAATCTAATAAATCATATTCTTGGCCTTCTTTAATTAAATTGTATAGAAATAACTGACAAACATGTTATAATATATCTGCCAAAATTTGAAAATGAAGTCATATTGCATTATTTTCACTTAACACGTTTGATAATACTTGAGTAAATAACTGTCAATTTTGCCCAAATCTGCAGATATCAGCTCATTAAGGCAACTGTCATCCCGCCAAACATTCTGCACCTAATCAAAGTGAGTATTGTCAGGTTTTAACTGATGTAACTAACATGGCAAATATGAACTTTATACATCAACTGTTAGATACAATTTGAAAAATTAAATCTGTCATATATATGAAACTAAGCTTAGTTACATATTTCATGAATTTGTCAACATTGTTTTTTATTCTTATAACAATCTCAAAATTCATTTTGGTTTTTCATCAGTTCTACTTTTCTCAACAAATTAAATCATGTAGTAATACAAATGCAATTTAATTTTTTTCTAATATTGGGTTTTCATGTTTTGAACAAGAAAATTACATTTCAAGATATGACTGATTAAACTATACAAAGCATCCAAATGATTCAGAAATGAAATTTTCACGACAAATCTGGTGTGATTTCTAGAAGCACTGCCATACACTACAATTTTATCATTTAAGGCAAAATTAATAACATGATAATACCCATGGTAACCAATTAGCTGATTAATAAATATATTGTCTTACTAGTATGATAATCTTAACCATAAGTTAACCATCTTCACATTGAAATTACTCTAAATTTTAATTGCAATAATTGTTAACGTGACAAACAAAAAAACAAAACAAATAATAAATAAATATGCTTATTTTACAAATTCAATATTAGATGATAATTTGAGGACCACAGAATGGGAAAATATGTTTTTAAAAGCTATTGGGTTAATTCAAAACAGAGGTATAAATTAGTTAAGATATTTAACAAGGGAACCTGAAAATTAACAGTACATAAAAACTTAACCTATTTATGTTACATCAGATAATACATTTACTGGTAAATCTTATTACCAAATGTATCTGGTTCTGATGTTTACATTCCAATTTAATGAAAACTTACGATGGATTACACTTAAATCTTACTATTTATAATCTCTACTTACATTATCATGTTTTTTTTTGTTTTTTTTTTCTTTTCTTTTTTTTTTTGGAAAACAACAACTAGCATGTTAAATAAAATTGAAATTGTCAACTTTAAAACTATTTGACCAAAAACCCAAATTTAAATTTGAAATGTATGTCATCAAAAAAATAACTAAGCCAAGCAATAATAATACATGTACTGGCAGAAAATCTGTTAGGGATTAACCTTAGCCAGGGAATCATCTTGCAAAATAAATATATTACTTTAAATAAAGTCTTACAGTTTCATCAGAGCATATGGCTTGTAACTGGGTGCCACACATAATGGCTGTAAATATACCAAACAATAAGCCTTCAAATATGAGGAATATCAGCAAAACAGTGGTGGCTGGTGGTGAAACTCCTGAACAGGCTGAAAGTAAAAAAAAATATATGACATAAACATTGTTGAGCATAAATATTACCATGCAAGTGTTTGAACAATAATTCTTGATCAAATCTAGTAGACTTAAACACTCAAATTCAAACTTGACCTGTTATCATAAACATATAACAATACTCTCACTATACATGTTAAAAGATTACTTTAAGATAACATAACAGTAAAAGCTAAGGGAAAAAAAGAACCAAGGAAGACATACAAAAAACAAATTAGGAAGAACACACATACAAAAAACAAAACCAAAGTATGAAGAACAAACATAAAAAAAACAAAACCAAAGCATAAAAAACACACATACAAAAACAAAACCAAAGTATGAAGAACACACATACAAAAACAACCAAAGTATGAAAAACACACATACAAAAAACAAAACCAAAGTATGAAAAACACACATACAAAAAACAAAACCAAAGTACGAAAAACACACATACAAAAAACAAAACCAAAGTATGAAGAACACACAGACAAAAACAAAACCAAAGTTTAAAGAACACACATACAAAAACAAAACCAAAATATCAAGAACACATAAAAAACAAAGTACGAGGAACACACATAAAAAACAAACCAAAGTATCAAGAAAAATACAAAAACAAAACCAAAGAATGAAGAACAGACATACAAAAACAAAACTAAAGTATGAAGAACACATACAAAAACAAAACCAAAGTATGAAGAACATGCACAAAAACAAAATAAAAGTATCAAGAACACATACAAAAACAAAACCAAAGTATGAAGAACATACAAAAACAAAACCAAAGTACATGTATCAAGAACACACATACAAAAACAAAACCAAAGTATCAAGAACACACATACAAAAACAAAACCAAAGTTTCAAGAACACATACAAAAACAAAACTAAAGTATCAAGAACACACATACAAAAACAAAACCAAAGTATGAAGAGAACACACATACAAAAACAAAACCAAAGGATGAATAACACATACAAAAAAAAACAAAACTAAAGTAAGAAGAACACACAAAAACAAACTAAAGTATCAAGAACACACATACAAAAACAAAACCAAAATATCAAGAACACATAAAAAACAAAGTATGAAGAACACACATAAAAAACAAACCAAAGTATCAAGAAAAATACAAAAACAAAACTAAAGTATGATGAACAGACATAGAAAAAAACAAAACTAAAGTATGAAGAACACATACAAAAACAAAACCAAAGTATGAAGAACACGCACAAAAACAAAATAAAAATATCAAGAACACATACAAAAACAAAAAATGAAAGTATTAAGAACACACATACAAAAAAAAACCAAAGTAGGAAGAACACATAAAAAACAACTATGTGGAACACAGGTTCAAAAGCAAAACCAAAGTACTAAGAACACATAAAAAACAAAATATGGAACACACATACAAAAACAAAACCAAAGCATGAAGAATGCATACAAAAACAAAACAAAAGTATCAAGAACACATACAAAAACAAAACCAAAGTATGAAAAACTCACATACAAAAAACAAAACCAAAGTATGAAAAACACACATAAAAAAACAAAACCAAAGTATGAAGAACACATAAAAACAAAGTATAAAGAACACACATACAAAAACAAAACCAAAGCATGAAGAACACACATACTAAAAAGAACCAAACTATGAGGAACACACATACAAAAACAAAACCAAAGTATGAAGAACACATACAAAAACAAAAACAAAGTATGAAGAACACATACCAAAACAAAACCAAAGTATGAAGAACACATACAAAAACAAAACCAAAGTATGAAGAACACAAACAAAAACAAAACCAAAGCATTAAGAACACACATACAAAAACAAAACCAAAGTATGAAGAACACATACAAAAACAAAACCAAAGTATCAAGGACACACATACAAAAACAAAACCAAAGTATCAAAACAAAACCAAAGTATCAAGAACACACATACAAAAACAAAACCAAAGTATCAAGACATTCAAAAACAAAACTAAAGTATCAAGAACACACATACAAAAACAAAACCAAAGTATGGAGAACACACATACAAAAACAAAACCAAAGTATGAAGAACACACATACTAAAAAGAACCAAACTATGAGGAACACACATACAAAAACAAAACCAAAGTATGAAGAACACATACAAAAACAAAAACAAAGTATGAAGAACACATACAAAAACAAAACCAAAGTATGAAGAACACATACAAAAACAAAACCAAAGTATGAAGAACACAAACAAAAACAAAACCAAAGCATTAAGAACACACATACAAAAACAAAACCAAAGTATGAAGAACACATACAAAAACAAAACCAAAGTATCAAGGACACACATACAAAAACAAAACCAAAGTATCAAAACAAAACCAAAGTATCAGGAACACACATACAAAAACAAAACCAAAGTATCAAGAACACATACAAAAACAAAACTAAAGTATCAAGAACACACATACAAAAACAAAACCAAAGTATGGAGAACACACATACAAAAACAAAACCAAAGTATGAAGAACACATACAAAAACAAAACTAAAGTATGAAGAACACACAAAAACAAACTAAAGTATCAAGAACACACATACAAAAACAAAACCAAAATATCAAGAACACATAAAAAACAAAGTATAAACAACATAAATACAAACAGAAAGCCAATGCTTCAATATAAATGTTGTTTGTGTTGCCAAATGCTCAAAAATCTTGAAAATAATCTGTAGATCAATTTTACAGGTAAAAGCAAGATTAGAAAGTGATTGTAAGTCCTAGAGATTCTTTTAAAAAATAACAGAAACCTTAAAATATTTCAAAAACATATTTTCGTAATATTGTAAAGACAAAATTAAGTATTATCATAAATTTACAAAATAATGGCAAATATTTATCTTTACATTTTAGAGGCCATCAAAAATACTAGTAAAATAGCATTTGGAAAGCTATCAAAAATCTCCGGTATCCACCAAAAGAATTAATTTGGAAAAAAAGTAACCAAAAATGACATAAAAATTTTACAAATGGTAAGACATAAAAATGAGAATGACCAGAAAATGACATAAAAATCTGACCAATGGTTATAGCAGGAAAAATGAGAATTCAATCTACAAAAAGACATGCTTCATTACTTAAAAGCTGGTTTCATTACTTCAATAGTATATTTCCATTAAATTGTATGTACACTTGGCTGGAGAGCAATTTCCTGATTAAAACACAATACCATTTTCTAAAAAGATGGGCTATAAACTGGACAGAATTTTCAGAAACTCTTTAACATTGCATTTTGATAAATGTGAAAAAAAGGAAAAGTAAATCTAAGTAGCAATTTAGTTGACATTGATTTACTTGATGTAAAAAAAGACAAAACTGTTTAGTCCTTACAGAATGATTAACAGCATGTGTTTTTATAAACGTCTGGCAAACCAAATCCTAAATATTGTTATCTGAGTGTACAAAAAGAATTATTTACACTTAAATTGTGTTGTACCATCGATATCTGTTAAGACATGTTTGGTGTTATATGTTAGTTAGCAAAACTTATAAAGTCAAATATTGAGAAAAATAAATCTATATACTATACATAAATGTTATTATAAGAAATTTTTTATTTTTTAAATGGCTGAAAATATTTTAAAATAATTCTTTACCATTTGTTTTCTTTTTCTAATGTAATAATTTATAGTCATAAGTATATTATAATGAGTATTAAACCTAAAACACCCTATAGGCTAAATCACATACTGGTACACTATTCTCAAACATTCACCTTCTTAATTTGATTACTAAAAGATATAAAAATGATTGATGATGAAATGTTCATTTATACCATCTAAAGCAGACACTTTAAAAGTAAATACCTTATGATATTTTTGTCAGGATAAGATATGAAGAGGAAATGAATCTAGAGTAGTCTTTCACCTTTCAAGCAATTAAAACTTGATTATTCTGTGATGAAAACCTAATCTTGTTGGTCACTTTTACACCACCTTTTCTCCCCCGGTGTCAGGGAAAAATTAGTTTACACCTACACAGTACCAGGGTATCAGCTAGCAACTCAAACAGCCCATATTTTATTACAATGCTGAGTTTTCAGAGAAGGCAAAGAAATAGACACTCTTAAAGAGAGTGATGTAAACAATATTCCCATTTTCCAATGTGGACAATTGGCCAATATAAGCCTAAACAGGACTGTGACAATTTGTTGATTACTATAAAAATTTATAAATCTTATGCGACAAATTGGCAAGTGTTTGTCAAAGGTTTCAAATGATGCAGAAATTTTTGCTGTCATATGCATTATAGTCCATAGGACTTTATAGTGGAGTGGAGATATGGAGATATGGAGTGGAGATATGGTGTCTTATCTTGTTTAAAGATAAATATTTTTACATGTTTTCAAAAATGAAGCAGTATAAACAGGGGAAAAATATTGATATTAGGTGTATAATGGTACTTCAGGTATATATATATATATATATATTTATAGGTGTGCTAATTACTGAAAAAATTATATATTGCATTTATTTAGTTAAGATTAATTTTTTTTTCAGCACCTGAAGAACGGAAGATACATGTATATATATATATATATATATATATATATATATATATATATATATATATATATATATATATATATATATATATATATATATTTGATTTTGCTACACAACTAATGAGAAATCCAAATTTTGTTATTTTTGTATTTATAATATCTATCTATTTTTATTAAGTTATTGAAAGTATAGTAAAAAAAAAAACTCAAGGGTAATGTTAATATTCAATTGTGCAGTGAATTGAAAAGACACACAAGTAAATTGAATGGTGCATTTTTTAACAATGATCTTGACAGATATGTAGTTTGAAGCATAATCAGACCCTCAAGTTCAAAATATAGTGTCTACCAAAGATAGATTGCTTTTACTATTCGGTCATTAGCTATCAGAATCAAGATGTAACACTGGAGCTAATGGCAGACTAGGTGATTTGTCTACCACTGATTTAACTTTTTGTCAGGAACATGCCCCAAGTGTTGTAGAATATTTATCAACCTCTGTAGATGATCATTTTTTATCGGACTTTAATGTCTTATTATCCAATACATGTGCATTTCAGACCTTGATGTGTTGTCACTTGATCTGTGCTTGTATAATAAAACTTTATGTGACAGTTTATTGGTACACGAATATACATGAATACATGTATATAAATACGAAAAGAACCAAGAATCAGATTTTTAACATTGTGTCAAAAAAAACTGTAATGCATTGGAGAAAGTCAGCGAGTTATTTAGGCTGAAGAAAATATATATGCCGTAACTAACTAACGAAAATAAAATGTGTTAATTTATGCTGCCAATGATGTGTTCAAGTAAAGAAAACATTATCATTTATCAATCATAATTCAGATTGCCGAAGCATACAAAAACATTGGCTTAACAAAGATTGTAAATATGGGCGAAAAAACTTTCCCCTCGTTTGTAATCATTATTATTGACATCCTATGGAACATAATAGGAAACAAAATGTGTTTTCTAGAAATAAATGCAATAAAATGAAATGGGCTGCAAGTGTAGTATACAAGCAGAATAAAAGTTAAAAGCTTACTGACGTATTTAAAATCAAGCCTTAGAAGTTTTGGTCTTAATTGTCTTAAAACAAAGAGGAAAAGTAGAGTTATTGCTGAATCATGTGACGTTGGAGCATTTTTCAGCAATTTCAAGATTTACTTGTTAAAAAACCCACTAAATATGCAAGGCAAAGTTGTAAACACTATTGGAAATGAATTTCAATAAGATTAAATGTATAAGATGGATAAGAAGATTTTGGAGACAGAAATTCTGTATGTAATTTGCAAGTTAAAAATGGAACAAAAGACAAGTGTTGATTCTGATCATAACATAAAGAAAAAATTTATTTGCAATATTACAAAATAAATGTTACTCTGAAGATACTGATTATATTTTTGACAGTAAAATTTTTCCAAAGTCCTGGTCGAAAGGGTGTGTCTTCCCAGATTCTGAAATTGGTAATCTAACAGACCCTTAGAACTTAACTACTATGCTTTCTGTACTTGTAAGTCTGTTTTCAAATATATGCATGACTATACTTTCTAATCAATTATTACTAGGTAGAAAAGGATAACACAAGAATTCCATGGATTTAAATGTCTCGCCTGGTTAGTTTTTGATCAAGTTGAAAATACATTACTTTAATATAAACTTTCACATTTTGACATGCAGCCGTCGCTACCACTGTCACTGACAATGCCAACGACATCGGAAAAGTAATGCCTAAGTCTCACCTTATGGCAATGTCAGGCTCAACAAAATTATTAATTGACAATCAATTTGTTGTCTGTGCTGGCGATTCAACAATAATTACAACATTCATAGTAATTACATGGAATTATGTCATTAACTATATTACTAGAAAAATTCCATGCATTCATTGATTTCCACAAGTGTGGTTGAAGATTACACTGATTTAATCTATTGCAGTGTGGATTGTGTAGTACCTTTGTCAATTTTATATGATCTGCTAATACAAACATACTTTGTGATAGAAAAAATAGAGGTATTTCATAAGTAGTGTTAAGCAAGGTAAACCACTATCACCATTATGGTTTTTAATTTTTACCAATGACAAAACATTTCAGCTTCAAATAACTATAATAATTGTAGTGTTAGTAGATATTTGATATATCTCATCCTTTTTACTGACAACAGGATCATGTTCCATAAAACATCCATAAAAATGCTCTGAAACCTCTACCTAACAAACTGTTGTGAAGTATTATGCTAGTAGCTAATATAGACAAGACAAAGGTGGCTGTATTCTATAATGAATGGCCCAAAGTCAGTGACAATTTACTTTATTGGATGTGTATGATATTTATAGGGTATTTCATAATGCTGCATTGCTGATAAAAATAATTGGATGTTTGATATGCTAGATTTATTATTGTCATTGGGTTTAAATGATATGGGATTTAACAAAGACTTTACAGAAGACTGCAGGTATGAAGTAGTTAAACAGTGCATAAATTACCAGCATTTGTAATAATGGCTCAAAACAACTGATTCTTCAGAATGATTTTCCAACTACATATATTTGGAATAATTTTGGATATCTATTATCCTATAACACTGATACTGCATATACTTTCTTAACCAAGGTGCCCAGTGGGACTTTGAAAAAACAAAAACATAGAAAGTAGTCACTACAACAATCAACAAAGAGACAATTGCCTATGTACACTGTTTAATATTGAAACTCAATACTATTTTATCCTAGTATGTTCAGCAGAAAAAGATCAATTCATCTGTGTATGGCTAAACAAATTTTAATTTGAAACTGTTTTCATTGTAAACTCACTCATATACAATTTGGTGGAACTTCACCTCCAATTCAATACATTAAGTTTTTGGTTCATAACAAGATGTTGACTGGATTTACTATTTAAAGTAACTGTGGCCTTAAATGAAATTCCACTTCAACAAGCTTTCCAACGACTTAGGCCTGCAAATATCCCTGTTAAATTTGTTACCATTAGTTGGTGTTAGAGAATTGTTTTAAGGAAAAAGTTTATGCATGAAGGGTAAAAGACAACTGATGAAAAAGCATTGAAGTAGCTCATCTTGGGCATATGTTCAGGTGCTCTAAAAATCACATCCCAAACTTCTGCTATATAAAGGAATCTCTGTATAAGATCGTAAAAGGTTGATCAAATTTGTTCTTGATCATCTCCTTACAAAAGAATATTAACAATTTACCAATAGTTCCAGAGCCTCAATGGCTGCATGGTCTTAATATGGTTTTGGATAATAGTGCTTTCACTACTTTGAAATCCACTCAGGAAGATTATATTGTGAAAAAGTTTGCAAAAGATTAAATGATTTTTATCTGAAAGCTCTGGTTGACTCTCCTAGAACTGAATGCTTTTATTTAAGCAAAGGAATTTAGAATGGGCTATAAAACATAAAACTTCACCCCTCTTGTGTCCTTTAAACACAAATTTTATTGTAAAATTTATTTTTATATGAAAATCGTATCATAATAGACACTACTTAGTTGGAATTTACAACCAAAACCTTCCCCTTCTCCCCAGACATGAAATTTAAATTTAAATCTAACAACCAACAATATTAACATAAAAGTGTATAATGACTAAAATTAACTTGCATGGTCACATTATACTGGATCCATGTTAGCCAATGAATTATTTCTGATTGGAAAAATTGGACAAACATTGGAAGAAAAATAATTACTTTTACTTTAGAAGTGGGATCCATTATCAGAACTGACAGCCCTACCGAGTTATTTAATTAAGTTATCCTTTGTCTTAAACATTGTCAGGAAATATGATGACTTTCATAGAGATCATTTTCCACTGATAAAAAACTATCGATAATTTACTGTATAAGGGAGGAAACTCTTACATGCCAAATACCATAAGCCTTTACAAAATGAACAAACACTTGTTTGATTATTTTCAATGACAGACATAATATAATAAGTTCTGTTACTTTTTGTTATTAAAAATAACTTACATAATAAAAAGTGGATTAAAGGTAAAAGTAATGAGGCAGAAAATTAGGTAAGGATGAAAGTGTTTTTATTTTTGGGGAAAACTTTAGATTCCACAAGTACCCCCAGCAGGGGCTGTGACACTCAACTAGCTGGTCATTCTAATTAAGTAAGTAGTCAAAGAGAAGATTTTCAAAAACAAGCTACAAATAAGATTTATTTTTAAATAATGTTATATTTCTGAGCCAGGGGAAAATATTTGTGAAAAATATGTTATACATGTTGGATAGCTATTTATCTACATTTTCTACACAAAATTAAAATAAAAAATTTTTGGTTAACAATTACAGTTATACATAAAGCTGTATCAGTCATTTATTATTTTTACTATTTATGGTTACAGTAGCTAACTTGGAAGCCACAAAATATTGATTTGTGCAAATTTGATCTGTTCCACCTTGGACCTTTCTATTTCAAATTTGGTTAACTTAAAACTGGCTTTAAAGAAGACTTTTAAAGAACTGACTAAATATAGTAACTTATTTACAAATTCTATAAATAAAAGGCAAAAAAGTATGGAAAAACCTGTTACATGTATCTACATTTTGTGTGTCTATACATGTTTTCTTTAAACCAAATATGAATCAAATTAGTGGATAATTAAAAAAAATAACCACTTATTTGTGTTTAAGCACGTTCTTATGAAAAAAAAAATTATCAGCCAAATATACATGTATCTTATTTACAAGTAAGCTAAAAAAAACAAAGCAAAAAAAATGTTCAAAAAATGTTTAAATGTTTAAATATAATTAATGGCTGTACATGTATTTTCTTTATACCAATTTTGATAAAACCTTTTGATGAATAAACCTTTATCAGTTTTTTTCCCACTTTTTAAAGTAATTGCAACCATTTTGAATGCTAGATGTTGGTATGAACATATTTGAGTCCACCAAGAGACCTTTCACAATAAATTCTGTCTAACTGGTCCTGTACTTTTAGAGAAGAAAGATTAGAGTATACAGATTTACACAATCATGGGCACACACATGCCCTGCTGAAACATAGCTTTACATGAACTTTATGCCATGTTAGCTTATTAAAATCTATGACAAAAATATTTTGCCATGTGTGTGATTCCCCATCTATTGATGCCTAATGTGCAATCTGTTGATTTATAAATTTATAAATTTCATTTTTTACCTGGACCAAATAAATATAATTATATATTAAATAATAAGTTAACACAATAACCATGCTAACAATTGGACATGAAAACACAGCGCAACAAGCTATATACTAAATACAAATTGCACCCAGCACCAAGACCTGGTTTCATAGTCCTCAACTTATGGTATTTTCTTTAAACCACATAATAAGTTATTTATACATGTTATATCTAGTTTGAGGATTTTTTTTTTTTTTTTTTTTTTTTTTTTTTTCTAAAATATAATCATCAGTAAGTAAGTCTTTTCAATGAAACTTTAACATTCAATCTTAAAACTGAAGACACAGAAATTAGAGTTTTTACTTGTAAGGTAAGGTTGACATCAACATTCATGTTAGGTTAAATAAGTTACGTAATGTTTAATTTCTTTACCATACCTGACCATCAAGATAAGGAAAGGGGGAGCACAAGGTCAAAATTACAAAAAAATCCCACTATCTGATAAATGTTACAATTTTTTCAAAACCAAGATCAAGTTTACTTTAGAAGAGGTAAAAATCTAATTGATAACAGTTTGTGAAACTTAGTCAAGATGAGCTAAAATTATCTGAAATATGATTTAACTTACATTTCCATCCACTTCCCACGCAGGTTATAAAATGATGTATTGACATATACAAGGAATGGCATGATATAATACATATATACAACTGAAAAATAAAACAAAACCTGCTTTAGATTCATCACATACATTGCACTCTAAAAGAATCATAAAGAATGAGTGATCTGAAAAACTTGTTTTTACAAATCACTAAGTATTTTACCTAGAGGTTATTTTTCTGGGAACTCTGGATAAGCTGCATAAATTTAAATAAAACAATCTTTGGATTAGGACTTAAACACTCTTCTATCACAAAAAGGTGCATGTATTTTAAATATCTGGCTTAAAAAGATTTACCTCCCCTTAGTCATGTGAAAAGGACATTTTCTTTAAAAATTTAAAAATAATAATTAGAACACTAACATTACCTTTGGTTAGAATAATAAATGCATCATTTGTTACAGCTTAAAGAATGTTTGCAGGATTTACATCATTTTGAAAACATTTTAAAAAAACTTTACTTTTAAAATCAAAGTCCAAAACCTGCTGGTTTTACATATAATTAGACTTCTATAAAGGAACTACTCAATTTAACACAAAAGTAAGATTCTACTAATCTAAAATAAAGGTAGGTTATCTTTAAAGTCTATAGATAATTTCAAAATTTCTGTAAAAACCTTTTTTTAATTATGCTGACAAGTACTTTACAATCTATACTGTTCTAGACAATATTATTTCAGTAGCTAAAATGTAAGAGGGGTTTTTTTTTTTTATGTCCTTCTAAGAGAATGCTTATTCCAAAATTTCAAGAATTCTATTTGAAGTAGAATACCATTTTTCAAATTCAGTTCAATAACTCAATTTGTAGTGTTTAAAACATACACTTCATTTTCAATTGAAATCAAATGCTACAAGTAACATAAAGTACCATCGTTACAGCTATGGTGTTTTGGAAGTACTCTTGATATTGGTTGAATGTTGTTATACATCATATCAGCAAAGTTTTCAGCTAATAATGACAAGAAAGTTTTTATCAATCTCTGAAATTTATTTAACATACTGCAATCCACTCAGTCAATTATACTGGTACCGAGTCAACCAGTAAAAACCTACAACAAGGAAGTTTCTCACTTGCAGTCGACCAGGTTCAAATTAAACCCAACAACAGTGGGATGCCTGGAGTTTAAAGGCTAATGCCTTATCCACTTATCAACTGTGGTACTTCTTGATAATAGAAAATTAACTTAAATGATAGATGAAAGTTATCATTTATTAGTTGCTGGTAACACTTTTTTAAATATCTAGTACTATTTTTTATTTTAAACTACTGTCTAGGATACTTACTGTAAATAAAACAAAATGTTTTTGATTATTTTCCCCCACACAATTATTAACCCATGGACAATGATGATCCATCTTCCTTATACACCTCTGACAAATACTAAAAAATAAATTATAATTATAGAATTAATTAAAACATAGATTAATTAACAAGACACAGCAGGGTTCTTCAATGTAGTGTAACTCTCTCAATTTTGTGTAGAATTTAGACCTATTGTTTCTACTAGATGTTAAGTGTCAGACATGCCAGTGCAAACTTTCTGGTTAAATATATTTTCTAAAACTGTTAAGTGATAGGAAAGTAAAATTTCACACATTGATTCATCAAGAAAAATATTTCCAAGATGAGACTCGAAATTTACAGATCTCTTGTTATCAAAAATGCTCCTCCTAGGGTGGACCCATTTGCATACAGATACAAAAGCAGGATTTATGCAATGAAGAAATAAAAGCGGTAATATAATGATATCAGAGAATTTAAAAAAATGCATTACAGAACATGTGTTCCAAATGTAAAATTGTGCTGTCAGAAGAACATGTTATTTATATGTGTAGCATAGCTCTTTTTTATCGTAACAAGATTTTAACAATTACGAGTACTTTTTTTCATATGGTTGACTGAAATAGAGATCAACAGGTCTAAGACCCTATTTTCATTTTCTGTGTCATGAGTACTAACCTACAATGATGAGCTCTGTCTGGTTTTATACTGACACATTTAGGGCATTTAAAGACAACTTGTCCATCACGTAATCCCATTCTCATTATGTTTTCTTTTGTAGCATTTCCTCGTGGGACTGCACCCTTAAAAAAGCATAAACATATACATTTATAGACTGTTTAACAAAACAACTTGAAAACATTCCAAACTCAATCCACTAATACAAAGCAACATGCAAAACATGAATTTTCAGGCCTTTCATTTGAAATTTCTTTTATTTAAACAATGTCAAGAGTTAATAAAAAGAAAATCAGCATGACATATTTAAAAAATGGGCATCAAAATTCTTTTTAACCAAAAACCTTAGACATAGAATAGCAATATAATTAAGCCAACATTCCCAACTGGCTTTGAAATAATATCATTGTTTTTTTTTTTTTTTTTTTTTTTTTTTTTTTTTTTTTTTTTTTTTTTTTTGTACTTTTTACAACACAAGTAAAACTAGACACAAATATAAATGATTTTTAATTAAGAGTAAAACAAAACATTGTTAAATCAATACTTACTGGATCTGATAACATGGCCTTTAAATGTGAGGAAACAGCCAGGAATGAAAAAAACTGGAAAATAACACCATTAAAAAAACTCCAAGTTGTATCCTGATTTGGTAATAACATAACAAACACAACAACATATTGTGAATACAGAATCAGTAACCATGTAAATATGGCACACACCCATCCACAGATATCCTTAACACACCAGACATATCTACAGGTCATTAACCATGCTAGACCTATTTTACGACAAAATGGACCACAGTCTATTGTTTTAACACCTTCCTCTACTGGACCTTTGTGTCTACTGCGTAATGTCTTAACTATTGGACCTCTTGGCTGGCCATCCTCACTGAAAAATATAATAAATTGTAAATTATTAATGGTTAAAATACATTTATACGATAAAAAGACCAGGTTTTGAGAAATTGTTAGTTTAATGATATAATTATGGTTTATGTAAGATTTACCTGCAGTATGCTGATATGCTAATTGACTGGACAACTCCTGACAATAAACTGTATCTGATTTTGAAACATACTGGGTTTTGGAAACATCCATTAATTCACCCATTTTCTTAATAAATTTAAAAAATTTGCACCATTTTACCAATAAAATTTAGGACGTTGTTGTTTTGAAAATAAAGAAAAAGTAACAAACAAACCAATTTTGTTTACATATATCAGCTTGTTGGTTGCATAAAACTAATCTGATCTCCAGCCTTCTGTGCTGTAATAAATTTAGTATATACTAGTATTTTTCAATCTAAATCATAAAACTGCTTATAGGATAAAAGGAATAACATACCAACACTTTACTGACTTGGATGTTTTACAAATACATTTTGGAGGCTAAAAACAATCAAGAATTATTCAAGGTAGATATGTGTTATTCATTCTTATAGATGCTGTTATCATTGCCATTGTTAAAATTAATTAATGATTTTTATCTGTAAAGAAGGAATATTAGGTATTATTATCTGGAAAAAGGAGCCAGTCTGGATGATAATTATTGGAAAACTAAATTAAAAGAAATTAAAAGGAGTAAAAAACATAAAATGATAATTTTATTTAAAAATATTCTACTGCAAAGATTTGTGCAAAACTTTGACTTCTTTTGACTATAGACTTTTCCATACTTGTGATAATCATATTTTGTATCTTTAAAAAATATGCAAAACAAACCAATTATTTGCATAATATACAGCAAAATATTATCCATAACACTTAAAACAAGGACCAAACCTACGCTGACCCAGTAACTCTGAATCCGGGTCTTTTCGCCCTGATTCCCGTTCGCCCCGTGGGTCAATTCGCCCCGATTCCAGTTCGCCCTGGGTCGATTCGCCCTTATTCCCATTCGCCCTGGGTCGATTCGCCGCATTGTTTATTAAATTAACTAACAAAAAAAACAATCTAAAATGTTGACAAATTTAATTGAAGTTGCTTACAAAAATATTTTTTTATCTGTTTTGCATTAAAATAACATAACTTCTCAACATAAGTGTTTAATAAGTTGCATAAAACAATAACAAACAACACAGCTTGTGTCTTCATGAGTCAAGATACTTTAATGTATGTGGACAGCGGTATATCAAAGCAGAAATAGCAGTCATCCGCGGTACATCAAACAAATACCCGGTCTTTGTACTTTTAAAACAAAGAACTGTGCACAAACAAATACATGTTTACACGTGCGGCTCCAGGCGGAAGCATATTTGCAGGGCGAAACGACTCACTTCCGGGGGCGAAACAACCCGGGGGGAATCGACCCAGGGCGAACGGGCATAAGGGCAAATCGACCTGACACCGTAACCAGTCGAATCGAACTCCGTTTCTGGAGTTTACTCCGTTTTCCAAGTTTTCTGTAACGGCTTGCATTGCGCGATCGATTCCGCCCGCGCGACCTCTGGTGACCCCCGGTGGTTATGGCAGGGTTGATCTCAGTTCAATGTACAGTGAAGCAGTTGAAAAAAAAAAAAAGAATTCAGATATCTGTTTACAGAGTATTAAATAATTTCACAATGCCTAAGTAATTTTTTATATGTTCTTTCTCTTTTTATTAATTCATTATTTAAAATATTTCTTTTTTATTTTTAAGTTTTTATAACTATTTTCTTTATTTACTTATATTTCAGTATTTAATATTTGTTTTAAAATATTTATTTATTAATTTATTACATGTAATTTATTTATTTATTTCTTTATATATTTATTTTTTTGTTAATTTAACATGAAGACTACCATACTCGCTACATCTCGAACTTTGAATCACGATAACTACACATCCGCACGGTAGAATCTCAATCCGCGAGGCAGAAAGATTCAAAATTATATTGCCTTCAAACACTTACAATCTTGATTAGCCAATCTTAGCATTAACAAGCGAAACTTAAATTAATTAACAACACCTAAGACACTCCGAAAACAGAGTTTCGTCTTCCAAAACATGCATGCGCGAACTCCACTTTTGGAGTTTCCTCAGATTTTTTAACCGGGACTCCGAAAACGGAGTTCGATTCGACTGGTAACTCTAGTGACTGTTCCCCATAGACAACATAATTTTGAAACCAAACCAGGAAATTCTACAAAAACATATTTTTATGGACGAGTTGATAATTTTTGTCAGATTCAAAATTTGATGCGCGAAACAGCCTAGGACTCAAATTCACATGGATAAAACAACATCGACACCTTCAACTGTTCAATGATCCTTAAAAGGGGGGGGGGTAAATACACTCAAACAGGTTATAATCAAATAATCTATGTCAAAAACGGAATTCTATGCGTTCATTTTATCTCTTAATCTATATTACAAGTATTGCATTACATGTTTTCATTATTGACTTCTTCCATTCTCCTTCACTCAGTTCAATATTCACAAATCATACTTCATAAGCTTGTATGGATACGGAAAACATTTATTCAAGCTTCCATTTCTACAATATTATTGACGTAGAACACAAACATGAATATAAGACACAAATTGAAAATGAAATGAAAACGGATATATACATGGACACCATATTTTGGAAAGCATATACAGCACCAACTGTTTTTATCCTGCTTTTAAACATTTATTTATTTATTTATTTATTCTGTTACTGCTTTGTTGATCATGCACATAAAGTGGAAAAATCTTTGACAAGACGAACTTGGCCAGTTTATCGAAGAAGAAAAGTGCATTGACCAATTCGAAAACATGACAGGGGAAGTAACTCTTACGATTGAAAACGAGGCTGGGGGGCAAATCGAAATCCAATCTCATTTAGCCTATGTACTTGTTGGCTTTGAGTCGGGGTTATTATTATTATTATTATTTTTTAATTTTTATTTTAATTATTATTATTATTGTTTATTATTATTTTTTTTTTTTTGTGACCAGTTGAGTATCTTGTAGAGTTTGAAATCTAAATACAACTTCTTCATTCCACGTGGAAAAATATACGTTAATCGGCTGAAAAAACTGGACATTCTTTTTATTATCTACATCTAAAATCGGAAAAAAGACTTGAAATAGCCGACTACAAGGAATTAAATTCCCACTGCGGTCCACCGCAAAGAACATTTCTGCCGTGGTGGAATATAAAATCGTCTACCGCGATGTTTATTGAAAACCAAATACATTTAAAACTGGATGTGTGACTTGACCATTTGAAGATGTATCAAGATCAATTAAAAATAAAATGTTAATCCCGGTTTTAAGAAGAATCGTATTGATCGAATATTATATTTACTAATTAAAAAAAAAATTATATTTTTCTGTTAGTTGTAATTTAATACACGATGTATTTCTCTTGCATTTCAATATACCCCACATCACAGTAATGATAAATAAGCGTTTAGCTTAAAAATACATTTTTTCGAATCTTTCCAACTTTATCAGTGAAGAGTTATAATTAAGTGAATCGAGCCATAATTCTTTTTTTATTTTGTTAATTTTTTTCATACTGGATTTACCACCGTAGGCAAATATGTTAATTAACTTCTCCATATTTTGTCCTTTTTACTCCTGTCCAACATGTATTGGTGAACAGTATCGTACATATGCGTACATATTTTCGCCGTAAACTCATTAAAAATCATCCTAGAGTCATATTTTTTTAATTTGTTCATTTTTAAACTGCGTCTACTGAACCTACTGTAGGCAAAATATGTTAATCAACTTTTCTTTTAGTTTACTCCCGTTTACTCTTCATACCTACCGAAATTGTAGTGTACCAGGCTGTTCACATCAAATAGGCATTTCAATTTGTATTAATAAAGATTGACAATCTTCATACTTAAATTTGATATGTTATTCATGTATGATCATATTTAAAGTTTTCCACTGAAAGGATAATTTATAAAATAATTTCCCACGGAAAAGATAATTTTTAAACATCATGTTGCAAATTTTATTTCTGAAACATCTATTGTTTTCTTTCAAAATTTCGAATGTATCTCAATCAAATTTATAAAAATATGGATTTAATTGCAAATGTACACAGTGTAGCTACAAGCTTGATATATTTTTTTATTCATCTTTCTAGAAAATTTGACTGTTTGTTAAGATTTTTTTTATTTTTCGGACTGTCTTTTTACATCTGATACCCATAAGAACAGTGTCTCACAAATTAAGATAGTTTGTTTCAGAATATGAAATTTAGAGGCTGCAGTGGCCACGTGGTTAAGATGCAAGTCTACAAACCTAAGGTCTTTCACACACAAAAATAATAATTATAATTATAAAAAGTGCTCATAGTAGAAATCGCTTTGATTAGAACATTTTGATAGGTGAAATAATGATATCTTCAAAATCTATGCAACAACTCGTCGAAAAAATTCTCATGAGAAAGTTTAATTTCGATATTTTCTTTATATTGAATGTATTTACATAATTAACATGCGACTAATTAAAAGATTATCAATAATCTAAGTCGGTGGACATCCTGTTTATTAGGCACATTCCATCACCTGTAATCATCAGGATCTTACCTTGCAATTTGCTAAATTGATTGACAGGTATCCTTACAGCGATAAACTAGTAAATGCTGTTTGTAAATATTTTAAGATGTTGACAAAATGTGTGGGAAGAACGAATGTAAATTATATTATGTAATTTAAATAAATTAATTTGAGATTAATTTGAAATAATTAATCAAAAAACCGACCGGTTGGCGGAATAAAAATACTTTTGGTAAATTAAAATTGATTTAGATCTACATTTCCTTATCTGGCAATATTTTTATAAAATCATTTAAATTATTTAATAAATTTAATTTCCTTCACATCTCTAGTGCCATTTATACGACTGAAAAAGTTTTAACTAATTTTGAACGCTTGCGGACCGACATGTCTTTTTAAAATATAAATTAATTTTTCATTTAAATGATTTTTTATTATTAATTTCAGTCATATTTAACAGTTTTTTAAAAAAGATATTACTATAAATTTCATTAAAACTGACGAAAAACTAACGATATCGCAGTACTAGAGACTTTCATTACGATATGTATGTCCCTGGCAGTACACTAGATAAACAAAGTTGCAATCGTAAACTTCGCCTTGCCGCCCCCCCCCCCCCCCCCCACGAGACTTAAACGAGATTTCAGACAAAGCGAGATTTCATGTTTTCGAATTCGTGAATAGATATATTCTGTCCGCAGGCAGTTTCTCTAACTTTTGATAAACCGTCAGTGACCTTCGTTTAATCCTAATGTTAAAAAAAAAAACAGCCCTCCCTGATTTATGTATGTAGCGGTGTTGGATTTTGTATATATTGGTTCATAGTTTCATATATTTCATAGTTTAACTTCTTATTTCTTATTTCATAGCTATCAACACATTAAACACAAACTTACCTTTCATTTGGCCTTACCTTTAGTCTCGTTCTTATTTTCCCGGTTTTTCTATTGTTACTTACCTGTCACATGACAAAATTACTTACCTTTAGAAGCCATGACAGTGAACAGCTTATATTCTCACAAAATATATGGACAAAGAATGATTGCTTAAATTGTAAGTTTACTAACTTTACTTATATTTTCTTCTTACCAATACGTTTACCCTTATTAAATATTTATTCCGCGTAATCGCGAAATTATGCTATTTTTCATATATTTATATAGTCATATAAATTGTATAATATCATGTATTATTTACATAGTAGTCTAACCACGGTTATACCCGTGACACGCGTTGTACTTTTATAGACACCGTAAATTGACCTATATCTTTATATATGTACGGGTATATTGTATTCAATGTACATAGTAAGTCAGACACCTTAGTATTGGTTTATTTATGTATTTGTAGTCTGGCTGTTATCTGAGTTATTGCATTTAAATACCATATGGACAGTGTAGAGTCTAGTACCACATAATGGTAAAACTTCTTTTTATAAAATATGTTACTCATTTATTGTATATATATAGTGTTTGTATGTCAGATGATTTTGTTATTACTGGTATTTGGTAATGTAGTTCTAGAAATTATACCAGTTGTATTTGGAGGTTTACAAAGTCCATTTCATTATATTATCTAATTATATGTAAATATTCCGTGTTATTGCTATTATTATTCCCGTAATGTTATTGTTAATATGGTCATAAGAAATGGATAGAATTACCTCCCTTTAGTAATATTTTATATATTAAATACCTATAAAGAATTAATGTATCAGTCTATATTGTTGAATACTGACAACAAGTTTCTTTTACAATGTCTATATATATTTTTGGTAATATTAATGGGATCATTGAACTATGTGTATTTTGTAGTATTATGCAAAATAGTAATTGTATCTTTCGTTTCTTCTTTTTAGGACTATATTTTATCTATATGTAAATAAACCATGGATGAACAATAAATGCTGCGGCTGAAACCTAAACGGTGTATGTTGTATTACGAACCCCCCGTTACATGTAGTAACCATTATTATTGTCTACCCTGCTATATAATCACCACAAATAAAGGTTTAGGAAGTTTTTTGATATTCACACAATTTGGTAATTTTTACCGCTCTTCTATATATCATAATTTTTTGTAAAAACGGGGAGATATAACAATACCAACTAATTTGATAGATTGTGCAGTTGTTGCACTCTAAATGAAGTTGAAGATGAATTACATTTTTATTTCACTGACCCCTATATTCTGATATTCAGAAGGTAAGATCACTATTTTACTTAAAACTTAATAATTTTTACCCTAATTTCTTTATTTTACCTTCACAAAATAAAATCAAACTTCTGTTTGATAACAATACAAAAAATGTTTTGAAAATTGCTGCTAACTACATTAGAAATTGTATAGTAATAAGAAATACCAATATCTGTTCATTAGAATAAACAATTTCTTATTGTTACCGCCTTGCAGGTTACAGACTCGCTACACTTTTTGTGTATATTGTTTGAAAAGTTTGTATATTTTTGTAGTTTACTCATCTTTCCTTGTTAAGATTGTCATTTTATGTTTAATTAGATTGTAATTTTAGGTTTAATTAGATTGCCTGGACCAATTATTGTAACTGTATCCGTGCAATAAAGTAAAGTATATCATTTGTCTATAGTATGGAGGTTAATATAAAAAAGAAAAGGAAAGATAAAAAGGATATCTTGGTTTGAAGTTTTTCTCGGTAAACACCTTCTTTTTTAAAAAAAAATTTTATATCAGGCCCATAAACCTTGATTACAGATAAAGTTCAATGATACATTTTGGACCTCTTTACCCGATCTTAAGATATTCAGTGGCGTAGCGCCTATTACGTCAAAACGCCCGGGCGTACACATCAAAATACAGAGAATTGTAAAAATCTTGGAAATTGTCATTAAAATTTAAAAAAAAAACATGACCTTTTTTACAGGTAATCGTATACTATCATTTAACTGGTTATGATTCTCTACGTTTGCATATCGTGAGATACCAAGGTTCACTAGTAGATAATATTGAACAGAAAATTTTACGTTATGCTCGATGTCCGAATATGACTTAAAGTTTATGTCGTAACCGTTTTGTTACTTATCATACACGGCGTTCGTCCGGTAAGGTTTATCATTTATTAGCGCCAATGACCTACACACTAGCATGGCTAAACAACTTGGACTTCAGTCCTTTTTTAAGAAAGTTGAACAAGTCGATAAAACGCCGAATCATCATAAAACAACAGAAAATGAACAGAAAAATACTGATACATGTATTTCCGAATCGAATGAAAGAAAATTTGTTGAAGTTATTGATATTGGCAGCTTGATTCAAAGTGACTTGAGCAATTTCCAAATCAAGAGAAAAATATTGGAACAAAAGTGGGATTCTGCTAAATCCTATTCATTTCCTTCAAGGTACTATTGAAAAACAAACTGCAAATAAAACATATTCAGTGGCGTATTTTGTATTGATACCCAACAGGCGCGTAGCTGCTTATACGCGAGTACGCAGGTGAATCCACACAATTTTCCTGTTTTATTTTTTTTTAATTATAATGATTTTAGATTATTATAAATCATAAATGCGTGTGTGTTTGTGTGTGTGTGTGTGTGTGTGTGTGTGTACACTGTGTCACTGTAAGTGAAAACGTAAGGAACTAATATTCGCATCATATCTGTACAGTTTTTGTGTTCAATGCGCGATAACTCTTACTATGTACAGCAGCGCTTTGCGTAATATCCGGTTATGGCGCAAGCAAGCATTAAAAGTTTTTTGGTGCCAAAATTAGAAAATTCTAAAACTTCTGAGCATGACACACAGGCGGCTGAGGGCACTTCGAGCAAGGCTCAGAAGCTACAGACATCTCCTGATCTACAAAAGACGTACATAACTTCACAAGACAGCGACCAAGTGTATTTAACTGTCACATCTTCTTATCCGGACATAGCTACTGTAAGCACAACATGTGACAATTCCACTAAGGCACTGATTTTGTAAAACAACAAAGAATGGGTAAAAGGATACAAGTTTCCTACACGGTAAATTTCAGATGCATAAACCTTGATTTTCACTTCCAAAGGCCTGAGTCACTTGCCCCCACCAACCCCACCCCACCCCACCCCACCCCATACGTACACACTTTCTGATTCTAATGACACAGAAAAATAAGTTACGAGGTGTTAATTAGCCAAATACTTATGTTTGAAAAATAAAAAGAGATTCATGAGAATCCGAAGACAAGTAAGCGAAAGTAATAGAAATAAACGTAATGTCCATTTTCATAGTTTTCATTGTTATTTGCAGAATAAAATAAAGCATCATGCAGATAATTTAATTTCAAAAAATCAATTGGTAAACGCCTATCAAAATTTTTATGGTCTAAATACCGTGTGTTTATATACTGTCTGAAGGATACTCTTAAAAATTTAAGTTCGTCTTTATCTCGCGATTACAAAACAGAAAATTATTTTAGAATTGCTGCAAGAGACCAAATTTAATTCTGCAATTAAAAAGACTGAAATATAGTTGCAGCTGAATAAGGTGTAGTTGGCAAAAGCCATAACCGCAAAGAACACAAAACAATCTAAAAGTATAAAGGTAAAAGGACACAATACACATATAAATAAACCCACTGATAATAAAAATCACAACTTTGTACGGGCACTGGACGATTGATTTATTATGACGCCAGTGGTGTGGTTCAAGTACTTTTGTAGGGCCCTAACCATCCCATTTAATTTACAATCAGTGGACTTAAACCTAAAACATTTAAAAATTTTAAAAAAATTAAACCTTATTTAACCGAACCATGCTCCAGACATGAATACATTACCAATAAAATGTAGAACATGTAAATATTTTGGGAAGTTAGCTGTCGAAACAATAGTTTAGTTAGCCAACAACAGATTTTATTAATTATATATAAAAATATATTTTAAAAGTGAAAACTCCAGGCACATTAGCAACTGTACTGCCACTTAGTCACGAACATATGAAATGCGAGATGAAAAATTGAGATTGAGATGGCATATGCTGCTAATGCGACGTACAACTGTAGAACTAAAAAGATCTGATTTGGCTTGGCAAGGTTAAAAGCTCTTAACAAATCATTACTTTGTGACCATACCACTGAACCAGTACATTCACTGCATGTTAAAAGTCGTGAATTTACATGCATTTTTCTTCTTATATTTTACGTAGTGAATTGCCACTTTTGCTATTTTCGCATTTGGTTTTTGGTTTTCAGGCTCATTCCTAAGCGTGCTACTCTTTTTTGTCCCGGCGACGACAAGTTTGGCCAGGTGGAATTCCGATTTGCACTTGTCCATAGATAGGTCTTTCCTTCCTACCTTCCGTCCGCCGGTAATCTATAATCAGCTCCTACAACTTTTAACAGAATTTCCTCAAACCTTGCACAGATCATATTGAAAATGTGCATGTGCAATATTGATACCGATGCAAAAGTGTTTTTGAACATTTTACACATTTGAACTTCACCATTTTTCATGAAATTAAGTCTTAGGGTCTTATTTGTGTAGTCAGCTCTTTAAAACTTTTTTAGATTTCCTACAGATTTTTGACAAATCTTATGATCACATTTAATGATTGACTGATTAATGAAGTTTAACGCCCCAGTCAAGAATATTTCACTCATATCAAGACGTCGACAGCTCTAGGCGAAGGTGCAGAAATTTTGACCTGCACCATGCGCTAATGGCATAGTGCAGCGAGGGTTCTTTATCATGCCACGCCTACCGTGACACTGGGGCTCAGTTTAAAGGTCTCGTCCGAAAGACCTGTAATTTTCATTTCTTAATGCCGAGTGCTTGGCAAATGAACAGTCAATACCGATTTTCAAGTCTGGGTCAGACCTGACCCGGGATCGAACCCATGACCTCCCATTTTCGGAGCGAGCACTTTACCAGCTGAGCTACCAAAGTAGGTAAAGGACACATTGAAGAGATGCACGTGTCATTTTAATGCTGATCAAAAATTGATGAATTTTGAATTTAGCCTTGGACCCATATCTTAGACTCTGAAAACTACCATCAGGTGAACTTAGCCACTGCTTTAACTTTTACCTAAAGAGTACTCTTTTGTAGAATCAGTTCCTCCTATAGTTCTAAATATTAATATTCTTCAAACCTGGTACAGGTATTTTTCGAAGTCCAACCTGCAAGTTTTGAGAAAGTTGCCATTATAGATGAGTCATTTTTATGCTTGGCTTTCACTTATATGGCAAAAAGTCGGTTGACAGCGGGGGCATCCAGAGAGTCTTAAAGACTCTGATTTTCTCAGCTTTCGGATAATCTTTATAGTCAGTAATGATTCGTCCTGCTGTTCTCTTTGTAGAGTGGAGTATGGCATTCGGAGACAATTTTCAAGTGAATGGTTGGAGAAGTATTGCTGGTTGAGGCATTCAGTGTCCGAAGACTCAGTTTACTGTGCACCTTGTGTACTTTTCAGTCCACACAACGCTAAAGAAAAAAGCCTTGTCACTACACCAGTAACAAAGTGGTCAAATTTGGGAAAATATATAAAACGACATCTCAGTCTATGTGCTGGTCACCATGGAGCATGTGCAAGTGCCGAAAGTTTCATGAAGATACATTGTGGTGAAAAACTTAGTGTTCAGGCACAGTTAGATAGTAAACATGCTGCTGATGTACGTCGGAATCGACATGTGCTAGGAGTTATTACGGAAGTTATAGTGTTATGTGGCCGACAGAACATCCCTCTCAGGAGCCACGATGACAAGAGTAGTAACTTCATGGCTTTGCTTAATGATCGAGCTAAACGAGATAGCATATTGAAGGAGCACTTGGAGTCCAGTTATAGATCAAAATATACTTCACCAATGATACAAAATGAACTTATATCTATTTGTGAAGAATATATCCGTAATGAAATTGTTAAGGATTGCAATGAGTCTGTTTGCTATTCCTTCATGGCTGATGAAGCTACTGATGCATCGACAATGGAGCAGATTGCCATGTGCGTGAGGTTCTATTCCTTACATGATAAAGAAATTCACGAAGATTTTATTGGATTTATACAGGTGGAATCTACGACTGGGGAGGCACTAACTGAAAAATTCCTCGATGGACAGAGGAATGCCGGTTTGAATATTGCAAAAATGAGGGCCCAGGGTTATGACGGGGCTAGTTATATGGCAGGGTGTCACAGAGGTGTTCAAACGCATATCAGAGAAGTTGTTCCTCAGGCACTATATATTCATTGTAAAGCTCATTCCTTAAACCTGGCTATAGTTCATGCTTGCAAGGAAGTACTCGTCCGAAATATGTTTGACACGGTGCAGCAAATTGGATTTGCATTCAACTACTCTGCAAAACGACTCTTAGCTTTCAGTGAACAGCTTGAAAACGATACTTTATCGAAAGCTGAAATGGAAAAGCGTACAAAACTCCAAAGTTTATGTGAGACCAGATGGGCAAGCAGGGCCAATTCACTTTATACATTCAAAGCAGCTTTTACCACTATAGTGAATGCACTAGAGGTGTTGGAACATGAAGGGGACGCAAAAGCAAGAAGCTACCGATGCAGCATTTTGAAATTTGACTTCATTATTTCACTTGTGGCCGTTGAATTTATTATCCAGGGACTTTTACCGCTAAATAATATGTTACAGGGGAAGTGTTGTGACTTAATTGAAGCAGCCAAAGAGGCAAGGGTTTTGATCGCACAGATCCGTGCCGAACGAGCGGACGATTTAGTATGGGAAGCGCTGTATGAGAAAGCGGTCACTATGGCGACTGTACACGATGTTCTACCATCCAAACCTAGAACTACCGGAAGACAACAGCAAAGAGTGAATGTTCCAGCTGAATCCGTGTCTGATTATTGGAAGAGGGCGTTGTTCTTTCCTTTCATGGACCACCTTGCGACTGAGCTCGAGGATCGTCTTCTCACTGCACACGACCGATTTCTGACACAATACCTTATCCCAAGTCAGCTACATCAGCTGACCACAACGCATGTAGATGGAATCTACGCTGCCTATAGCTACGACTTCATCGGGGATAAAGAGGCATTCCAGAGTGAAGTTTCCCGCTGGAAGATACGATGGTCATTAGACGATGGGTCAGAGTCTGAGAAGCCGGTGGATTTGAAAAGCACTGTGGATTCTACCAATAAAGATTTGTATCCAAATATTTTCACATGTTTGGTGATTCTTCTCACGATGCCCGTTTCCACTGCTTCAGCCGAAAGGGCTTTCAGTGTAATGCGTCGTGTTAAAACTTACCTTAGGTCAACCATGACCTCACAACGCATGTCCGGTCTGGCTATGTTACATAGCTATAAGAACGTCCATATAGATATTGATAAAATCATTAATGAATTTGTAGGCAAAAGCAATAGAAAATTCTGTAGAGATCTCATCGGATTACATTTAATTCCGTTCTCCTATTGACATCAGCGGTGCATTATCTATTAAATTTGGCCATTTTGTCAGCATATTGCGTTTCTTCTTTGTTTGAAAATAACATTATTTCAAAAATTCGGATTGCCTTTCAAGCACAGTCAAATTTGCAGGAAAATGACCCAGATTGCATTTATTTTTCAAATTTTTTCCCCCAGACCCCCCCACGCGGGAGGGGACACCCCTCCCGCATCTACCCCAACTCGGCGCCTACGGCGACTCGTCTCGCGGCTACGCCGCTCCATTTGTCAGTGAATCCACATCATTTTCAGCTAGCTACGCCCCTGCCCAAGTTCGACCCCTTAAAATATAGACCCATTCAAGCCATATGTCTGTACATTAGTTACATTATATTTATCATTACCTTACCGCCAAATGCCTCTCACCGCCTAGGTTCGAATCCCACTTGGGTATATCCTAATGTGAGAAAGTTTGTCAGTTCACTTGCCGAAGGTCGGTGGTTTTCTCTGGGTACTCCGGTTTCCTCCACCATCCCCGAACTGACCGCCTCGATATTAGTGAAATAATCTTGACTGGGACGTAAAACACCATTCCATTAACCAACCGAACTAAAAAAAACCCGGGAAAATATTACTAAACATATCCGTCTAGAGTGCAGGAAATCGCAACATTTAGGCTTTAAAAATCAAAAATTTTCTGGGGGGGGGGGGGGGGGCATGCCCCCAGACCCCCCTAGAAAGACGCGCCTTCAGCACGTATCGGACACACACTGGTGCGTACAGATAAATGATATGCTCGCTACGCCACTGGATATCATATCAAAATGGCGCTGATTTGAAAAAAAATGAACATGGAATATCCAATTCACATTGCTTTCAAATATTTACACCTCAAGATAAAGATAAGCGGTAAGGATGAAGTAACTATGGTGGCACAGAGGTGACATGAAATATATTTTTCCTATTACGTGTGCACGTATTAGCCATTACGTGCGCACGTATTAGCTATTACGTGCGCACGTAGTAACCAATACGTGGGCACAATTAACTTTTACGTGCGCACGTATTACTAATAGGTAATACGTGCGCACGTATTGGTTAACCTTTTACGTGCGCACGTATTACTTATAGGTAATACGTGCGCACGTATTGGTTACTACGTGGGCACGTAAAAGGTAATACGTGCGCACGTAATAGGTTAATACGTGCGCACGTAAAGAGTTATACGTGCGCACGTAATATGAAAAATATATTTCATGTCAAATCTGTGCCACCGTAACAGACCGTGATTTACTGACAAAGCCTAGAAAAATTCACATACTTTTTACATGTTACAAAATTTTACGAAAAAGTGCAGTACGTCATGGGTTAATGACCCAATGTTTGGTTGACGATTGAAGAAACAATTTTTATCAATAATCAATCCATCTAATTATACTAAAGGAAATGCTGCCATACACATAGCCAACCGAACTACAAGAGTATGCGTAACTATGGTAGAAACTCGAACGCATCATACCGGATTATAAACTTTACAAAAATTGATGACGTTTCTAGCACTTCCTGTAGGATAAAGACACATGTTGACTTAGCGGTAAGTGTAATTTTTTTGTGTTTTGCATTATAATGATGTTAGCATGACATTTGCTACAATAGATTAATTTGATTTAAAACTTATTTTAACAAAGAATCAAACAAACAGATGAAAGATGTAAAGGAACTAGATTTTATTGTAAATTATTTGTAGATAGGCCGACTGACTATCCTTTAGAGATCTTGCGATTAGTAGCCTTGCTTTTAATATGCATAGATATATGTAATTTTTAATATGTTTTTGATTGAAGAGCAATTAGACTGAAAATGAGTGATTAGTTAGAAAATTCGATTTTAACACCATGCTACCTGTAGTTTTTATTTCATTTATTTATTTCATTGCACGGATACAATTACAATAATTGATCAAGGCAATCTAATTAAAGATAAAATGACAATCTAATTAAACATAAAATAACAATCTTATTAAATATAAAATGACAAACTTTACAAGGAAAGATGAGAAAACTACAAAAAATATACAAACTCTTTAAACAATATACACAAAAAGTTTAGCGAGTCTGTAACCTGCAAGGCAGTAACAAATAAGGAAATTGTTTATTCTGATGAACAGATATTGGTATTTCTTATTACTATACAATTTCTAATGTAGTTAGCTATATAAATATGTTTTATAGAACATGCCCCAATTGAGTCCTCAATTCAATGGACTACATAGGCAGCTATCATGTACATTGTCATACTTCACCTGTACAACGATCTACAGTTCAGTGTCTTACGATCGGTACAAAGAAATATAGAACAGGTGTACAGTTTTTATTCTGTTAAAAAGAAACAAATAACGATATAACAGTTGTCCACGTAATTAAGTTCCTTATGAAATCCTGGTTATTTCAATATTTTTGTAAAATTCTAGGACATTGGGAAATTACTTCCATTTTAAGTTATAAATATAGCAATTCTATCCACACTATATCTCAGTAGTTGTTTATTGTTGAAATATAAATGTGACGAATGACCATTAGTTATGGGCTGATTTTTCATGCTAATGTGATTTTTTTTCAAAATGTCCACATCTATAGTGTTAAAGCACTTTTTTATAAAGATAAAAATGTAAAAATCAAATTTTAGTTTTGAAGACAAATTACTTCCAATTTCATTGAAAGATAGGGGAATTCGTAAATTTTCACTCACTAAGTAAAGAAATATCCAATATGGCAGACATCTGGGACTTCATCATATATATTATGTAATATGTTGTTTTATTTTCTTCACTTATTAAAAGGTAACAAATTGAAAGGTTCTATTTTTTTCAATTCAAAGGCAAAAATAAATAATTAAATAAACTTAACAATGAATCAAATAAAGGAATAAACTTAACCATCAATTAAACAAAGAAATGACTAAATAAAAAATTAATGAAAATAAAATAAAAAATAATGAAAATTTAAATAAAATTTAATTATCACATACAGAAAAAAATGAAAAAATACTTAACAATACAATAAATGATTAAATAAATATAAAAAGATGGTCGAAGAAAATGCACCAATAAGGTAAAAAAAAAAAGTTCAAAAGTAATTATTGAACATGAAAATAAAAAGATAAATAAGAAAGATATCTATAAAAAGCAATAAATAATTAATTAATTAATTAATTAATAACCTTATGTGGCAAATAAGTTGGGAAAAATGTTTTGACTCTTGCAGTAATATTTAGAAACTGATGATAATTAATGAAAATATTTCTAAATTGCAAGTGTCAAAAGTTTGTCCGATGCAAACTTGGACACTTGCAATTTAGAAATATTTTCATTAATTACCATCAGTTTCTAAATATGAATTTGAATTCTATTTGAATCTAATTTATAGCGTGTAAAAAATCTTGGACTTTGTGAGAAATGTTTATCTATAGATTATATATATTTTTAAATTTAAAAAGATCAAGTAACAAAATAAATCCACAAAGCTACATAGATAAAACATATATAATTTAGTTTCTTTCATAGGCAATAATTACAATAAATGTACAAAATTATGCTGTCAATTTTTATTTTACTGCCATATTAAGTCCATGTTTAAACTTTCATAGAATAACAGAGAGAGAGAGAGAGAGAGAGAATTTTTCGATTTTAAAACAAATTAATTGTAATAATAATTATAATCATAATAATAATTAAAATTTGAAATATCTTTTCTTTTTTGTCTTCCTTGCATTTGGTATATGCTTTCCCTTATGCATCAGTCTAAAGTTTTATCTTCTACAAGCACCCTCTTGCAAGCTCATATTATACACTGTACAGACAGTAGCAACAACTCTGAATAGCACAGCTAAACTACTGATCATAGTATGTGATAGCTGAAGATGTAGTAACATAAACATAAGTGATAAATCTCTTTACAATAATAGAGTAAGCTTATAAAAGACAGAAATGTCAACAAGTCTTCAGTTTTGTAACCACATTCAAATCAGTAATTTGTTGGGTCAGTTTGATACTGTTTTCTTTCACACCTTTATTTTGAAAGTTCTCAAAGAAATAGGTTATTTCTTTTTATTTAGTCTAATTGTTTTTGTCTTAGACCCCTGTCGTCTTCTAATGTAATATATATATATATATCAGTATAAAAGAAACATTGTGGTGTATAACACAAATACCTTTTAAATTTTGATGTGCCCTATGTGCACATTTCGGAAAATCATTCCTCATCAGTGACACTAGTGATATGTCACAAAAATTTCAAACAGAAATATGAATCTTCAGTTTTTATCATTAATGAGGAATTCTGGATGAATTATGAAAAAATTCCACATATGTTATATAATGTAGACATACATGTACATCTGTATATGAAATACTGTACATTTGTTATGTTAAAATTATTTTGTATGGTTTTAATAATTTCAGAGTTAAAGTTTGAAAATAAAAAAAAAACCTGTGTCTTCTAGATTAATGTTCTATTGAATATCTTGAGAAGAATGGTTGATGTTGAACTAAGTGATGCAGAAAAAGTCTATATATTACATGGTGTTCAGGTATGATTTGTTTTTCTAATAGAATTTATAACATGTGTATGTATTTTTGTTCTGTAAAATAGATATTTGCTGCTATGTATATGTTATTTTATATATTAATCACATTCTTGCAAACCCTACACTTGAAAAAAGTCATGAGAATATCAAGTTTGAGTCTGCTTGGTTTCAATTTTTGATTGATTAATTTTATTGTTAGGTCATTGTAATCTATAGAAATTTAATAAACATACGTGTATTTCGGTTTGTCTAAAACATCCATATGTACATGTATTAAGTGACTGTAATATTCAAAACAAAAGGCTTAGTCTTGTAATAGAAAAAGGCCACAGATAAAGATTTTAAAATACACATAACACTTTAACCTGAATACATTATATGCATGAAAATGAGAGCAAGTACCTGCTGTAAAAGAGTTTATATTTTTAGGTAACCGAAAAAATTTCTACATGATGTTGTAAACAACATACATTTCAGTCTTTATTAGAGTTGAGACTTATAAAAACAATATATGATTTATTACTATCTATATAACAATAGTTTGTTTTTTCTTAAAGGATAACTGTAGAGAAGATGGACGTGGATGTGAGGACTACAGACACATGGAAATAGAAACTAATGTAGTATCAAATACAAGTGGTTCAGCAAGAGTTAGATTGGTAAGATTATAAACACTTTAAGTATGTATTTGGTGTTGCTTACTGGATTTTTCCTAGCTACATGCACCAACATACTTTGATTTTCGTATTATGTCACTTGAGGTTCAAAGTTAATTGATATGTTGTGACCAATCAACTTTTTGTCTACCTTTTTTTATTTTTGTTTTAATATATTAGAATCTGTGATAAATGAGATTGTCATTGATTTATTGGTCTGTACATGTCAATCTGACTACCAAATACATAAAAAACTTATTTGTACTGGGGCCACAACGACTGAGTGAGATTAGGAACTTTTAATAAATTAGTTTATTTTAGAGTTTTCCATTGCCTGAAACACACAGTTATTAGAATTTCATTGACATTGTATGCATCCACCTGTATGTCTGTTTCCTGATGGTTTCCAGGTGATTACTTGAAAAAGGATTTTTTTCAAACTTTGAAATTTGCTATGTATTTGGTATTACATAATTAGCAATGGTTTTGGTTCATCAAATATTTTGATAACCTTTTTGTAGTTGTTGTAATGTAGGTTGCTGTATGCAGTAGCATGTTTAAATACTTTTTAGATTGCCTGGTTATAAATGATATGCACTGCCAGATAGAATTTAATATGAAAATAATGTACCTTAACACTTATTGCTTTATTAAAATTACATATATTCTTCATCCTTTGAGTCAGTATTTTGAAACTTCTTGGTTATTGTAAGTTAAATAGTATTTATTACTAATATTAACAGGCAAATACTGATATATTAGTTGGTATTAAGGCAGAATTAGGTGCCCCAGCTCCAGAAAAACCAGATAAAGGAAGACTGGAGTTTTTTGTAGATTGGTAAGTTGTAATTATATACTGCATTGATTCTTGTGTAATTATTTAAACTTTCATTGTTTTTGTGATTATTGTAATGGGCATTGTTTCAAATGTAGCTAAAAGGTTTGGAAAAAATTTTCCTTAAACAATTTTGTTTATAACAGCAGCCTGAGTTTGATCAATCACAATTACATGTAGGTTAGAGAAATGCCACAAATTCATAAAATTTGTAGTTAAAGAAAAGTTTTATCATAAATGGATCAATCCTGTCGATGAAACAAAATTGTCTCACTGTTATGTAAATAACTTGTAATCTATCTAGTGTCAATTTCAAAAGTAAAATTATAAAAAAAAATAATTTCAGTTCTGCAAATGCCACACCCGAGTTTGAAGGTAGAGGAGGTGAAGAGCTAGCTACTGAGATAAGTGGAATGTTAAACAGAGCTTATGATTGTCCTGCTTGTTTAGATCTACAGAAATTATGTGTCATACCAAATCAGCAGTGTTGGGTTTTATATATAGATATTCTGGTGAGTGATCATCCTGAAGTGTTTAGAAGCAAGGTTTATGGTCAGCATAAATAGTACTTCAACTAAAAACAAAACTGATATTTTTAATTCAATATGTAACCTTTTTAAAATTACTTATTTAACTAAGTGTTTAAACTTTTTTGTTTTTGCATCATGTTAAGGTGAAAAAATAAGCCATTTAGTGTGAGGGCTGATTGATATATTGCAAGCCTTGTATTGAAGGAGGTTAGCATCAATGTCTTTTTTCTGCCTTTTATTCCCTAACTGTTTACAACCATGTAATCAAAAACTGGTGTTTTGGTCAGTTTATATCTGACATTGTTGTCCATTTCTGAACTGACTTGGTATAAGTAAAATACTCTTGACACAGTGTTAACCCTTTTCCCCATTTTGATATTAACATGTTGAGTGTTTTATGTAAACATCAGGTCAGTTGTGTTGTTTTATTGTTTGTCATTTTCATCCTGCATACAATTTGTTTTGTTCATTCATAATTTGTATAAAATATTTTATGTTTTCAGTTATTAGAATGTGGTGGTAATCTGTTTGATGCAGCATCTATAGCAGTAAAAGCAGCATTATATAACACAAAGTAAGTTATTATTTTAAAAATAAAAAATAAACTATAATGGCAGATTATTACATAATTAAGATTTTCTGTATTAAAATGAAGCAAATTTGAAATCTTTATAAATTTTTTAGTTTATAAGTATTCAGTAAATACTATGTGACTTTATGGTAATGCCATCTATAATCTAGTTATATCAGAATGTTTTATTTCTACATAGTACATCACTGTCAGTTTGACAAAGTTTGCTAATATTAAATTTAAACCAAGGCCATTTATTGCTATTTATGTAACTATTTTATAACACCTAACAAAAGTCTACAGAGCCAAATCTCAAAGACTATTTTCATCCAGTCTCATCCATCCTGTGCACACATTCTAATACTTTTTAGTGCATGTTTTTTTAAGGCTTATCATGTGGCTTCATGGCCTCAGTGGCATGTGGTTTAAGGCATGTGCTTACAAATTATAGTGCCTCTAATTGCATAGGTTCAAATCCCACTTGGGCAGATCCTAGTTTAAGAAAGTTAGTTAATTTCTTACTGAAAGTTGGTGGGTTTTCTCTAGGCACTCTGGTTTCCTTTACCATCTCAGAACTGGCTGTGTTGTATGTGTGAAAAAATATTGATTGGGGCATATAAGACCATTAATCCAATCCAATCATTATCATTGTCAAACTGCAAGTTAGCTATGTTGACTTCTGAAATCTTTTGTTACAGTGTTAAAATTATATGAATAGGAGTGTAAACCATGTTATGTAGTAAGAAAATTCCACTTGTCTAACATTTAAAGATTACCTTGTTCAACTTGCCCTTAGTATAGTGAATCTTTGTTACTGGTATTTACTGAAAAACAATCAACACCAAGTCCTCGACCAGCTAGAGGAATTTTTTTTTTCTGGTCCACCAGACAGATTTAAAAAAATTAGTCTGTATTCAAATTGGACAATCAGACGGCAAATCGCTTTAAATCTTATCTACCCCCAGTCTGTATTGTTTCAGAGGTTTCCAACTTGTATTTTTACTTTCTTTCTTGTATTTATAAGAAATTAAGTTTTGAGTCTTGACCAAAAGTATCTAGAAACAAAAATTTGCTATTATAAACAATTACTTGCATTTGCAACACATCTAAAAAGAAATGTCAATTTGTTTCTGTAATTTACAGAATTCCCACTGTTACAGTGAGTCGAGATGAGGGAATTATGGAGCTAGAAATCTCAGATGATCCGTATGATGTTCAGAAAATAGAGGTCAAATTAGCACCTTGTATAGTTACATTAAGTAAAGTAAGTAAAAAATTATAGTATTTCTTCAGATCTTACTTACAGTGCCACATATTATAAGTACCATATTACTTGTATATAAAGATCACAAAAAAAGGAATGGAAGGTGAAATTTATGTACAGGGCCACCTCTATTTAAAAAAAATCAATCACTGGTAAATTTTACCTTTAACTAATGTTATAATGGGAAGTATACCTATACATATAGCTGTTTTACAGTTCATATCAGCATAATTTATATTTCAGTTATTTCTATTATTTGAATAAAAAAGAAAGAAAAACCAGCTTTAGATGAGAGAAAGGTGGTCCATCAGTTTCACAGATTTTATTGTTTATATATTGTTATAATTTACAGATTGGACATTCTCATGTTGTTGATGCCAGTCAAAAAGAGGAAAGTTGTTGTTTAGCAAGGTAAGGAAAATTAGTGATTTTACATGAGTTGGTAACTGAAGTAAAGGTCTACATTTGTATTATAAAGGACATCAGTGTTTAAGTGGTTTAAAATGGTGATTTGCATATCATAGTGCCCCTAGCAATGAACCCTGTCTTAACAGATCCAAGTGTTAGAAAATTTATCATACAACTTGCCAAATCTAGGTTAATTTTCTTTTCTTCCACCAATACAAGTACTTATGTGGTTCCTAATGATGGTGTAATGATATTAGAAATCATATAAAAATTAAGCCAAATATTTTCTGGCATTTCAAAATTATACTTTAGACTCTATTTATTACATCATTTTCATTACTCAAGTCGTCCTCATGTTAATGGTCAGACAAACCTTGTAAGCCTCCAGGCAACTATTTGATAACTATCTGGCGATTGCATGATGTATGCACCTTGACTGATTAACCTGTACAAATCATGATATTTAGTCAAAGGTTCGGTCATGATCTTCTTTTCTGTTATGTAACAGAAGAATATATAAGGTTGTCACAGGCCTTAATTCTGGGGACACAGACACATACCAACATGTACACACAGCACCATGGACACATCTACACACCCTGGCAGGTATACATACAGACTACACAACACACGTCGGAACAAGAACCACCACAAACTACAGAATGAAGAGCCATGCAGAAATCTTACTTTTGTATTACTTCTCTTACTTTTATTATCATTATAATATGATAGTGGGTTCTAAGTACTTACGTGACATCTGTTGATGTGGTTTTAGTACTTTATAATGTCCAGTAATGTGTTTCAGATACAAGTACTTATGTGGTTTCCACTTGATATGCTTATAGATAATGTCCAGTAATGTGTTCCTGGTACAAGTACTTATGTGGTTTCTAGTGATAAGTTCCAAGTACTTGTGTGGCAATTGTTGATGTGGTTACAGTACTTTATGATGTCTGGTGATGTGGTTCAGGTCTTGTAGATTGCTTATATACCTTATGTTTTCAACCAGTTGTAGCATAAGGCAAACATTTAGACATAAACCTTGAAATAATCTTCCTCATAAATAGTCTGTAGTGCTAAAAATTGAAAAGCCAAGTCTCAGGAAAAAAGCATACAATTGAACCAGATTTTTAGCTCACCTGAGCTAAAAGCTCAGATGAGCTATTGCTATCCATCTCCGTCCGCCGTCCGTCGTGCATCGTCCGTTGTGTGTAAACTTTTTAAATTTTGATCTTCTCCTCCAAAACCACTTGGCCAAATTTGATGAAACTTGGTAACCATCATGCGTTGGTGAAGCCCTTTCAGATTTGCACAAATGAGTGAGTTATGTCCCCTTGAGGCCCCATAAGAGGGGAAATAGTTAAAAACTTTAAAAATTTTCTCCTCTGAATCTACAAGAGATATACCTTAGTTATTTCATTTATAACATCCTTAGGTCATCCATTTTACAGATTTCCACAAATGGTAGCCATGGGGCTCGAAATGGGGAAATTGTAGGGCATGAGTGGGGAAATTGCTAAAAATTATATATTTGTCACTGTGTCTTGAAAACTATTAACTTTTTGTATAGGCATGTATATTAGAGTATTGTAGGTATTGACATGACAATCATTTTGATATATGGATCAAGGTTATATGTTGAAAGGTCAAGGTCACAGCTGCAAAAGAAGACTTAAATTGCTAATTATCTTGAAAACTATTAACTTTTTGTATAGGCATGTATATTAAAATATTGTAGGTATTGCAACAACGACCATTTTGATATATGGTTCAAGGTCATATTTTGAAAGGTCAGGGTCACAGCCGCAAAAGAAGACTTAAATTGCTAATTATTTTGAAAACTATTAACTTTTTTGTACAGGCATGTATATTAGAATATTGTAGGTATTGCAAGAACAATCATTTTGATATTTTGTTTAAGGTCATATGTTGAAAGGTCAAGGTCACAGCTGCAAAAAAAGACTTAAATTTCTAACTATCTTGAAATCTATTTGTGTAGGCATGTATATTAGAATATTGTAGGTATTGCGACAATGACCATTTTGTTATATGTTTCAAGGTCATGTGTTGAAAGGTCAAGGTCACAGCTGCAAAAGAAGATATAAATTGCTAATTATCTTGAAAACTATTGACTTTTTGTATAGGCATGCATATTAGAATATTATAGGTATTGACATGACAATCATTTTGATATACAGATCAAGGTCATATGTTAAAAAGTCAAGGTCACAGATAAAAAAGAAGACTTAAATTGCTAATTATCTTTGAAAACTATTAACTTTTTGTATAGGCATGTATATTAGAATATTGTAGGTATTGCAACAACAGTCATTTTGATATATTAATTAAGGTCATATGTTGAAAGGTCAAGGTCACGGCTGCAAAAGAATACTTAAACTGCTAACTATCTTGAAATCTATTTGTATAGGCGTGTATATTAGAATATTGTAGGTATTGCGACAATGACCATTTTGATATATGGATCAAGGTCATATGTTGAAAGGTCAAGGTCACAGCTGCAAAAGAAAACATAAATTGCTAATTATCTTGAAAACTATTAACTTTTTGTATAGGCATGTGTATTTAAATATTGTAGGTATTGCAACAACGGCCATTTTGATTTATGGTACAAGGTCATATGTTGAAAGGTCAAGATCACAGTTGTAAAAGAAGACTTAAATTGCTAATTATTTTTAAAACTATTAACTTTTTTTATATGCATGTATATTAGAATATTGTAGGTATTGACATGACAATCATTTTAATATATGGATCAAGGTCATATGTTGAAAGGTCAAGGTCACAGCTGCAAAAGAGGACCTAAATTGCTAATTATCTTTGTAAATGAAAACTTTTTGTATAGGCATGTATATAAGAATATTTTAGGTTTGACATGCTGATCATTTTGATATTTGGGTCAAGGTCATATGTTGAAAGGTCAAGGTCACAGCTGCAGAAGATGACTTAACTTGCTAATTATCTTGAAAGCTATTAATTTTATGCATAGGCATGTATATTATAATATTGTAAGTATTAACCTGACAATCATATATGGTTTGAGGTCATATATGTTCAAAGGTCAAGGGCATAGCTGCATAAGTATATTGAAATTGTTTAATGATTTGGAAATTATTCATTGCACCTCAGTTACTTCACGCATATTATATAAGCTACTTATAAATGAAATGTGAGTGAATATTTTTTTGATTAAGTTTTGTCGGAGTTCTTAACTTGAGAAAACTTTTTAAGTTTCTGTACTTAATATATTGTCTATTGCACTTTGCAAACAATAACGGACATATCTTCAGGTGAGCATTAAGGCCCGTGGGCCTCTTGTTTTAATTTTATAGAAATATTTTGCTGGATTGAGTAGGCTTACGTTTGGTGACATTTCAATATTATGATGTGTAAAAGTTTAAGACAAATATACATGTATAGAATAACCTCACAGTTTATTCTTTCGTTATAGTTAACAATAAGCAGTGGTAATAAGGAGTGTTTTTTATGTTTTTTATATGTAAATAACTAAAACAAAATAATTTGTGTTTTACTAGATTAATGATGGGTGTTACTCAGAATGGTACAATTACTGCATTAAAGAAGGAAGGATCAGGTAGCTTAGATCCTACAAGTGTTGAAGATATGATAGAAGTAGGTGTTATTTCTTTTTTAAAGGCAGATTTGCTCTGTTATGTTTACATTGTTAAGGAATTATTTCCACAAAGCATATAACCAACAAAATTGCCAGTCCAGTAGCATCCATTTTGGTCCTGGCTGCTAACTAAAATTGATAAAGATAAATTTAAAATAAAATTGTTTTTAAGGACATTAATATGTTGCAAAATGTACAAAGCTCTTAGATTTATTAATGAACTCTTTTGGTTATGAACTGATAATTTGTAGCAAATTTTATTTATTAACTCTTTTGGTTATGAACTGATAATTTGTAGCAAATCTGTTTTTAGATTAGTTTATTATACATGCAGTCAGTTGGATTGATTCAAAGAGTTTTGGCACAGGTTGCAACCCCCCCCCCCCCCCCCCCCCCCCCCCCTTGAAAAAGTCACAGGCTAGAGAGATTGGAAATTCATTTTTTGAAAAGGGTGTTGCCCATTGGCCCTCACAAGGGCTCTGTCCTGGACTACCTGGGACCTTAATCAGCTTCAGTAACACACTGTTGGGGGTCTGAGCCTTCTGTACTCAAAAATGTCTCATGATACATTTGTTAACTACCTTCATAAAATTCTGGATCCACTCCTGGTTTATATATACCGGTACATGTATAACATAGAGAGCAATTAAAAGGGATATTGAACTCATTTGTCCCATAAAATTTATTTTCACATAATATATAAATAAACGACAGAATTGCCTCCCTCCCTTACAAAAAATAATATATAAAATCACAATGCAAAATTTTGCATTTGCCATCAAATCTTGTTTGCTTGAAACAACCACACCATATTTACATAAATTTCTCCCTATTATTTTTAGACAGGTAAAAGGGTAGGAGAAGCATTAAATAAAAGCTTAATGGCAGCTTTAGAAGAAGAGGAACGACAGGGCACAAAAAGCAAAACATTGGGCTTTCTTAGATAGCATTAAATATACATGTAAATAGAGTTTACATTGTTTGTTAAATGTTCATTTTATTTAAGTCATATTTTTAAGCAGCCACGGCTCAGAAGGTAAAATTTGCAATTTTAACTTGTGTATATAAGTACACAGTATCACAGAACTTATGTATCATTGGTTTTTCATTATAATGTATAATTTGGTTGATGAAATATTCTAGATAGTCACCACTAGTTGTTTTGTGTCCCTTAAGTATCATAACAATATAACAATAAATAATTTTAAAACAACTAACTTTATAACCAAATTTCTGTCAACATTGTATTGAATTATTTGAGTTAATTTTCCTGCATAATGATGTTTAAATAATCAATACTGAAAATTTAGTAATTCAGTTAGGTATTTGGTTGGAATGGTTGTTTAAGCTCCAGTCAATAATATTTCATTTGTTTCAAAGTGGTTTGTAATTTCTAAACCCAAGCTGTGGATGGCACTTGGCTCAGTAGTTGACTAGAGTACTATGTGGTGTCAAGTTAAGCTTTAACTAGAGAAGTATTTTATGTATGTAGTAGCATAACTTGTAACAATGCACACCACATTAAACCTTTTACCTGACTTATAGATACATAAATGTAAATATCATTTAAGGGCTGGGCTGGTTTCAGAATCGTTCTAAATTCTAACATTTTCCTTTCATTTTACAAATAAAAAAACCTGAGTAATTTTGTTAGTCTTCAAATTATTCATCAACTTTAGAGATTATAAGCTTTTGACACTTGTAAAATTTTTGTCTAAAAGTATGGAAATCAATTGGCAAGGAAAAGAAAATGTTTTCAATTGGAAAATAAGTGATTGTGAATAAAAGCCCTAGTAGAGATATTTCTAAGCTGTGTGTGAGTGTTATGTATATCTTAATTAACAGTAAAAACATGTCTTTAGCATACATCTATTAAAGTTATAGGCCATGAAAAAGCTTAAATCGTTTCACATATTTTAAAAAGTTTTGATGTACATGATAAGATTGTTTTACCACATACACATAAGTTGTTTAGTTCCTGTGTCAGTCCATAGTCTAAAACTTTATTATCAGTGATGTTAATAAATATGGTTGAATTTTTTTGTATCTATTTTTATGTGTTCTTGAATGCTTTTGGTTTTGCTAAGCAAATTTTATTAAACTACAAGTTTTATATATTCTAAAATACACAGGTACCGATAATTTTATCATCATCTGGTTTTACAATGTCGTTTATTGTGATTAGTACAGGTATTATCATACTTGCTAACTAAGGTGATGGTATGAATGTCGTTGCAGATTGCTTCAGTCATTTAAATTGTACAATCCGACTTCCTGAACGTAACCACAGGTCTGAACGTCACCACAGGTAATGACATTCTTTATAATAACACTGAAGTACTCATCATTCTGACGAATCTTGATTGCTGTTCCCAGCTGCACGTTTATGTTTTTATATCGGATCAGTTGCGAAGGTTTTATGCAAGAGTCAGGCCTAAACAAAACGGTACCAAAATAATTTCTCTTCCAAAAACCCGAAGTAGGCAGTTATAATGAAGCCTTAATAACGACAAAAGTGTTTTACCACCTTGTGAGGTTGACGGCATATGTGGAGACGGACTTTATTAGTGACTCGCTTCTGCAGTGGTCTGGGTGCCTCAGGATAAATAACTCGTCTATAATATGGAGATATTGGGTTCGACCCGACATTTTTCTCCTTCCTGTTACACTTCTTGTTTTACCACAAATATAACGAAATCGAAAAAAGTGTAATCTAAATCAAAAACCTGAACACTATTTCATAATTAAAGCCTTTATAATGCAGTCCTTTGGGTCCATGTTGGGCATTGTTTCGGTCGGTAGTCACCGTGTAAAAATAAACAAATTTATTTAAGCATTAAACTTTGTTTGTAATCGATCTATGATGGTTTAGATCGAATGGCTCTCGCGCTAATTTGAATAAACCGCGAAGCTTATATTTACAACTTACAAATGTTTGAAATTTGATTAAGTCATTCATGATTTTCGTGGAAATTCCTCGTGAATACCGAACAGGTTTCAACTGCATTAAACTGGGTTAGCTCCGCCCACCCGTACTCAGTTACCAATGTAACCATACTTCCCCGTGATGCAAAACCACGACGTCAGAATATGAAAGGTCGTGCGAGAAACTTTCTGTCTATGCTGTGATAGACCGAATCACTCGTCACATAAGTTATCTAACATCTGACTAGTTTATCTACTTACTTTGACAAAATACAAATTTTATAGAACACGCCTGATACAGAATCTTGTATTACCACACTGTGGTGATACAACAATGGCGCTTAAAGCTGCATTAAGTTTTTCAATTTTCTGAATTTGTTTTTGATTTTCTAAAAATATATTTTATTAAAAATAGATATCTTCTAACCATGATCCGTGACATTCATTTTCTAAAATTTCATTTCTTTTAGCTGTAAATAAACGGAATCCCCTGACCGGTTGGTCAGTGTTTTACGATGGTAATTATGAGCTTGGAGCATGCGCACGGATGTACGGAAAACCCTAGAATCGAAGGTGAAACATGACAGATTGCATTAATTGTCCTTCATTAATATCCAGATGTATTTAAAATGGTGTTATGTATCCCTACCTAAGTCACAAATGACAAATTCAACGAAGTTCTGTTTTTAATTTATTGTATTTCACCGTTTGAAAGTTGTGTTTAAATGACCCGGGTTTTGATGACGTAACCATGTTCTGATATAAGATCCCAAATGCTGCATCTCGCTGGGTAAATACTGAAATTTCTGTATTTATTTGAGCTTATATCGTTGAACCAAATGTAACGTTGTTCATTAGGAACATCATTAATTAGATTAGCACCGTTTTAATTTTTTCTTTGGAAAACTTTATGCAGCTTTAAGTACACGTGCACTGTTAGACCGACTTCTTTTCATGACGTCACGGGGAATCCCCAGGTAGCATACTGAATACACAATTTCTTTTTTATTTCACATTTAATTTTTGTTTATTAATATGTAAATCTTTTAAAAAATAAATATAAAGAATTTAATAATAATAGTAATAAACCAATACCAGCGCCAGAAAACGACATGCACTCGCCTTCTCCATTTCTGGAATATTACTAAGCAGTCCGGTCATAAAAAACATTTCATGTGTAAACAATAATGCAGTCGCATCAAAATCCATGCAACATGAAATAACGAACATATTATGTGGAACCAGCCGTTACGCGAATGTAAACCATCAAACCGCACACAGTGACAAACTCTGAAAATTCCGAATGGAATTCGCCAGTGTATTACGTGATACCTCATAGCGTTTGTGCGGGATAATTATATCTATTGACAACGGAATCGCATAAAGTTACGTTTTCCCGTAATAACGACGTTTTTTCGGGAATATCTGACGTAAACGTTATCCATTTCATTCCGCACAAACGTTGAGGTATTGATCACGTGGTACACTGGCGAATTCCATTATCCAATTACTCTCAATCAATAAACGAACAATATTCTAGGCAATCTTTTTCCGGTTTTCATAGACATCTTTTTAACATTTCTGGCAATGTCACTATACACCAAAGAGAAAACGACCCCGAATGATAATAAACAGTAACGAAAGTGACTTAAGTAATGTAGGTCATTCTTAACTTTTCATAAAATGAAACTTGTCATTGACTTCATGACGTCATGTATTATGAAATGATAAACTTCAGTGTGGTAAACTACATTTTTTTCACACAAACTTTTGTTTTTATTATTTTAATTAACGTTGTTGAAAATGTTAGAGAAAAATATCATATACACAGTGTGTAGATCTCTTTGTATCAAGCGCGACTCATAGTGATACCGGCTGCTTAAAACAGAACTCGACCTGATACAAAGGGTTGTACCTACAAACTGTGTATGTAATATATATTTGATTTGGATTGTAAATATATGTGTATAACATGTTGCCTGTTGTATACAGCTCAACAACGTTTTGGTACAAATCCTGAAAAAAAAAAACTAAAATAAAATCCAGTCAAGGATAATCCACTGTTAAGGTTAAATAATGTCTCCAAAGTCGGGATATTATATTCACTTGTCTTAACATATTTTTTCTCTTGTTTGTTGTTTTGTTATATATCCATTTTTTATTCGTTAGTTAGGTTGTCACTGTTCAGATGACAATGTACGCAACATTTTATTCAAAAACGATGTTTTAAATTTTATTTAGTTTTTGTAGAGTTCATAAAGAATTCGGTTTTGACATATATATGTCATACACATATACGGAATCTGACAACATTTATTATGTTAAGCCATAGATTATCCAAATAATTTTAAAATGTACATGTACTATGAAATAAATTGATCTAAAGTTCACAGAAACAAATATTATGATGGTCATACAAAAGATAATTGAATCGCACTACTTGATTTCTTTTTGTCCTTAATTTATGTACCCATCGAAAGTAGAGAGTTTTATTGGTTCAAAATTTGTCTGTAATTTATCATTTCTTTCTGAGATTTCTGCAATCCTTACTGACATACATAACAGGTATATTGTTGTCAAGCTGTAAAGCTTCTAACAACATTATTTTCGTTTGTAAGAAATTCTATGTTGAATGTCTTATTAAGGAGCTTGGTTTAGATAGTATATCGGAGAATCCTACTTATACCAATTAATTTTACCAAAGATGAAGTTCTTTCCAATCACAGGGGAGTACTTGAGGCTTTTGGTATCAATTTAAAACAGGAAGAACTTGACCTGCCTTACTTGTATTGGATTCCAAAACTTCACATATATCCATACAAGGAAAGATATATAGCAGGTTTCTTCTAAATGTACTACTAAATCATTATCAGTAATTCTAACACAAATTTTGACAGTCGTCAAAATGGCCTTCAGACGTATTCAGATAAAGTCTATTCTACATCTGGCATCAACCAAATGTGGATTCTCAAAAATTCTAAAAAAAAAACTAATAGAGCATTTTGTTCCTAATACTCATCTTCGGTAAAAAGTATAATTTTTTTTTTATTTTTCTACCCTTTACACCATTATCCTTCATTCTAAATTGAAAGAACGTCTAAAAGAAATCATTCACTTTTTATTCTTTTACAAAAACGGTAAACCAAGATATAAATACCTAGTGCTCAACAGGGATTCTGGTTATTTTGTAAAACACCATACGGACTGCAAACAAAAATATACTGAAGATACCATCAACAAAATGTTGAGCTTTTGATAGACAACATATTTGTTGTGGTTCGCAATATTATCTTCAACAAACAATCGGTATACCAATGGGCACTAACTGTGCACTTTTGCTTGCTGATTTGTTTCTTTATTCATATGAATCAGAATTTTTACAGAACCTTGTCAAATCTGAAGAAAACACTGTCGCTTAATTATTCAACTACACATACAGATATATAGATGACGTTCTATCTCTTAAATAATCACAAATTTGGAGAATATGTGAATGTCATCTATCCAAGTGAGCTTGAAATAAAAGACACGACAGATTATCCATGTTCTGCTTCATATTTGGACTTATACCTAAATCATGACACCCACAAAAGGTTACATCTGAAGCTATACGACAAACCTGATGATTTCAATTTTTCTATTGTCAACTTTCCGTTTCTTTGCAGTAATATCCTTACTTCTTTTGCGAATAGTGGATATGTTTCATAGTTAATACGGCACGGTAGAGCATGTTCCCACTATGGGGACTTTCTGCAACGAAGCAAATTACTTACAATTAAATTCCTGACACAAGGATATTGCTAGGCTAAACAGGGCCCTTAAAAGTTTTATGGCCGTCATCACAATATTGTTGATAAGTATTTAGTCACTTATCCAAACTTATATTCGATATATTTAGTTCTTTGTTCATTTTATTCTCCAAATTGACTTGCACGTGACGGGTGTAGCTAGCTAGACAGGAGGTGCTTACCCTTCAGGAGCACCTGGTCTCACTTCCTTGATTGAAGTTGACGTGTATAACATATTTTGCCAGTTTATAAAGTTTTTACTTTGTTTTGGGGATTGTGATTTGGTCAGGACTGGTATGTTTGTTTTATTTATAATTACACTGCAAAATTTAAATCAATTGCAGACGCTGAAAACATGAATGAAAACAAAACGAGAATTATTTATAATTACAAAAACAGATATTATCTAAAGGTTATCTAGATGAGGATTTGGGAAGCCAAAGAACGTCTTCGGGCCATGAAGTCCGTGATGCAACGCTAAGTTTACCTCCGCTTTCTGTAAAAGGAATAAATCCAGCTTTAGTCATTAAATCTATAACGATAACTCCTGAAGGTACATTCCTGTGATATACCCATTCCATAAACACTGCACGGATATTTAAAGTCTTAAAAAATGCAGTAGCGCCAAGTAAGACTCTGTCCTCAAATCCTTCTATGTCCATTTTAACAACAACATTCTTAAATGATTTTAATGCGTCAAGTTCTAGTATTTTATCTAATATTATAGTACTTATGTTACCATAGCTACCACCAATTGTTGCTTTAAGTTCTTTTTTAACTTTTTTGATATTTTCAGATTTAAAGTCTATAAATGTACCGCCAACGTTGTTTTTCTGAACCCCTAGATTTACAATCATTCCTGACCTATCGGCAACTGCATTGTATATAATAGTAACGTTCTTTTCAAAACCTCCCTCTCGCACAGAAAAACACAAATGCTGAATATTAGTATTTAAAGCGTCTATTGCAATAACCCTGCGTCCTAGTTTGGCAGCACTAAGAGTAAACACACCGATATTGGCGCCAATATCGATTAAATCTAAAGATTTGTCTGTCTGAAGTATCTTTAATACCACTAATACCTTTTGCTTATCAAAAATCCCTGCTGTTTGTATATCTTTCGAAATATAAATATCCTCTGCTGCCTTGTAAATGTATATTGGCGTTTCTCCATAAGGAGTCTGCAGTTTGGATTTCCGAAAATTCGGACACACTCGGCACACATCATCGTTTAGAGTCCATCCTGTTTTAGGATTCCGACTATAAATATTTTTGAAAGGTTCTTGTTTATCACATACTTTAACCTGTTGAAGTTGTGTGTTTTCCCTTGTGTAACTTTTTTCTGCAAGGTGAATTTTCTCTGCACTAGGCGTGTTTTTTGTAAGTATCGTAAAGAGAAATAAACATAGAAATGCCAGTGGTATTCCTAGGAACAAAACATTTGTCAATCTTGATCTTCTTGTAAACAGTTTCATAATTCTGAAAATATTGTAAAACAAAACACATTAAAACTATTGAATAGAGAAAACCCTTTTTTGGGACATACCAATCATTCATTATGCTCGGAGAAACCGTTTCTCGGGAATCTGCAGGCTGGAGCAATCATTACACGAGACGAACTGTTATGGTTGAGCAGATTGGTGTAATCCTTTGTTCGCGCGTCATAACAAACCAACCTATAACGAAATCGATGACCAAGACGACTACTTTGTTCAATAATCGTAACTATAACCAAACTCCTTGAAAATTATCCGCACTCTCCGTTGTAACACAATGACAACACGTTCTTGTAATGTTAATACGGGTTTCATTGCTTTTCTTGTCTTGGCCATTCGTGATATACATTGTACATTATATAAGCAGCATGCATTGGACATCAAATGCAGCTTGTCTATGGTTGCTTACATAGAGATGACAATCCATATCTTTTCGCTCGCCTATGGTTCTCTACCTCTTTCAATCTTAAAAATTCTTTTTTAATATACGAAAGTGTGTTAGTTTTCTAGGGTCATTCTACGCGGCAAATATGGAAATGTGTATTTGAGAAGCTTAAGATCAGTTCTTTATCAAATTAATTATCAATACTAATTACTCTGACCAAGATTAACATTGACACTTGCTAGCTGAATGCAGTATCACAGAGAATCTTATTATCTAATACAAAGAGGTTTAAGCAGCATAGGGTGACTACAAATAGTTGCTTTAAGTAGAAGATATTGTCACTTCATACAGTTGTAAAGATAAGGAATAATCATGTGATAGAGTTTACAAAATAATCCAAAACTTATTATTATTCAAATACTTATTATTGTTACACCGTCCAAATTCTGTAATTGTATAGTGTATATATAATGCAAATACCAGTTAAATTTAGATGTGCGAGATGTGCACATTTCGGAAATTAATTCCTCATCAGTGACACTAAGACCGAAAAGTTTGAAACAAAAGTTTCAAAATTATATAAATCCAAATCCAGCTAAGGAATGCTTTGCATGAGGGAACAAACCTCAGTTTTAAATAAATTTCAAATTTTAGACGACTGAAAATTTGCTAAATGGTATATTTTCTGACAGCACAAAGTACTGCCTACTGAGTTATGGATACCCTCGGGGTATCTAATGTGTTTGTCCTTTCTGTCTCGTTTCTAACATTTTCGGTACCCTTGGTTGTCTTGGCTTTTTCAAACATCGTAACTGTTAGTTATAAATTTCTTTCTTTTAATATACATGTACTTTGTAACTGACTAGATGGAAATATCCAATCAAACCGGAGATAATGAATGCTTATGCGACATGTTTTGTTAGTTTCATATTCCAGAATTTTTGTTGACGGTGGTACATGTATTAGTAGTTAGCAGACTACAAAAACATGTATGGTCTAGCGTGAATCAGTAAAACTAAGTAGATATCGTTGAATTGGGTGTTGTGCAATGTGTCTTCAGCATTTTTAGATAAGAACCTTAACATGAAGACGATAAGTCTAGGGAGAACAAGCTGAAACTACCTTGGGGTTACGTCTGTTTCTTTGCAGCGGCAAAGGCTACATTTAGGGCCAGCCTGTTTCTTCGCACCTTGAGGGTGTTCAATAACTATGTCTTCTCTTGGCTTGAGAGACTTTAATAAACTATTGACTGGTCATCTAAATTTCATCTTCTGACAAAGTATTAAACATTCAAAATGGCGCGTTTACAAGTAAAGCTCTATAATCAGTACGCGATTACAATTAAATAACAATAACTGATTGAATCAAATATGAATTAATAAATCAATGGACAATTATCCATCTGAGTAATGACGCTTAAACACTTTTCATCTGGATGAAGGTAAATCTGAAAGATCATTCCACTAATATAGTTTTTTTCAGAAATTATGTCCAACTTTACTTATATCCCGAGACAACAAAAAGTCAAAAAACCACAGTGTTACAGGATACACAACAACGCAGACTACCCTGACGGTATGTCTGTTTCTTCACAGAGCCAAAGGCTACCTTGAGGGTATGCCCGTTTCTTTGTACCTTGAGGGTGCTCGCTGGACCAACAGAAATCTGTAGCGTTTCAGTACACTTACCTTGTTAACACTAGGATTCCTAGTCTGTAACTAAAAGGGCACCTCCTCGTATAGTTAGGTTGTTTTACCAAATGCGCATCCCACCAAACTCCAGCTTTTTTTTATACGTCTTTGAATGACCTTTGACATTCGCGTCAATTCTACCGATTGGCCAAGACCGATTGATCAAGAATGAAAATGAACCACGTGATTATTTTTAGTCTATGAACCCAGAATGCTTCGCGCTAAAACTAATGTAAGTCCGAACTTTCATTCATAAAATGGTAACATAAGCATTAAAATGCGTAATATAGTACAGTCAAACTTCGGTTATTCAAACTTCCATTATTCGAATACCTTAGGTTATTCAAAGTTCTCCTTAGGTCCCAACCGCCCTGCACTATAACTTCTTATTAAAAAACTTCGCATATTTGAACTTTGTAATTCGAATACCCGCGATTAATCAACCTAATTTGAGTCCTAATTATACTTTTCAGTGGAAATATACCCCCAAAAATTCGAAGTTGACAGTTTTATTCATTTCTGAAACGAAACCAATCTCACCTGTACAATTTAATACAAACGAGTATGGTTTCACCTTTATCTGTTTATGTTACCCAAGCGTAACTGACGGTCATTTTGAATACATTCTTACGTAAACCATGTTGATCATCAATCGCAAAAATTACTCGTAATTCTTCAATCAAACAGTAATTATAATCATAGGTAATTCAAGTAAACGATAAAAAGAATTTTGATGACCACGGTAACCATCAAAAAAATTTTTTAAAAAAACGGCATCTGAATATTATTTTGATATTTTATAAAGCCTAGTCGGGGAATTTAAAAAAAAATCATTATTTTGTAAAAAAAAAAAAAAAAAAAAAAAAAAAAAAAAAAAAAAAATATTAAAAAAAAAGTTGACAGAAACATCTTTACGCCTTATTCACATTTCAATTCTAGAAAACATATAGACCTGTTCCGTTTCGTTTCGTTCAAAATTCTATAAAAACGTGTATTGCGTGCATAAAAAAGCATGGTGTACTTTCTTTGGATGGCTGTACTTACTGTGTCGTATATATTACCAAGCGTTTTTGATTTTGTACCAGATGGTATTAAATTTTTATTTCTATTGAAATAAAATTAATATGTCTGTTTTTATGGAATTAATCATGACATTGTTCATTATAATTGACACCGATAAAACACTTTCAATGTGCAATAGAATACTGTTGTGTCTTAATATAACGTACGATGGATCGAGGTTTGAAGTTTCAAATAACTTATTCGATTATTCGAACCTAAAATGAAGACCCTTCAACTTCGAATAATCGAAGTTTGACTGTATTTAAAACATATAAAAAGTCGCAATTTAATTTGAAATAATGAATAGAGCGTAACCGAAATTGTATGCATCAATTTACGATCGATGACCAGCCAATTACTTGCTATTTACAAGTAAGTAGTAAATGGAACATGAAGATGTTAAACCATTTTCATTATTGATAAAACTCCGTTTTTCAAGGTTTGTAGCCACATTGAACATAATTTTACCATTTATTCTAGTGACCGTTATTATCTTACCTAGAGGTGACCTAATGTGCAGTGTCCGTATCTGCTTAGAATCTTATTTTAAAAAGTCTGCACACTCCATACAATTTTTATTTTACTTCAAACTGAAAATTTTCTATGTCCAATAACTCCACCTTGTTATCCTTATAAGGTTTGATTGATAACTGGTAATGCAGATGATATCACAAATGACCAAATCTCTAAATTGGTGCTCCAAATAGCGCAGGAAATTCCAAGAAAGAAAGAACTCTCTGGCATTCCGTGGTTTAAACCGGATTTCTCCGAAGTCCTTCCGAATTCCGACAAAACATTGAGGAAGCGACCTCCCCATGGCCAATCCCTACCAGCTGACAAAATTTCAACCTTATACAATCGGATAAGAAACGAAGGAGGTATTACCTCTGAAAAATCTGTCGAGTAAATAAATACATAATCACAGGAAATCAACTCAATAAAATAAACACAAAATGAAACTTTGCTACAATTTTAAATATCTGATGGCTATGTAAGCTCATCCTTCAAATTTTGAACGACTCAGAATAGATGACTTGGGATATTTTTAGTTAAAAATGGATCTTGTATCCGGTTTTCTCAGTAGAGTGAAAAACAGCTTGAAAAGCTAACATCTATAAAAGCATTTTAATAAGCATATATGTCACATGGATTGTCATTTATTGCATTCACATTCAAGATGCTGAACATGTGTAACATTAAAACTATAATGGCTGATTGATTACTTACTGATTACATAAACATTTACCTTTATTCCGGCCGTCATTGAAAATTTACTGAAAAATACATAGCATGTTTTAATCCAAATGTTCAGATTACAGTTATACAGTTAAAATTACAATGAATAGAACAATATACTTTGATGCGAGATATTTTAACCGAGCTCAACTTTGCAGTAAGATTAAGGATTAAGCTAGTAAGCATACTATATTGTGTTTATATCAACTATTTTCAATGTAGTAATTACAGTAAAGCCTATTTAAATGTAGGATATCATAAATTTACAAATTATCTCTATGTTAAATCTACAAATTTTCTCTTTGTTAAATTCACACACACACACACACACACACACACACACACACACACACACACACACCTCTTAAACATAAGTTTAAATGTTTTAATGAACAGGTGTCCTTTATGTCGAGGTACTCAGCAGATATATCAATATATCAATCAAGCCCAAGTTCATGCGGCGAGGTTTGCTTAAATATGTTTATAAATTCTTACCTAAGTTAATGTGCTCATGTACGCAAATGTGGCAAATGAATGCAAATACACACGTGTGTCATTTTACTTATGGAGAACATTTTCATTACCTTTGGAGGTAGTGCAAAAGTATACTTAAACACTATGCAAATGCTGCACATGAACGCACAGTAAATATACGCATGTAAGTAAACTGACACCAAATTTATAATAAGATTGTTAATCGGAAAAACCTGTCCTTGTGATGTCCAAAATGTCCAAGAAAAGAGGTTCTAGTTGGTTAGATGAAAAAAACAGTATCTTTCCAAGCTTTCGTCATACTCCTGATCTTGGACTTCTAAACAAATTGTTTGTCTCGTTAGACCTATAATCAAACCTGTGCTTAGAAAGTAAGTCATAGGTCTTCTAAATCTTGCTTGGTTTTTAATATTTTTCATCTTAATATTTAAATTAAAATTTTGCATATAGTACTATTATTCTTCGTGAACGCAAAGCAAATAATCTTTTGCATAGGTACATAAGTTTGCGTGATATGTAGTATTACATATGTATCCAAACTTCGTCGCATGAACAGGGCTTAAAATTCAAGATTTGTATTGATGATGATGATTGTGATGATGATGATGATGATAAGTTCAGTGGAGTGGAGTGGAGTAATGGTGTTTTACACTCCAGTCAAGATTCTTTCAACTATTTCGAAGCGGTCAGTTCTGAGATGGTGGAGAAAACCGCAGTGCCTGGAAAAAAACAACCGACCTTTGGCAAGCATACTGACAAACTTTCTTACACTAGGATCTGTCCTGAGTGATGATGGTGATGATAATGATGATTTCGATGATGGGTGGCTATTATTATTATGTTTTCGTTTCGTTTCTTTTTCTTCTTCCTCTGCTTCTTCTTCTTCTTCCTCTTCTTCTTCTTCTTCTTCTTCATATTATTATTATTATTATTATTATTATTATTATTATTATTATATTTTGTTTATTTTCTTTTAAATTTTTGTCTGGTGCAAAACGGTATGATGGGTTTCGATGAAATTTGGTACCAACAGTCTGCTCGAAAGTCGGTGGGTGTAAATTGCGTAATTTAGAGAAATAACTCTTACAGAATATTCTTCTTTCTTTTCCAGTTTCTCAGATATATATGGAGTGCGCCTGATAAAAATGGGTAATCTGAATTAATGTATACAGTTAAGCACTCAACAGAAATGATTCAATGTTAATGGACTACATGTTAATTAAGTGACTAACCTCTTTCTCACATACAGAATTTGTTTTTAATAAATTCTCAGTTACTATGTATTAAATGGTTTTAAATATATCAAATTTTTATCAGCACTGTCAAACAAGTTAAACGCATCATTCAATCTCGTTCAAAATTTAGGGTAGGTTTTTTATTTAATTTATTTTAGTTAATTATGTCACAATCATATACAAACATTATGTACATATGTAGAATTATAACAATTATGTCTTCATTAAGTATTCTGTCTTGGAATGTCCGGGGCATTATGTCGTCTACGATCAGTTTGTGTGAACTGTTGAACTTAACAAACTATGATCTAGCCGTCATATGTGAGCATAAACTTAAATGTCAAACAATACAATACTTACATACAATAGACAATAACTATTTAAGTGTTCACAGAGCAAGTGACGATTGTGGTGTAGATCACTATGGTAAGTCAGGTGTTGCAATGTTGTTTAAAAGACAGTTAAGTTTCTGCATAAAAGAGGTAGAAGGTATTACAAGTGATAGAATTGTTGGTATAGAACTTCAAACAAGATCACAAGGCTCTGTTTTCATATTCTCCGTATACTTATCTTCAGATAGCTCTATAACAGAATACCGTGATACTTTAAACACAATTAACGGTATATATACAACATACCAACAATACGGACAGGTCATTATTGCTGAAGACTTTAACGGCAATTACAGAAGAGGTGATAGAAATAGATGTAATGCTTATAAATCAAATGCTCTAACAGATTTTATTGACAGTAATTATCTTATACCAGTCAATGCAACAAGCCATTGTAAAGGTGAAAATTTCACTTACCTTCCAACAAAGTCCATGATAGACTATATTCTAATTGATAACAAACTGAAAAACTGTATAATTAATTGTGAAATATTCTCTGAAGGAAGTGTACAAATAACATCAGATCACTTACCAGTTTTTCTATCACTCAAATTAGAATATAACGTACATATACTTAAACAGTAATTGTAATATGATTGCTTGGAATAGAGTTACAAGTGAAAATTTGTCACGCTACAGAGAGACTTTAAACAATGCTTTGTGCCCTCTTCTTAGTTATCACTTAGAAACCTATGATGACACTAATGCATTTTATGATCAACTAGTACATTTAATAAATGAATCAGCTAACCATACATTACCAAAGCTAATATATATTCCCACACAAAGCCATTTTGGACTGTCGATGTAAGAGCAGCTCATAAACATGAACGCGAAATGAGAAGAATATGGGTTTGTGAAGGTAGACCTAGAGGCCGACAACACCAGTCGTATAGCAACTACAAAGATGCCAAGAGACAATTCAGGAATACACTTCAAAATGCCTGCGATTCTTATTTACAACGAACATATCAAGATATTGATGACGCAGCAGGGTGTGATATACGGCTATTCAGGAAACTTGTCAGCAAGCAACGCCCGCGGAAGAATAAGGTATACCCTGAAATAGTATATAAAGACCAAATGTATAACGATCCTGTTGGTGTAGCTGAGGCGTTTTCACGCTACTACAGTGATGTTTTTAAACCAAAAAATGATAAAAATTTTAACAATGACAATGTTATTAGAGTGGAAAGTGAATACAGTCGTTTATGTGAGTTATACGAAAACTCATTGGAAATCTTTCCCAAAATTACAGATTCCGAGATAAGCGGACTTATAAAGAAACTTAAATTTAGGAAAGCACCTGGTTGTGATAAGATACAAAATGAACATATCATTTATGGTGGTCACATCATGAGTGAGGTTATTGTCAAACTTTTTAATGCAGTTTTGCGAACGGGCCGTGTACCGACAATATGGAAACAGAGCCTTGTTATACCAATATTTAAAGGTGGTAGTAAAAGTAAAACTTCGCCTGATAGCTATAGACCCGTCTCATTGTTATGTAGCCTTTGTAAATTGTTTGAAATGCTAATAATGAAAAGAATACATGCCCTTGAAATAGATGATATTTTTCTGAATAAGCAACAGCAGGGATTTCAAAAAGGTCTCTCGTGTATTACTGCTTCATTTGTACTGCAAGAGTCCATATGTCACAATTTAGAGTTAGGTAGCAAAGTGTTTACCGCATTTCTAGATGCAACTAAAGCATTTGATACGGTGTGGCATAAGGGTCTGTTACTAAAACTTGGTTCCTTGGGCATCGGTAATAAGTTATGAGACTTCTACAGTAACATATAAAGTGCTGTCATTGTAAATACTATCCAATCTGATTGGTTCCTGGTTAGACAAGGCGTGAGACAAGGGGTGTTATGTCATCGTTCCTTTATTTAGTATATATAAATGATCTGTTAATACGACTTGAAAACTGTAAATTTTCACTACAAGTAAACAAGATTAAATGTGGAAATCCCGGTTATGCAGACGACATTGCTTGTTTAAGTTTAACTCCAGATGGACTACAATTTATGTTGGACAGTGTATACGAATACTCATGTGAATGGCGATTTCAATTCAATTCACAGAAATCAACAATACTTATTTATAGTTCAAATAAGAAAAAGACTTCATCTCTATACAATGATTGGAAAAATCGGAGACAATAGTCTGCCTATCAGCAATTCACAAATGCATTTAGGAATTCTACAGTCTTCTTCAATGAAATCTAATGACAGAACTCAACAAGCATGTGTAAAAGGTAGAAAATCATACTTTGCAATCAACTTTATGTCACAAGTGAATACGCTTATATCTGTAGACCTGTATCGTAAAGTCATTATCCCATCTATATTATACGGTTGTGAATTATGGAATACATTCACTGTTCTAGAGAAAGATTTGCTTGAACGTTTCTAAAGGTTTATCACAAAGACAATTCAAAGATTCCCTACAAAAACTAGAACATATATGACCGAAAGTATGTTAGGTTTAATTCCTCTTAATGCAGAAATAGAAAAAAGGAAACTCTTATTCTTTAATAGACTGTGTCACCTAGAAGATAATCTTATCTGTAAACAAATTTTTAATGAACGCATTAGAAACTTTTCAAATTATCGTACAGAAAACCAACTTAGGTTTATACCGGATGTGTTTAATATAATGACAAAATACAGTGTTACAAATCGACGGGGTTGTCGTCTCTGTGTAACACTATAACTAAAGGCGTGGTATTTTAAATGGTAACTTTTATTCGGGTGGTAAAACAAACAAGTATATAAACTGTTCACAAATGATATTCCATAACGCTCACTCTCTCTGGCTAATGGGTAATCCCTATTAGTTACTTCCAGTGGGTAATCCCGTTCTGTACAGTCCAGAGGGTAATCCCTATCTGACTCTCTCATTCAAAACTCTCTCATTTATAACTAATGAACATGTGCTATACTAAGTTTCTTTCATCTTTAAATTTGATACGCAGGCCAAATTAGGTCTTAGCTGACCAGTCCAAATGCATGTTAATTTTGAGAGTATCATTTCTAATTACCAGTACATGATTTGTTGCATAACTCGCATATATGCAATCTCGGGATTAATTATCTACACAGCATGTACAGATAAGTAGAATCTGATATTGTTCTTATCTAGATTAGTATAATCTCCAAAAAATTCTGAATCATGTTTTCCCAAATATTGTTACAACAGTTTTCCATATCTTTTCCACAACTTCATACAACATAACCAGTGCATCCCCTCAACAAAATGGAAAAGATTAATCAAAAATACTATAGACGATAAACAATTACAACTTCGCAGTGATCGCACAAATTCGGATTCAGACATTGACCGTTTCAAAACTATACACGATGTTTCCCATCCAGATGCTGCTACAGTATGGAAATTCCCAGAGAACCGACAGGAATTGCAACTGGCACGCTTTATTGCAAAATTGACAGTAGTGCCTCGACAAACTGAAAATGTAACATGTGAACATTGTGAAAGACAATATAACGACCTCTTGTCTCACGCCTTGTGCTCCTGTGTTAAAACAGAATTTTATAGAAACATTTTATTTCAAGTAGTACTTGATAATTTCCACATTAACTTATCAACCGAATTGGCAAGAAGAAACCTTAACTCAGATATTGCTTGGAAGAAAATCTCAAACTACACTCAGCCCACCCGACCTTAAACATTTCTTGTTTATTTGCTTTACATATGTAAAGGCATCGGCAAGTGCATATGTTAAATGACACTGTGTGTATAAATATAATCTAAAACTTATTTGTATATATGTTAGCATTACTATTATTATGCAAAGTTAGTTAGTTAACAGTTAGTTAAGTTGTATGTTATATTATATTTCAATCTATCTCTGTAAAAGTGAATGAAAGAATGAATGTAACTAAAAGGGCACCTCCTCGTATAGTTAGGTTGTTTTACCAACTGCGCATCCCACCAAACTCCAGCTTCTTTTTATACGTCTTTGAATGACCTTTGACATTCGCGTCAATTCTACCGATTGGTCAAGACCGATTGATCAAGAATGAAAATGAACCACGTGATTATTTTTAGTCTATCAACCCAGAATGCTTTGCGCTAAAACTAATGTAAGTCCGAACTTTCATTCATGAAATGGTAACATAAGCATTAAAATGCGTAATATAGTACAGTCAAACTTCGGTTATTCAAACTTCTATTATTCGAATACCTTAGGTTATTCAAAGTTCTCCGTAGGTCCCAACCGCCCTGCACTATAACTTCTTATTAAAAAACATCGCTTATTCGAACTTTGTAATTCGAATAACCGCGATTATTCAACCTAATTTGAGTCCTATGTTAGACTTTTCAGTGGAAATATAACCCCAAAAGTTCGAAGTTGACAGTTTTATTCATTTCTAAAACGAAACCACTCTCACCTGTACAATTTAATACAAACGAGTATGGTTTCACCTTTACCCGTTTATGTTACCCAAGCGTAACTGACGGTCATTTTGTATACATTCTTACCCATCGTAAGCCATGGTGATAATCAATCGCAAAAATTACTCGTAATTCTTCAATCAAACAGTAATTATACTCCTAATTAAATTCAAGTAAACGATAAAAAGAATTTTGATGACCACGGTTACCATCATAAAAAATTTAAAAAAAAAAAAAAAAAAAAAAAAAAAAAAAAAAAAAAAAAAAAAAAAAAAAAAGTTGACAGAGACTGCTTTACGCCTTATTCACATTTCAATTTTAGAAAACATATAGACCTGTTCCGTTTCGTTTCGTTTAAAATTCTATAAAAACGTGTATTGCGTGCATAAAAAAGCATGGTGTACTTTCTGTGGATGGCTGTACTTACTGTGTCGTATATATTACCGAGCGTTTTTGATTTTGTACCAGATGGTATTAAATTTTTATTTCTATTGAAATAAAATTAATATGTCTGTTTTTATGGAATTAATCATGACATTATTCATTATAAACTGAAACCGATAAAGCACTTTCAATGTGCAATATAATACTGTTGTGTCTTAAGATAACGTACGGTGGATCGAGGTTTGAAGTTTCAAATTAACTTATTCGATTATTCGAACCTAAAATGATGACCCTTCAACTTCGAATAATCGAAGTTTGACTGTATTTAAAACATATAAAAAGTCGCGATTTAATTTGAAATAATGAATAGAGCGTAACCGAAATTGTATGCATCAATTTACGATCGATGACCAGCCAATTACTTGCTATTTACAAGTAAGTAGTAAATGGAACATGAAGATGTTAAACCATTTTCATTATTAATAAAACTCCGTTTTTCAAGGTTTGTAGACAAATTGAACATGACTTTACCATTTATTCTAGTGACCGTTATTATTTTACCTAGAGGTGACCTAATGTGCAATGTCAGTCTCTAATCAGAATCTTATTTTAAAAAGTCTGCACACTCCATACAATTTTTATTTTACTTCAAACTGAAAATTTTCTATGTCCAATAACTCCACCTTGTTATCCTTATAAGGTTTGATTAATAACTGGTAATGCAGATGATATCACAAATGACATTACTAAACTAGAATGTATACTTGCGAGCAAGTATGTGTCTGCTAATCAGCTCTCTAAATTGGTGCTTTAAATAGCGGAGGAAATTCCAAGAAAGAAAGAACTCTCTGGAATTCCATGGTTTAAACCGGATTTCTCCGAAATCCTTCCGAATTCCGAAAAACATTGAGGAAGCGACCTCCCCATGGCCAATCCCTACCAGCTGACAAAATTTCAACCTTATACAATCGGATAAGAAACGAAGGAGGTAATACCTCTGAAAACTCTGTCTTGAGTATATAAATACATAATCACAGGAAATCAAGTCAATAAAATAAACACAAAATGAAACTTTGCTACAATTTTAAATATCTGATGGCTATGTAAGCTCATCCTTCAAATTTTGAACGACTCAGAATAGACGACTTGGGATAGTTTTAGTTAAAATAAAAAAAAATGTTAAATAAAAATGAATCTTGTATCCGGTTTTCTCAGTAGAGTGAAAAACAGCTTGAAAAGCTAACATCTATAAAAGCATTTTGATAAGCATATATGTCACATGGATTGTCATTTATTGCATTCACATTCAAGATGCTGAACATGTGTAACAATAAAACTATAATGGCTGATTGATTACTGACTGATTACATAAACATTTACCTTTATTCCAGCCGTCATTGAACAACGAAAATTTACTGAAAAATACATAGCATGTTTTAATCCTAATGTTCAGATTACAGTTATACAGTTAAAATTACAATGAATAGAACAATATACTTTGATGCGAGATATTTTAACCGAGTTCAACTTTGCAGTAAGATTAAGGATTAAGGTAGTAAGCATACTATATTGTGTTTATATCAACTATTTTCAATGTAGTCATTACAGTAAAGCCTATTTAAATGTAGGATATCATAATTTTACAAATTATCTCTATGTTAAATCTACAAATTTTCTCTTTGTTAAATTCACACACACACACACACACACACACACACACACCCCTCTAAAACATAAGTTTAAATGTCTTAATGAACAGGTGTCCTTTATGTCGAGGTACTCAGCAGATATATCAATATATCAATCAAGCACAAGTTCATGCGGCGAGGTTTGCTTAAATATGTTTATAAATTCTTACCTAAGTTAATGTGCTCATGTACGCAAATGTGGCAAATGAACGCAAATAAACACGTGTGTCATTTTACTTATGGAAAACATTTTCATTACCTTTGGAGGTAGTGCAAAAGTATACTTACACACTATGCAAATGCTGCACATGAACGCACAGTAAATATACGCATGTTAGAAAACTGACACCAAATTTATAATAGGATTGTTAATTGGAAAAACCTTTCCTTGTGATGTCCAAAATGTCCAAGAAAAGAGGTTCTAGTTGGTTAGATGAAAAAACAGTATCCTTCCAAGCTTCCGGCATACTCCTGATCTTGGACTTCTAAACACATTGTTTGTCTCGTTAGACCTATAATCAAGCCTGTGTTTAGAAAGTAAGTCATATGTCTTCTAAATCTTGTTTGGTTTTTAATTTTTTTCATCTTAATAATTAAATTAAAATTTTGCATATAGTACTGTTATTCTTCGTGAACGCAAAGCAAATAATCATAGGTACATAAGTTTGCATAATATGTAGTATGTAGTATTACACATGTATGCAAACCTCGTCGCATGAACAGGGCTTAAAATTCAAGATATGTATTGATGATAATGATGATGATGATAATGATGATGATAAGTTGAGTGGAGTGGAGTGGAATAATGGTGTTTTACACTCCAGTCAAGATTCTTTCAACTATTTCGAGGCGGTCAGTTCTTGGACGGTGGAGGAAACCGCAGTGCACGGAAAAAAAACCACCGACCTTTGGCAAGCGAACTGACAAACTTTCTCACACTAGGATCTGTCCTGAGTGATGATGGTGATGATAATGATGATTTCGATGATGGGTGGCTATTACTATTATATTTTCGTTCCGTTTCTTCTTCTTCTTCTTCTTCTTCTTCTTTTTATCTTTATTATTATTATTTTATTATTATTATTATTATTATTATTATTATTATTATTATTATTATTATTATTTGTTTTTTTTCTTTTAAATTTCTGTCCGGTGCAAAACGGTATGATGGGTTTCGATGAAATTTGGTACCAACAATCTGCTCGAAAGTCGGTGGGTGTAAATTGCGTAATTTAGAGAAATAACTCTTACAGAATATTCTTCTTTCTTCTCCAGTTTCTCAGATATATATGAGTGCCCGATAAAAATTGGTAATCTGAATTAATGTATACAGTTAAGCACTAAACAGAAATGATTCAATGTTAATGGACTACATGTTAATTAAGTGACTAACCTCTTTCTCACATACAGAATTTGTTTTTAATAAATTCTCAGTTACTATGTATTAAATGGTTTTAAATATATCAAATTTTTATCAGCACTGTCAAACAAGTTAAACGCATCATTCAATCTCGTTCAAAATTTAGGGTAGGTTTCTACACCATTAAAGTTTTTACATCCAAAGGTATTCAATGGGGGAGGGGCAGGAGGGGGGTCTTAAAAACAAAAATGACCAATTTTACGTTAAAACCTTTGCTGTGTACTATAAAACCATGTATATATTTGTAATCAGCATCTCAAGGCGCATCAATTCATATAAAACATTTTCGCTGGGTTTTCATAACTTTTAAACTGTCGAGATCCCCAACCCTAATTCCTAATGATGAAATAAAAAGAATGATATTATAAAAGACACCAAAGGTCCTTTCCCATTGTGGGGTTTAGCTGGGTGGTGCTAAGTTACTTTTAAACTATTGAGATCCCCTCCCCTAACGTATGTATTTTCTGGTTCCTAATAATGGGCACCTAAGGTCATTACCCACTGTGGGTGGTGCTGGGTGGTGCTATGTACATGTATAACTTTTTAAAAGTTAAAATTCCTTCCACTTATCTGTATTTTTTCTTGTTCATTACGGACTTTTGAAAAGAGTGATAAAAAATCTCCCGGAAATCATTTTCAAGAGAGGGTGGGGAGGGAAACCAGAATTCTTCACATCCACCATCAGTCAAAAAACACTATCTAATAGCATACTTGATTTCATTTCTCAAGGCAAGTCTACAGGATTAAATTCATATTCAAACAATTGAAAACAAATTCAATACGTTTCAATCTCCTTGTCAATTATCCAATAATATGTAGGTTATGGCTACTTCACAGTCATGACACATGTCAATCAAATCCGTTAGTTAAACGCCTCCCAGTTCGTGAAATAGATTTGCTATCAATCAAAGTTGAATACTTGTCCAATCAAAATACACCAGCTTATTGTAATTCCCAAATTTATGGATAGGGCCTATGTCATGAGATCGAACGCATGATTTTGATTTATTGAACTTGTAAAAATTTACATACATTTCGAATTATAAATTTATACATGCAGATTCGAACATCCGCAATTAATTTGTGTCTTTTGACAATTGAACTGTATTAAAACGATGTTCATTGTCAGTATGAAGGCAACATGTTTGCAAGCAAACGGAATAACGCGCGTTATGATAAGTTTGCTTACAAAGTTGTTGCCTTCATACCGACAATGAACATCAATTTTAAACAGTTCAATTGTTATATTTTCGTTAAACATTTTTTGAAAAATTATTCATTGATTTTAAGAATAAAAAAATTCTCATCTATAACACATGCACATCGGGGGAGTCCAGTAGACGCAACAGCTTAATTTTAGACGCAGAACAAAATAAATTAATCCGCACTAATTTTGATGAGGGGTCCTAATTCAATTATTGAAGAATTTGCAAGATTTTCTGGAATGTCGACATTGTCAGGTTAAGATTCACTCGAAAATTATGTGACGAGCTTCATATTCGGTATTGATCAAATGTTTAGACAGCAAAGCAATGAGGAGTATACTTATTCTCTACGCCTGATGCGGTGCAAACATCTCAAAGTTTAGAGAATGATCGTTTTAAGTTTAGCAAGGAGTTTTGTAGTAATTAAACCATGTATTATAGTTTTGAGGAGTTGTTATTGTATCCCTAGTATATTCAGTTTTTCCGATCAACAAACACAGCATGTGAAACGGACAATTTTACTTGATGTGGCATACATGCGTGAATCTAATTCCAACTGAAATTTACATCACTTGAAATTCACCTCCCGCGAGACACAAAATTGATTGACAAGTTGTACCATTACACATTGTCTTAAAATAATAGGGGATGTAGCAGCTTTGCTAAGATAGAAAGAATTTTTTTTATATAAAATCTGACTGTTCAAGAATTTTTTGTGGTTTGTTGGTTATGGCAGACCAATTCTTATCCGTTCTGCCAATTTTAATAATTGAACCGTTCTTGTATAATTTCGTAAATTTTTTATGCTTTTTTAAGCTTGTCTCGCATATAAACAAAAGTGACGTGGCAGCCAAGTTTGTTTACTTGTTTACCTATGGTTTGTGCATTGCATTTTATATGTATTTATACACGGAGTGACAAGTTTGTGTTGTTCGTTGGCAATTTGAACGCAATGTCTCTCAAGATTGCAGCTATGGGAATTTCACAAGGCAGATGAAAATATTTAACAAAAACGTTGTTGCGACGGTGGGGTATGAGGGAATGAAAGTGAATATTAGAAATGAATACGACTCGCATTATAATTGAACAGTTCGATGTAAACTTTACATTTATTTGTCTTACGCCCTCTTTCTTAATCAGCTTTCGATAATTAGTAATGGTTAGTATTGATCCATCATGAGATCAGTCCATCAGTAGGTGTATCTTTTAGACAATATATAGATTATGGATGGTGGGAAATCATACGTGACTGATATCCTAGTTACAATCTCTAGTCATTATTATTATTATTATTAAATGCATAAGACGGTGTTGTTTTCATCCGATTTGAAAATGCTGTTTTGAGGTTTTAAAGCTGCATTAAGTTTTTCAAAGGAAAAATTAAAACGGTGCTAATCTAATTAATGATGTTCCTAATGAACAATGTTACATTTGGTTCAACGACAAAAGCTCGAATAAATACAAAATTTACAGTAATTACCCAGCTAGATGCAGCATTTGGGATCTAATATTATGTTACAGATTTGTCGTAGGCCTTGGTCCCAGGAATTAAATTATTAATAAGGAAGTATAATCTTTTCCTCAACTTTATTCATATTTAAATATTTTTTTTAAATTCCTCCATATTCGGTTCCATATTAAATTTATTATTATTATTATCCATCCCAAGTATTTGACAAAAAATTGTATTTATACATGCATTCATTTTTCTCATATCGAACACCATCGTTCATGACCAAGTCTCCACTAAATTTTATTTGAAAATCCACCCCCTTATATAGACAAAACAAACATAACATCATGAAAATCACATACTCCACAAACTCCATACAGTCACACAACCCATGAATATTTACAAAGTTACCCCAGTTTATTGACAAAATAACAGCACATATAGTGACCTCTCAATTTTTTTTTTTTTTTTTTGTACATTTAGAAACACCTGTTAATTAGGCGACATCTAAAATATGGACTTGACCTTAACACCTTTATAAAAACTTATGGCAAAACATAAAATATGGAATGGGCACAATTTAAACATGATGAAAAAAATACAATTTTTGGTCAAAAAAAAAAATTATTTACACTGTAACATATTAGAACATGGTTACGTCATCAAAACCCGGGTCATTTAAACACAGGTTTAAAAACGGTGAAATACGATAAATTAAACACAGAACTTCGTTGAATTTGTCATTTCTGACTTAGTAAGGGATACATAACACCATTTCAAATACATCTGGATATTAATTAAGGACAATTAATGCAATTTGTCATGTTTCACCTTCGATTCATGGGTTTTTCCGTGCATCCGTGCGCATGCTTCAAGCTCATAATTACCATCGTTAAACATTGACCAACCGGTCAGAGGATTCCGTTTATTTACAGCTAAAAGAAATGAAATTTTAGAAAATGAATCTCACGGATAGTGGTTAGAGGATATCTATTTTTTTAAAAATATATTTTTAGAAAATCAAAAAAAATTGAAAAACTTAATGCAGCTTTAAACCTCTGTAACAACATCAAAGTGGTAATAGGACACAGATAAATTTAGTGTGAATATGCAATTTTCACCTTATAGCACACAAATATTTCTGGTTTGGTCCAAACTTTGAAGAACCGAACACCTCAACATGTTGCTTGATCTATTATATCGGAGTCCGATGATAATCATGAAGATATCACAAGGGGAATTTGCGATATTCTATTTTCCATTGTTTGCTATTCAGGTCTGCTTTTCACAAAAATATCACTCTTTTAAAATTTTATTTATTTTATGAATTGTGTGGTTTTTTTTTAAATTTTGATTTTTTTTTTTTTTTTTTTTTTTTTTTTTTTTTTGATTTTTTTTATTTATTTATTTATTTATTTTTTTTTTTTATATATATAATAGAAAAACGAATTTCGGTGATTCGAAGTTCTTAATTTCGAAGTTATTTTTACGGTTCTTGTTCATCATAACTTCCTTTTATTCATTTATTTTTATCTAAATCTGTGATTAATAAAATAAAATTTATCATGGGCTAACTTTGAAATTCAATATAAAATGAGAGATTTAAAAGTCAAAATAAAAGTAGAAAAAAGAAATTCAATATGAAATAAAAATCACAATTATCGTCATACGTCAATTAACAAAAGTGAAAACTACGCAAGAAGGACGTGGAATTATCAGGGGAGCAGACGGATTGTAATGTGTTATGAATGTAGTAGCATTACTTGTAACAATGTACACCTCATTAAAATCTTTAACCCGACTTGTTTTAAAATCATTCTATATTCCAAGATTTTCTTTTAATATAAAACCCGAGTAATTCTTAAGTCTTTAAATTGTTTATCAATTATACAATTCATCATAAGCTTTGTACAGTTTTGTCTAAAAGTACATGTATGTTAACAAGAGGCCCAATTGGGCCTGTATCGATAAAATGGCAGACAAGATGCATCTCATTTTATAGCACGATGGTCATCTTGGATGCCATTAGAAGCCCTTTTTATAAACTTAAACTACTCCACCTAGAGACCTTCCACTCAAAATAGATCTATTTGGCCCAGTTGCTTCAGAGTAGAAAATATTCAAAGAATCAGCTATTGATGGCAGCTTATTGCATATTCCGCTAAATATAAGCTAATTATGAATTTGAGGGAAAACCCTATTACCTATGTTAAATGGCTATAAATCTGCTTTTAGATATCAATTTTGAACTACATCGGTTAAAAAATAAGCATGTACCGGCCATTTATTACTTTTAACTATTTATAGTAACGGCGACACTTGGATACCACAGGAAGTTGATATGTGCAAACTTAAATATGAACCACCTAAGGACCTTCTACAATTTCGTTCGGTTTGGCTGGGTAGTCTTGGAGAAGATTTTCAAAGAATTAGCTATTTATAGCAGCTTATTTGCATATTCCGCTAATAATGACCCAATCAAAAAAGTTTCGGAAAACACGTTAAAAGTCTATACATCTGATTTCTGGATATCAATTTTTAACTAAATCGGTTGAAAAATAAGCATGTATCGACAATTTATCAACTTTGGCTATTCATAGTAACGGCGGTCATCTTGGATGCCACAAGAAGTTGATATGTGCAAACTTTAATCTGCACCACTTAAGGACCTTCCACACCAAATTTCGTTCCGTTTGGCTAACAGATTTCAGAGGAGAAGCAAATTTAAATAAACTACAAGTTTTCTATATTCTAAATTACACAGGTACCAATAATTCAATCATCATCTGGTTTTACAATGTCATGTATTGTGATCAGTACAGGTATTATCATACTTGTTAACTAAGGTGATGGCATGAATGCCATTGCAGATTGCTTCAGCTTATGAAATTATACAAATTTACTTCCTGGGGGTCAAAGGTCTCAGTCTCTATTATGACACTGAAATGTTCATCATTTTGACGAATTTTGATCGCTGTTCTTAGCTACATGTTTATGTTTTTACATCTGCTCAGTTGCGAAGGTTTTATCAAGAGTCGGACAATCAATGAGCATAAACACACAAAAATAAAGCGCAAAAAATTTCTCTTTCAAACCCTGAGGTTGAGAGTTATAATATAACCTTAATAAAAACAAATGCATTTTTAACACCCTGTGAGGTTAACGGCATATTTGACGAACTTTATTAATAACTCGCTTCAAGTTTTACCACAAAAAATGAAATCGAAAAAGTTTAATCTTAATCCACAAAACTAAACACAAGTCTATAATTGAAGTCTTTATTATGCAGTCCCTTACGTCCATACTGAGTATTGTTTTGGTCAGTATAGTAATTGTAAAAATAGACCGACTTTGTGTGTTTATAAACATGTATGTGTATTGACTGTTGCATACAGCTCAACAACGTATTTGGTACAAATGCTGAATAAAATAAATAAAATAAAGTCCATTTTTCATCCAGTAAGTAATAATATACTTACGAAGTAAGTAAGAACAATGTATACAAAGTCAGGAAATTATAATGGCTTGTCTTAACGTTTCTTTTCTTTTTGTTGTATTGTTAAATATTCATTCTTTGGGTTGTCACTGTTCAGATGACAAAGTATTTTATTCAGAGACAACGTTTTAAATTTTAATGCTTTTAGCAGAGTTTATAAAAAAAACTTTTATATCTATACAAATATACACAATCTGACAATATTCATTAAGTAAAGCAATAGATTATCCACCAAATAATTTTAAAATATACATGTATAAATTGGTGTAAAGATCACAAAAACAAATATTATGATGAAGGTCATACAAAAAATATCTGAACCGCACTACCGGATTTCTTTTTGTCTTTATCGAAAGTCGGGAGTTTTATTGGTCCCGAATGTGTCTGTTATGTTCCTTGTTTCATTTTTTTCATTGCTTCTCCATTGCAACATGGCTGTTCTAACCGCACACTCAAATTATGACAAAGAATATCCCATAAGTGTTTTATATAATTCTTAAAATCGTTGTTTATGGAACGCCCTGACCCATTTAGCATTTATTTCTTTGCTTTACTTCTGAATTACATAATTCACGTGCTCCTAATGGAGTTCGTTGGCGTCAAGAAATGTGTTCAGCATCTCCAAATCGAAAATAATTTTAGTTATATTGCGCCATAATCAGCCAAAATAAATATTTGCAAAATATTTCTCTATAACTACAATAAAAATACACTTATTAACGGATACTACATAGAAATTGGAGTGATCAAACTAACAAAATATATGTGCTATTATCTATCATTTCTTACACTACAAAAGTTAAATTAATTGCATTGCCTTTTTCTTGCTTTCAACTGCAGACTCTCAAAACATGAATTAAACAAAACGAAAACTATTAATAATATCAAAAACAGAGATTATCTAAAAGTTATCTAGACTAGGAATTGGGAAGCCAAAGAACGTCTAGGGGCCAAGAAGTCCGTGAAGAAACGCTTAGTCTACCTCCACTTTCTGTAAAAGGAATAAATCCAGCTTGAGTCATAAAATCTATAACGGTAACCCCTGAAGCTGCATGCCTGTGAAATACCCATTCCATAAACACTGCACGGATATTTAAAGTCTTAAAAAATGCAGTAGCACCAAGTAAGACTCTGTCCTCAAATCCTTCTATGTCCATTTTAACAACAACATTCTTAAATGATTTTAATGCATCAAGTTCTAGTATTTCATCTAATATAATAGTACTTATGTTACCATAGCTACCACCAATTGTTGCTTTAAATTCTTTTTTAACTTTTTTGATATTTTCAGATTCAAAGTCTATAAATGTACCGCCCATGTTGTTTTTCTGAACTCCTAGATTTACAATCATTCCTGACCTATCGGCAACTGCATTGTGTATAATAGTAACGTCCTTTTCAAAACCTCCTTCTCGCACAGAAAAACACAAATGCTGAATATTAGTATTTAAAGCGTCTATTGCAATAACCCTACGTCCTAATTTGGCAGCACTCAGAGTAAACACACCGATATTGGCGCCAATATCGATTAAATCTAGAGATTTGTCTTTCTGAAGTGCCTTTAATACCTCTAATGTTTTATGCTTATCAAAAATCCCTGCCGTTTGTATGCCTTTCGAAATATAAATATCCTCTGCTGCCTTGTAAATGTATATTGGCGTTTCTCCAAAGGGGGTCTGCAGTTTGGATTTCCGAAAATTCGGACAACCTCGGCATACATCCTCATTTAGAGTCCATCCTGTTTTAGGATTCCGACTATATATATTTTTGAAAGGTTCTTGTTTATCGCATACTTTAACCTGTTGGGGTCGTGTGTCTTCACTTGTGTAACTAGTTTCTACAAGGTGTATTTTTTCTACACTATGCGTGCTTTTTCTCAGTGTTGTAAAAAGAAATAAACATAGAAATGTCAATGGTATTCCCAGGAATAAAACACTGGTCAATCTGAATCTTCCTGTAAACATCTTCATGATTCTGAAAATATTGTAAAAAAAAACACAGCAAAACAAATTTAACAGTATTGAATAGAGAAAAAATATTTTTGGGACATTCGTAATGTTCGGAGAATATTTTCCACGTAGTTTTGTGTACAGCCTTGCTGCTTTATAACTTGTGCCATGTGCTACCTTTTGAATTTTAATTTTTATAAAATAAAACAATTCAAAAAGTAGCACATGAAAATTATTGCGTTAACAAAAAGAAAATAAATATTTGTTTTAGATTTCATGAGATAAATTGTCGAATTAGACATGCATTGTAATAAGATACCATGACCGGTTTAAACAGAGAAAAATTCCAAGGTTACAACAATGTGCATATCTCAAAAAAGCGTATAATTCGATTTAAGGATATCAAATAATTAATTAATTTACAATTTTAAGCAATGTTAAACGAATGCACAATTCTATGTATAGTACCCAAGATATAAATCTATACGTTATTTTTTCATTCCACATAAAAAAGAGAATAAATACAACAAGAGGCTCATGGGCTTTAACGCTCACCTGAGGAAATGTCCAAAAACTTGCAAAGAACTTAATTACAAAAACTTCACAAAATTCCTCAAGTTTGAAAAATCGGAATAATAAATCAGAAATATCTAGTCACATTTCATTTGTAACTGACTCATATGTATGATTTAACTATAGTACAGTGAATAATTTCCAATTCATTAACCATATGGTTGTGCAGCCATGATTTTGACCTTTGAACATACGAACTTGAACCTTGAATCTTATATCAAAATGGTTGCAATATCAATACCTACAATATTCCAATATGCATGCTTGTACAAAAAGTTAATAATTTTCAAGATAATTCCCAATTTCAGTACACTTACGCAGCTATGACCTTGAACTTTCAATATATGACCTTGAACCATATATCAAAATGATTGTCACATCATACCTACAATATTCTAATACACATGCCTTTACAAATTGTAAAGACAATAGTTTTTCAATGAACAGTTTTAGTACACTTATGCAGCTATGACCTTGACCTTTGACCTTGAAACATATATCAAAATTATTGTCATATCAAACCTACAATATTCTAATATACAGGTCTATACAAAAAGATTATAGTTTTCGAACTAATGCACAATTTTAGTATTTATAAATCAAAATTAACCTTTCAGGGGCAACAACTCCTAACATGATGGATTATCATACAGTTACAAAACTTGGTACCTTGTTAAATTTTTTCATGTTGAACATTTTAACAAAGTTTTGAATTTATATATCTCTTAATATTTGCAAGAAAATTGCCTAAAACTGCATAATTCACAAATTAGGTCATGAACTTGATTTGTGACCTTGACACTATTTTAAAGGTCATTTCGAGAAAAGTCAAAACTAAAAACCCCATGTAAATATCTGTTCAAACAGTCAAGTTATAACAATTTGAAGCCATTATACGAAATTTTTAAAATTAAACGCAAAAACGCGTAACCCATTTTCGACCAATTTTCACAAAATGAACAAACTATAGACTTTAGACCCTAGAGAAGCCAATTATCAAATCAGATTTTTTCTCCTAATATCGGGTTCGGAGAAGAAGATTTTTTAAGATTTTTGTACCCCTAGATCACCTTGACCTAGTTTTTGTAGCCATGACAACGCCATGAACAAATCTGAATTGCACCGTCCCATGTATGCTTCTGACCAAGTATCATTGAAATCTGTCCAGCAGTCGAAAATAGGTGTTAGCGACGCACATACACATGCCCACTCGCACGCACATACACATGCCCACTCGCACGCACATACACATGCTGCGCCATGAAATAAGCTCACATGACCTTTCGGTCAGGTGAGCTAAAAACTACACGCCAAACCATGTTCTTACAAATTACAACCTGTGGTACAAAATGGTCAGTTTACAGAGTGAAGGCAATAGGTTTACTAGATTTGACAGTTTACTTGTGTCGAAACGATAACCGAAATATACATATCCAAAAACTCACTAAGGTATTCGGGCACAGGAAAATACTGTTCAAAGTACCTATTTCAACACTGGTGTTCTGGGATCGAAACAGTTCTTCTCTTCACCTATGACTGAACCCCAGTCTGGCATACCCTAGTGTGAGAATTTTGTAAACTCGCTTGTCGATGACCGGTGGTTTTCGAATCATTTTAACTAACATCCTAAACGGTTTCTCTAATCACCTAGGTGTGAATCCCAATCGAACAGGTCCCAGTTTTAGAAAGTATGTAACTTGTCGAAGGTAATTTTTACGAGTGCCCGGGTTCCCTTAATTATTCCAGATCTGACCGTCTTGATACGAGTAAAATATCTTTCACTGGAGTCAAGGTGCCTCTCACCGCCTGGGTTCGAATCCCACTTGTGAAAAATCCTAGTGTGAGAAAGTTTGTCAATTCGCTTACCCAAGGTCGGTGATTTTCTCCGGCCGGGGCACTCCGGTTTCCCCATCATCCTAGAACTGACCGCCTCGAAATAAGTGAAAGAATCTTGACTGGGACGTAAAACTCTACTACTCCACTCATTCACTTGGGTGTATTTTCCAACATTCCAACCAATGCAGTGACCCCTGATGTTCTCTATGTACGTTTACAATCCACCATTACTGATTCGTTTTGGACGTGTAACACGCTGACAGTCAGCGTTAGTACTGTTCTGGGTCCCTTAAATTTCCCCATTCGTTTGAAGACGTGTACAAATGAGCTAATTGTGTAGTTAGAATATAGCTAGCAGAAGATCCATTAGTTGTTATATCAAGGATACTAAAAATACATGCGAGATATATCAGATGTAAACCTCTTTCTCAGTTACAACGACAAATCAAACCATACCTCTTAAAGTAATAATGACCGGAATTAAAAATTGATCAAGCCAGCATGTCCGGTCGAATCTTCAACAACAAATGACCCACATTCCTTAACTACGTCAATACTTGACCATTAGTTACGCGGTCATGCTTGACGAGCTCTCATTGTGTTAATTGTATTGTTATCGAGCTAACCACTCTCATTTTCAGCTTTTATCCATTATACAATAGACGTCCCAGTGATTATATGGATTTATATATAACTTTTTTTTTTTTTTTTTTTTTTTTTTTTTTGTCTCCGATTATTTTATCATTCTTTACGTTTCCGATTCATTAATTATTTTTCAAGACGGTGTAATGTTGTAAAAATATATCACTACATGTGTATAAACATAAAAATTTATCACTACACATATAATATATAGAGTTTTGTTTTACCATGATTACAATATCACAACTCCCTGTTCATTCACCACATTTTAAATGACCAAAGATGGCTGACTCTGGATATTTTTAGTTAAAAATAAAAATTTTTGTTAAGGAAAATTGGATCTTACCTAAAAAGTATACGGTTTTGTTAGTAGAGTGAAAACATTATAGTAACAGCTTGAATTGCTAACATTTAACACATGCTTCTAAAGAAATCGATGTTGTGCGCGGTACATCTATAAAAATATGCAATAATTACAAAAAATATCCGATAATATATATATATACAACATCTAGAGTGATTTTTCTAAAGCATGTACGTCACATGGATTGTCATCTATTACATCCATATTCATGTTTCATTAAAACTATAAAGGCAGATTATTTATTTATTTATTCATTTATCTATTTGAAAAAAAACAGAAAATAAAAAAATACAGAAATGGGACTTGTGTTTAAATTTTACAGTGAGCAGCATAAACAAAGGAAGCCCTCGAGGTAATTTCATTTGCATAGTTGAGCCGAGGACCGTAAGGAGAAGATAACATTGAATAATAAATGAGTGTTGAAACATTTTAAACTTTCGATAGATCTGTTTTTCAAATGATTTCCTTTAAGATTGTAAAACATTCGGTTTTTTATAAAATGTCCTTACCGTACAAATACTGAAATAATTACCCTTCTCTATTCTATTCATGTGTGTTATTGATGATTCTATCAAGATGCTCTAATGAACTTGAGAGTTGCGGCCCTTATGACAGATGCATAAAAAGTGAAGCAGAAAGGATGCTCGAACGGATTAATGGAACTTCATCATAATAAAGTAAGAAGGGTTATAGTAGCACTTGTTTAAAATCATTGAAATCAGATATCAATACCAATACTATCACTACTGGCGTCTTCAATTACTGATTACAAAATAAGATAAGATATTACATTACCAGTTGAGCATATAAAAATACAATAAAAGAGAGAAATCCAAATGGCAGAATATTATATTATATTATATATGACATAATCATAATATTCGTCTCTTTGCATACATTCCAATAAAATATTACAGATTGAATATTATAAATCCTTACTCTCAGTTTTTTAACCATATATGTTTATCTAAATTATTTACTACACTAAAACTGGGATATTTTGCACTTAATTCCTGGAATAAGACAATTGTTGATTTAATATACTATCACAACAGATCAAGAGATGAACTTCATTCCCAATACAGCCACTAGACTCTTCATACAAACACGATTTTCACGTGAAACAGATTTATACCTGTCAATTTCTATCTCTAATATACTATTATGTGCTGAAATTCTTAACTGTGTTGGTTTTTTTTTCGTAGAACAAATTTTTCAATAATGTCCGAATAGTTTTTAAAATAGAACCCTGATTTAATTTTACTATAAGTATCTGAGATTACCTGAACATTTACAGTTATCTGCTAACAACGAAAGTTTATAAGCGATATTTTCAAATAGGAATTAAAAAAGTGATATTTTGTGAATAACAGGAAAAAGTAAACAATGAAAAACACAATATCGCAAATTCCCTGTGTGCTTGGTATATTATTATTATTATTATTGTTGTTGTTGTTGTTGTTGTTGTTATTATTATTATTAAGTGCATAAGACGGTGTCATTTTCATGTGATCTGAAAATGCTTTTATTAGGTTTTAAACCTCTGTAACAACATCAAAGTAGTTATAGGACACAGTGAAATGTTTTTGTATTATTTCAGGTTTAATCCTACCGAACACAAATAATTTGAAGAAACGATCACTATAACATGCTGCTGGAATGAGCTATTATATCGGAGTTCCATGATACCCATAAAGATATAACAATTTATTTGATATTGTATATTTCATTTTTGCTATTTCCTGCTATTAACAAAATGTCAGTCTTTTTAACATAATTAATGAATTTATTCATTCATTTATGTATTACTTTACTTTACTTTACTTCACTTCCTTTCACTTGACTTCTCTTCAATTAACTTCACTCCACTTGACTTGACTTCACTTGACTTCACTTCATTCCATTTCCTTTTACTTGACTTGACTTGACTTTACTTTCACTTCACTTCACTTCACTTTACTTTTCTTTACTTTAATTTACTTTACTTCACTTCACTTCACTTCACTTCACTTCACTTCACTTCACTTCACTCAACTTGACTTGACTTCACTTCACTTAACTTTACTTCACTTCACTTCACTTCACTTAAGTTTACTTCACTTCACTTAACTTTACTTGACTTCACTTCACTTAACTTTACTTCACTTCACTTACTTCACTTCACTTCACTTTTCTTCACTTCACTTAACTTGACTTTCACTTCACTTAACTTTACTTCACTTCACTTAACTTCACTTCACTCAACTTGACTTCACTTCACTTTACTTCACTTCACTTCATTCCACTTCCTTTCACTTGACTTGACTTGATATGACTTCGATTAACTTCAATTCGCTTCGCTTTACTTCACTTCACTTCACTTATATTATAAACATTACAATAAGGACGACTTTAAATTCGGAATGAATTTTGTCTTGTTTTAATTTTGAATTTTAATACAAAGACGAATTTCAGTAATTCGAACTTTTTTTTTTTTTTTTTTTTTTTTTTTTTTTTTTGAAGTTTATTACAATTCTTGTTTATTAAAACTTTCTTTTATTTATTATTTATTTTATTTTATTTTATTTTATTTTATTTTATTTTATTTTATTTTATCTTATTTTATTTTTTTTTATTTTATTTTATTTTATTTTATTTTTTATTTTATTTTATTTTATTTATTTATTTTATTTTATTTTATTTTATTTTATTTTATTTTATTTTATTTTATTTTATTTATTTGGCGTGATTTGTTCAAACTTATTCAATTATTGAGAATTAATAACATATTAAACAATTGTCAAATTGAAAAATATTTATTAAAAGCTTATTTAACTTAAGAGCTACTGTTTGATGTAAAGTTATAAAACATGTTTATCTCTCCGCAAAGTATAACATATAAGGTCTGTCTTATTATTTTAATGGTTCCACTGCCAATCATACCTTATGATTTATATATGTGTATTTATAATATTTGTATCTCATAATGCAATAATTTGTAAAAATTACGGAATAAAGTTGCATTGAATTATCAAATAAAATCTATCATTGGCTAATTTTGAATTTCTATATAAAATGATACATTTAAAAGTCGAAATAAAAGTAGAAACAATTATCGTCATAAGTCAATTAACAAAAGTGAAAACCTATACATGCAGGGAAGTGCAGGGTAGCAGACGGATTGAACTGCGTCGACGTCATACGTAATCAAACGTAGACAGCAAACATGACGGTAAATGTTTCGTATATAAAAAGCTTGAAATAATGAAAAAGACTATATAAAAACCCTCATTAAGACAGAACACACATTCTGCTATGTATATTTTTCCCGAAAAAAGAAACAAAACAAAACAAAATAATAATAAATAAATAAATAAAATAAATAAATAATAAAAAATTATATCAATTTTAAAATAAAAATTTTGGGCGCAATATTAAAAAAAATATGATGCACTATATTGTATGTGTATGTAACATGTCCCTAATAACGTTGTAGACGCACGTTTTGATAAATAACTGGATTGGATTAATAGTGTGTTACGCCACAGTCAAAATTCTTTCACTTATATGAAGGCGGTCACTTCTGGGATGGTGGAGGAAACCGGAGTGCCCGGCTTTTATCAAGCGACAATCTTTCTCACATTAGAATATATCTGAGTGGGATTCGAACCCAAGTGGTGAGAGGCATTATGACCTGGTAACTAGCGTGTTCTTTAAACCACTTGACCAACGAGGTCCCAGCTTTGTTAATGAGGATACAGTAAATAACACCATATTTACACATTTAACCATTTTTGGCGATATTGTTACAGGTGAACTGCAATGACCTAATGATCACGTGTTCAAAGCAAAAATGTAATAAATTAAAGATATCAATGACGTCATACTTGAAATGATACATTCCCACAAAACAACAGCTGATTTCTTGTTTACAGCTAGTACTGGCATTCCCACGGACTCGGAGGCTATATACAAATGACAATGCATCAACGGAAAAGGTAAGCGATATGAAAAAAGTTTGAAACCAGACTGTACATAGAATTTAGTGTTATTTAATGATTGGAAATTTTGTAGAACAGACACAAAAACGGGCTCGAACCAATGTCTCAAAGCCATGCATCAGAAACATAGATTTACCGATGCTAATAAAAGATAAATGATGTCAGAGAATGAGGTTTCATTTATATCAAAATGTCACCATGCCTCATGTGAAGTTGAAAAGCTTGGCATATACCTTCTACTTCGTCTTCAAAATGTCTAAAGTTAGACAATAATCAGGGCCCTTTTATTGTGACGTACATGTCACGTCAAAATCAATGAGTAGTTGCATGAACACCAGTTGGCTACTGTAGTTTAAAAGTCAAAATTCGTAAATTGTGGTTCAGCTAACAATAAATGGTTTTTTCAAAAAGCATGTGAAATACTTACATAAATATTTTAAGTCAGTTTCTCGTTATTTCTCACAAACACCTGTTTTGACACCCTACTTTGTGTTCTTACAAATACAATGTATAAACCCACGTGATGACGTCACATTTGACGATGCTCAGAACAAAATCGGTCAAACAAACGAATCACCTTGACATTTGGACACGTTTACTGATTCGATATAAACATGTAGATCTATGTAGGATTTTTTTTTTTTTTTTTTTTTTTTTTTTTTTTTTTTTTTTGGGGGGGGGGGGGGGAGTGCTTTACACCCATGTCAAGAATATTTCACTTAGAATCTATATCGAAACGGGAAGTTCAGGAATGAATAAATCAGAGAAAAGTGGAAAACCTACAACAAGGTGTCAATTTTTACTCAGTGGGTATCGAAACTATTCTCAAATAAATAGGTTTTCGTCAGCATTTATAGGAGTGATTTCTCTTAATTCAGCAACTGGTTTCGCGTTAGTAAAAGATTTGCAAGATTTCTCTTTCGTATGGTGAGATAAGTTATCACGATAATTATCACGACTGGTCAACATGAGTATCTCGGCATGTCGTGTTACTTATCTCAACTTTTTATTTTGGTATAACAACTTTCCATGATATTATCTCGACTTGTCAAGATATTAAGTCGACATATTGAGATAATTTTATGTCGACTGAAATTATGTCGATGTCAGAAATAAGCCACCATATGATACTAAAATAAAAAGTTGAGATAAATAACACGACTTGCCGCGTTAAAATTAATTCAAGGTATCGGGATAATTACCACGACTGGTCAACATACGTATCGCGGCAAGTCGTGATTTTGTTTAACCAAAGTCAGAAAGGTAAGCAGTATCAGCACAAATAGAATTAATGAATAAGAAAGGACTGCGGCGATTTTATCACAAACAGCCGGTGGTGGCGTTTTACGGCCTTCGAGTGTGTTATATCTAAGTCACAAACGGCTGTATTCACCTTATTCACAAATAGTCAATTGTAAAAACGGCTTATCAATTAAGGTTGTGTTATAACGGCCAGTAGAGACGTTAACTAACTCCACGTAACGTAGGCGATAACTCTAAGTCACAGACGGCCCATGGAGACGTTAACCTCAAGTCACAAACGGCCAACGGAGGCGTTAACCTCAAGCCAACAGAGACGTTAACTAACCCCAAGTCACAGACGGCCCACGGAGGCGTTAACCTCAAGTTACAAACGGCCAGCAGAGACGTTAACTAACACCAAGTCAAAGAAGGCCCACGGAGGCGTTAACCGCAAGTCACAATCGGCCAGCGGAGACGTTAACTAACCCCAAGTCACAGACGGCCCATGGATGCGTTAACCCCAAGTCTCAAACGGCCAGCAGAGACGTTAACTAACCCCAAGTCACAGACGGCCCACGGAGGCGTCAACCTCAAGTCTCAAACGGCCAGCGGAGACGTTAACTAGCCCCAAGTAACAGAAGGCCCACGGAGGCGTTAACCTCAAGTCACAAACGGCCAGCGGAGACGTTAACTAGCCCCAAGTCACAGAAGGCCCACGGAGGCGTCAACCCAAAGTCACAAACGGCCCAAGGGGGCGTTAACCTCAAGTCACAAACGGCCCACGGAAGCGTTAACCTCAAGTCACAAACGGCCAACGGAGGGGTTTACATCAAGTTACAAACGGCCCACGGAGGCGTTAACCCCAAGTCACAGACGGCCCACAGAGACGTTAACTAACCCCAAGTCACAGACGGCCCACGGAGGTGCCAACTCCAAGTCGCAAACGACCAGCGGAGGCGTTAACCTCAAGTTAAAAACGGCTCCGACTGTGTTATTAACAAATAGTCGCTGTGTCGTTATTTCCAAATCTCAAACGGCCTGTGGCGGTCCTATACCTTAGTCAAAGGGACCGGTTGTGGCGTTATAAAACGGACTTGCGGTAGCATTATATAGCAAAAAGCATTTAAAAGCTGTAACCCAAGTCACAAACGGCGCAGTATCATTATACCCAAGCCATAGGTATGTGGTTTTCTTTATACTAGTTACAAACTGTTTGTGGTTTGTTGGCAGAGATAAAAGCTCCTAAAATACATTCCTCTTATTTGTACGTTGGCGGAGATAAAAATTTCTGCCATACATTTCTGTTATTTATACATTACGCAAGGGCCTACTATGTTGTCATACTTTAAGTTAAAACTTTTCTCTGAATTTCTCTAGTGGAATTCGCCAAATTTCATAGTTTTTATTGTGCATTTTGGATTTTGAATTGAACATGGACCGGTTTGTGTTGATTCCATCCCTGTTGCATGTAAGATTGTAAGATCAATGTACTGTGCATGACATAAAAGTCATCTTCGGATTTACATAGAATCGCACATTTTTCAAAGATACATTGTTGCGGCATTACGTCATCTCCTTTTTAGCGGTCGGAATGACATTGAGTGACTGAGGCCGAGTGGTGATTTTGTTTCCCATTCATCTTAAAAGGTTTGCGGTTCATTTAAATAAAGTGCGCTTTTTTGGAATTTAATCTGATGGCTTTTATTCGTACAGAACCCCTAACATTTCTGATCATTTTAGCCCACAAAACCATACAAAATGTAAAATCCCAGCCGCAAATCTTCAAGAGTTATATCACTTACAATTATCTTAGGTTTTATTAAACACAAAACAGGCTCTTGAAAGTCAGATAAGAGGCATATCCAGTTTTTGGCTGATAAAAATTTGCCGGGCTACTTCACCTAGATTTCCTTAATACAAAAAGAAAAAAAAAAGAAAGAAAGATTCCCCATTTCATGGAAATTTTTGAAACCATTTTTATGTATTCTTTTTGTAGTTGTGATATACAGTCAAATCTACCTATACCTTACGAGTTGGAAGTACTGGATTGCATTGAAACGGTAAGAAGACTATAAAATAAATTCACGTTTATAAATACTTTTAATAAAGGAACGTGAGGGTATGAATGGCAAATCTATTAATATTTTATAGAATCCCTTAGCTTTTAGCTTTTATTAGAGAAAATTTGTTGTAAAGCTTCTCCATCAAGATATAAAAATGTAGGGTCTAGATTATTCTAATTGTGCAAAATTCAACTTAAAGCAATTGTAAATCGTTCCATCATATTTTGACTTTGAACATTAGAAAGCTAAATTATGGGTTAAGAGTTCTAGCAAGTTTCAAAAGATAAATTCAGAATGCCTGTACAAGGTAAATTATCACAAAATCTGATTAATATCATATTACAAATTTTTAAATATTTCATTTAGAAAATTAAAAAATTTATAATATGACACTTATTAAAAATCATTTGTCTCAAAATTTTGAGATTTAATTTGATTGAAATGGATATTAAGTTACTATAGTATGTTGCATCAAAGCTGCATTACGAAAATACGATGTGTCGTTTACCGAATTTGGTCACGGATCCTAAAAACTTCTGAAATGAAATTTTCTCTTACTGATTACAGTGTCGGCTTTATAACTTAATACGATATCAACACAATTGCAAAATGGGAAATATGCCGCGTTTCAAATTAAAGTTTGTAAGTTCAGGAAAGTCAATGGTTTAAGAATGCAGAAACTTCTAAAATTTTGAAATTCGGCGGGAGAATGATTTGTCCTATATAAGTTTTGTCATCGAATTAAAAGTCAAAGGATCATTATGAATTAATGATTAAGAAAATTGTACTTTTCATATCGATCGTTCTATACATAGTCTTTTCATCATATGCTTTTTTGGAATGTATTATTTAATAAAAATTCAAAAGTATCACATGCCAGTTTTACATTTTAAAGTGGTCATAGATTTTAAAGCGATACTAACACTATACATACAGTGTAGGAAGACAATGTCTAACGAACAAAAATTGGGTTGTTGAGTCAAAGTAATGGATTTTATTTTATTTTTTAAACTCTGCTTTATCACACCATAATCACTCTGTGTCCCTTAATTTTTGAATGAGTTGAGTAATGGTGTTTAACGTCCCAGTCAAGAATATTTCACTTGTATCGAGACGTCGCCAGCTATAGGCGAAAGTGCAGAAATTTTGCTTGTGCGTTGCGCTGATGGCATTATACAGCAGGGTTCTTTATCGTGCTATGCCTGCCATGACACGGGACCTCGTTTTTTTTAAGTTCCCATCCGAAAGAACCGTGACTTTCATTTCGTAATGCCGAGTGCTTGGCGAAAGAACAGTCACTACCCACTTTCAAGTCTTGGGTCAGACCCGGCCGGGGCTCGAACCCACGACTTTCCACTTACGGAGCGAGCACTCTATAATTTTTGAATGAGAATGGAAAACAAATTGATATTGACATCATAGCTGTATTTTAGGAAAACGATGTAACACTTACCAAATTTGGGTTTGTCACAAAGTCAGGATTGTCATTGTTCTAGAATGTATATACATTCAAACCTGTCTATAAAGGCCACTCATTTGAATCAATAAAAGTGGCCTTTATGGACAGGTGGCATTTATATAGAAGTTCAAATAATATAGACAAAGAGCAACTGGCCTATATAAGCAGGCGACCCTTATACAGAGGTTGCCTTTAAGGCAGGTTTGACTGTACTCTAACAGTAAAAACAAAACGTCGACAATTATGTAGTTTAACCACAAATTTGTATACAAGTTCACAACTGAAGCGGAGACATATATTTGTGCGGATACATATTTGTAGTTAAAAATACCTGATTTTTCAGATTTGAATTAATATTTGCTTTTTTAATATTCCTATTTTAGGAGCCATGTGACTTCATAGTTGACTCGGGTATGCTCTCTCTCTCTCTCTCTCTCTCTCTCTCTCTCTCTCTCTCTCTCTCTCTCTCTCTCTCTCTCTCTCTCTCTCTCGCATATTAGGCTACTGATTTGCTGAGACCGTGGTGGCCAAATGGTTAAGGCGTAGGCGTCTCACCGTTGTGGATCGAACCCGGTCAGCAAGTGAGAAACGTTTTTTTCTTTCTTGTCGTAGACTCTTATTTTTTGGTCCGGTGTAATGAAGTATTTTGACCCGGGTTGAAAAGTGACTCGGGGGAGGGGGGGGGGGGTCATTTTTTCAACGTTGAAAATTGAGACCAGCTGTTTTGAATTACGACCCTACCATGTTGAAAACTGAACCGGATCGTGGAATTTTGATCAGTAGACCGGGACTGAATTCAACAGGTTCAAACAAATAATAATAATGAATTGATGTTTCTTTTTTTTTCTTCTTGTTGTTGGATTTTTTGTGGTATGTATTATTGCACATGTAATATATATATATTTACATATAGTACATGTGCAATGATATTTTGGCTGCATTGTATGATTGCTTTAGATTCCATGGCTAATTGAACATGTCTATCACTCAAAATTGGCCCTATTAAGTGTACTTTCTAGTCTTGTCGGGCATATTTTCGTTGTATGGTGTATTACACCGTGTTCCTGTTGCAAAGTACATGTTTAAGCTGCCAATCAATTCTTTGCTATTTAGTCAGTCTACAATCTTCTACCATTTTCTGTATTTATTCTAGTCAATCTACAGTTTGACCTCAATCTAATTGCAACAGAACAAATTTTTTACTAATATGCTCTCAATTACATGAAATGTTTATAGTAAAAAGTCTTCCAAAATCTGACAAGGGGAAACAAGTTTTTGAGAAGTTTAAATTTCTTATGGGGTTTTATAGACAAGGGAGATAATTCCTGTAAAACAGGTGGAGTTTTAGTCCAATACTGGATTTGCCAATTAAAATTCCGACCGAAATATGAATCGGTTTTCTATTAAGATTTTACAACTTGACCGGACAGTTCTCGGGGTTTTTCGTTACATAAAACATGACTTCTCTTGGCAAACAAAAAGCTAAAAATAAGATTTTCATCTTTTAAACCATTTTATTTTGCATATAATGTCTCAAATGTATTTATGCTTGTCTGGTAAACTTTTTAAATAAAATGACAACATAGAAATTGCACTTGGTAAAAACAGTGCTTTTGTACGAAAAAACCCGAAAATTCAGAGGTTTTGTCCCCCGTCATTGTAATATCTAAATAGGAAAATGATTCACGATGACTCGGAACATTTAATTGGAAAATGGTCTATTATCATATGTTTTTGCTATTTTAACAAAAAGTAAAGCAAAGACCCTGGAATTAATCAATCATTATTGATTCCATATGTATATTCAACATTTCTGATTTCATTTAAAGTGAAATCATTGACCCATTTCATTAAGTTGCATTTGATTTTAAGTCTTATTAATAACTAAACAGAATACTCAAAGTAATGAAGAAGAAGTATAGAAAAGTTATGTTTTTAACCTGAGATATACTTATTTTATCATTTTGTTTATAACAAAATATGTTTGAGGTGAATAAATCTTTTTTCCATCTCATCAACATCCCTTGATCAGCGTTTTGCATAAATTCTTTCAACAAAATAATTTAATTTTTTTACATTCTATTTACATATTACATTCTAAATTGTCTGATATCATCTATTTTGAGTCTTTGTATAAATTTCCATCTAATTTCTAAGTTGTCCTTCATATAGTATCAGAGAAAACTTGAAATCTTTGAAAATTTTTGTGTTAAATTTAGGACCACAATACAGAGTTATCTCCCTTCTCTATAGAAAATGCTATTGTTAACTTGGCAAAAAAACCCAAATTCCACTTGATTGAAATTGGTATATTTTTTATGGTGAATAATAACACAATTCCTAAAATCAATCACATAAAAATATTTTCTGTTGCAATTACTTTGAGGTTTGACCCTATTTTTTCATGGATTGACTAGACTAATTAGTAATCATCTCCTCTATTACTTTTGACCAAGAATTCTGAAGTCTTAAATATGCTGAGAGCGAGAGCGGGTGTATTCAAAATTATTATTAGCTTTTTTATTTTGTTAGTTTTTTGACTCTCGTAACCCGTGGAGTCATTTCTTAGTGGATATGGAACCTGGAGAATTCTCTCTCTCTCTCTCTCTCTCTCTCTCTCTCTCTCTCTCTCTCTCTCTCTCTCTCTCTCTCTCTCTTACCGAGAGACGCACCGACTCGCCGACAAGGTTCGAATACCAACCGGGACAGATTTTAATCTAAGAATGTTTGTCGCTTGCAGAAGGTCGATGGTTATTCTTCTGGCACTCCGGTTTTCTCAACCATCCCTCAGCTGACCGCCTTGATATAAATAAAAGAATCTTGACTGGGGTATTAAACTCTTATATATAGTGTTCCTAGACATTATTGAGGAATTCCGATAAAAAACGGAATTTCATGTTGAACAACGTCCAGATCATGGACAGATCAAAACTCTGTAGTTTGTGGGTAGGGTCAATATTCAACAGGGTCAATTTTCAACGAAATGAGGACATAATTTGTCGAGGAAAAAATTATCAACCTGTTGAAAAATGACCTTGGGTATAAATTTCACTAATTTTGGTCTAAATTTTCAACGTTGAAAAGGCACCCCCGGTTCAATATTCAACGTTGAAAAATGAACCCCGGGTCAATATTCATCCCCGGGTCAAGATACTTCATTACACCGGTTTAACGAAGAATATTGACCTGGAAGTTTGACCCGGGGTCATTTTTCAACGTTGAATATTGAGACCATAGATGTTGATGGAAATAAAACCCCAATCCGTTAAAAAATGAGCCGAGTCGTGAACATTTTGATCAGTGAACCAGTTCTAATTTCAACATGAAACACATATTGATGAATTGATATTAACAACTATGATTTATTCAAGTAAAATTTACATTTAATTCGTATTTATTCTTTAAATTACGTTCTATATGATCAACATTTGTGTCTTCAATTTCAAAATAGACAGTGTGCAAATCATGGAACATTTTCAAGAGATTAATAATGTCTCGTCGCGAATAGCTGATAAATTGCTGATGTGGCGAAAAACAACATTCAACCAACCAACCGACTAATTTGTTCTTGTCATGAGATTACCCTGTTTATTTTCCCGTAAATAATTTTGCTTTCTAGATTTCCAAGACATTTATTCCGTAGCCGATGATGATTTATATCGATCAATGTTAACAAATACTAGCCGCCTTTTACAGGACACGCCAGAGTGTGATATCCAGGTAAAATATTTACTAACATTTATTCTTAATAAAAGGTATCTCAATAATTTACTAAACTCACATCTCAATTGAGTGTACACTCAACTCAAATTTGGGAATATTTCAATGTCAATTTCTAAGACAGTACACAGTTAAATCTGAATACTAGTATTTAATGTTATATCTCAATTGTTTATTGTGGGTTAATTGAACAAAACAAAACATTGTCTCATAAAAACTTAAAACTTTTAAAATAATAATGAGAGAAAAATTAGAATATTTGAGTTGAGAGTACACTCAATTGAATAGATGATTGTGAGTCGGATACCTTTTGCTGTTAAAATTTAGTAAAATTTGTTTTACAATAATGATGTTTAAATCACAGAAAGTTTCGACATACTGCCAGGTATCAAAAGACCGTTTTGTTTTCAAAGGTTATTTATTAAGTTAATTTTGACTGTTTTAGTCCATTATAAATGACGTTGCGAATATAAGCGTGCAAAATTAATGGTTGTAAGCCGCGAGTTTTTCCGCCTTGTTAAAGAAGAAGTCAGTGACCATCGGTGGAATAGATCTTACTAACGTCATTGGCCATTGCTAAAAAAAAATTAAAAAATATTAGGACATGACACCAGACAGTTACTACAAATCATATATGGTCACCTTAAGAATTTAAATGATCAGCTAGTGGTATAATTAGATCTTACTTAGGTAATTGGCCATTGTTAAAAAATATACTAGTATATATATTAGGACATTACACCAGACAGATACTACAAATCACTTATGGTCACCTTTAGTATGCCAGAACAATGAACTTAATTTTAATTTAAATGATCAGCTAGGGGTGTAATAGATCCTACTTAGTTAATTGGCCATTGTTAATTTGTTGAAAAATAAAAAATATTATAACATGACACCAGGCAGTCATATCGTTGTACTATTTCTTAGTGCCACCGAAACATGTTCATGTTAGCAAGTCGTTGTTTTAGTGAGCAGTATTAAAACTACATGTAGTAAAGTTTTAAAGATATGTTCGTTTTATATATATATATATATATAGAAATGAGAGTTGCTTACTATTGTCTGAAAGTTCTTATAACTTATTAATTTTAGTCTTGATTATTATTTTTGGACAAGGCCTACAGCTAAATAGGTCGTTCGAATTCAGTGTTGAAATGACCTTGACAAATGTTTGTTTCTCTTATTATGCTATAAGCATCCGCTTAGAAAATTCACGCCACATAATAATTTAAAATGTCTTTTTCAGTCGGATTTCGAAGAATTCGAAATCAATGCTGAGAAGATGCAACAAGATTTATTAGAAGAACTGGTTCAAATAATCCCTAAAACGTTCATCCCTTGTGGCCACTCTGAGGTAAAATTACTGACTAATATATCCCTAACAAATTTACTATTCACGGGTTATTCCTGTTTCTGTTATATCGCTTCCATATAACACCAGAGGAAAACGAGCAAAAGCAACCAAAAGCATTTTTCGCTACAAAGGATATTACAAAACACAATCGGCTAAATAGAGTTTGTTATGCTGAACTGGCTCTATTTATTACCAAATTTCTATTTTGTCCAACTGTACCAAAACAGGTTTAGATGCATATTCGCTTTGGCGCATTCTGGAAAAAAAACCGTAAATTGTTAAATAGCTAGTAATACGATTATTATGTCAAATTTGAATGACTTTATAAAAACCTATAAGCTATTAGTTAGCTTTTGTTGATATAGAAACGGTTTATAGGAAACACTAAGATGCTTGTTTGTGCAAACATAACTCTACTCCTCACAAGGACCTTAACCAACACATTTGGTTCGAGCAGGCATGGTTTAGGAAACGTCTAAACACCTCTCTCTCTCTCTCTCTCTCTCTCTCTCTCTCTCTCTCTCTCTCTCTCTCTCTCATATCGTGTTTAATTCGTCATGACACTAGCCAATTGAACTAGAACAACTATCAGTTGTATGGTCAAAGTTACTTTGTAGGGATGTTACTATCACAGTGTTACTATTATGTATGAAAGACTAAATCCTGAAGAACCTGAACATTTAAATAATAAATGCAATGGGTACAATTGAAATAACGAAAAACAAGCAAACAAGATAAAAATCAAATCCACAAAATCAGAACTCCTATTATTAAACTCGATGGTCATAAATTGGTCAGACTGTTCATAAAAAGTACAATTAAACAGATTGAACCTATTTTACTAAACTATAAAACAACAGCCGCCATGGATCATTATGGTACATTTATACAACTAAAACACAATCAATGAGGCATGGTTATTACAAAATTTTTATTTTCTATGGTTTATTTTAGCTTGATGTGGTTCGGGGAGCAACACAATACATTATGTGTTTGAGTACCATACTTCTGGAAACTTCAAGTTCACACGATCTGGAAAACAACGAAGGAGACTTTTATCACATACAAGAGCCAAATGAAGAAATGATATCGAACCCTTGTTCTCATCATGGATTCTATGACATTTCACAATTAGAGATAAATGCATCATGCTGCGAACATCCAAACCGTTATCCAAATTATAATACTCCGACATTCACTGAAAACTATTATTCTAAAAACAGTTATACATCACTGAAATCAAGCAAACCATCATTCTATTTACCCTCACCTCCACTGCCAGCCTTTTCAAACTTGTTCGAAAAGTTTGCTTATTCGTATAGACATGGTCAAAATCCTGTATCAACGAGTCATAATTCGGCCATTTCCAGCAATAATGTGGAAGGTTTCATGTCGCAGACTTTTTGTGGATTACCTCAGTCTAGTTCCCTAACGACAAATCCATTTTTCCATAAAGAAAATATGTTACCCTGCTGTGCTGTAGCATCAGTGTATGATTCTTACAAGAAGCAATCAGAATCGTTAAGTTACGACTATCCCGTTCTGACTTCCATATTAGCCAATCAAAATGCATGTGGTGCAGAAAGAAAAAAGCGACCTAGAAAAAGGAAGGCCAATCGGAATACAGGAAAGGAAATTACCTAAAATTACTACAGGGGAATGTTTAATTCGGAATAAAGAAAATGGAATTGATGAGAGTTGTAGAAGTGAGGACAAAAGTAACAAGGTTGCTTCTTCTTCTATTTTTGACATCGACGTCGACGCCAGAAGTATTGACGATTTCGAAACCAAGGTTACTAACTCTGGTGTATCATATACAGCGTCACGTAACTCTGATGAAGATACCATCACGACGCCATCAGAAAATAAAGAAAATCGTCCTGAATTTATAGATGGGAATAACAATGAAACAAAGGCAGACGATGCAGCTAGTGCTGTACAACATGAAAAGGTAGATTCTACAACCGATGTAGTTGAGAATGAAGCAGATGTGGATCATTTTGGTAAGATCAGACTTAAAAAAAAAGTAAATTATGGCACATCATTTTGTTGTGGTGAAGTCTTAAAATTGAAAGACATCGTTTTGTTGTAGGTTACTTAAAATAGCAAACCATAGTTTTATGTTAATCTACCGTCTGGTAATTGAGAGGCATATCATTTTATTGTACGTTATTGTCTGCTTATTAAGAGCTATTTAATTTTGTTGTTAGTTGCTTTAACTATTGATTGTTACATCATTTGTTGTAGGTTATTCTAGATATTGATATTCATAAACATTTGTTTCTATATTTTCAGTTTCAGAAAAAGACCTTAAACGACCGAAAAACGGGTTTATCAGATTTTCGGTTGAATATAGGAAGAATTTATCAGCAAATCAACCTAAGATGGACAACAGAGAAGTATCTCGAATGCTAGGTGCTAAATGGAGGAAGATGTCTGACGAAGAGAGAAGACCATACGAGTGAGTTGAGATTGTTTGTAAATACATGTAACAATATTAAAGGAAAATGTTCTGAAATCGTGTTTAAAAATTCCAAAATCTATACATCGACGATGTTCATCTAGTCGACCATTATGAAATCTTTGTTGCACATAAACCTTTTTTCGCGTTTCGATAGAAGAGTGGAAATAATTTTTCCAATAATTACTTGAAGTTGTAAACCCTTGACCTAGCAAGGGTAAAGTGTAAACCAAGTTAAATTATGTCAGTTAGAAACTCGGATGCTATTGGTTTTAATTAAACACTCGTACAATCGTACTGTCGTACAAGTTTTTGTCAAATGTTTTTATTTACTTAAACATTTTGCAGTACACCATGCATAATATAATTTTAATCAGTGTATATAAATTACATGTATGAATAATCAAACAGTTAAAAAAAATCAATGTTTAAATAAAATATTAAAACATCTCGGTCATATGGCGTGTCCTGTTGTAACCCCCTATAGAGTTTTATGTTGCTGCATTTAATACAAATAGCTAGCACAGGTACTTGGGGACGAGTAACCCCCCCCCCCCTTTTCCCGGATATTTGTTTTTCTGGGCAATTTAATAAACAATATGTTGAACTGACATTTCAAGTTACAATTTTAAATGACTCTTTATAGTTAAACGTGAGCTTAATCTCGTTCTGTTTTAGGGAAGGATTTCAAAATGACATCAAAGAAATCAGAAATAAACACCCAGAATGGAAATACGGGCCAACCAAAAAACCGTATCATGAACTGATAGAACCAATGCCTAGTAGACTTAGACCCAGAGAGAAACTAAAGAGAAAGGTAACGCACCATCACGTAACCACACGTTTTACATCTATTCTCGTAAACAAATTTCTGCCCTCCTTTAAATGCAGTCTTAAACTTTGAACTGACTTTGTATCGGTGTCTAACCATTGACAAAGATTGCAAGGTTTCTGTGATTGTATAGAAGTAATGTAAAAGTAACATCTGAATTGTTGTAAATCGGACACTTTAATGCGGAGATTAAGAGAACTTGGTTACAGATCAAATATATGTATTCAAAAAGTAACTGATGAGCGCTTCGATCAATCCTGTTTTGCATCTCTGCGGTTGGTTTGGTTTAAAAAATCTCACAAAGTATTAGGCCAACTGAAATAAGTCTTTTACCTGTTAGTAACTTTTACAATTTTCTTTGTTCAGTTTAAACCATTTATAAAGCGAACCTTAAAGAAAACGGAATATACCAAAAGAACTAAACCAAAAACAGAATTGTTACCGGTAACAAGTCACCACCAGCAATATGACTGTCTACTGCCAGATCTAACAGATCAATTCAGCATGGACATAGGCTACCAGTACATGTGGATGCAATGTGCTTTATGTCTCAAACACCGGAGAGTTTCAGTAACTGATGACAATAGAAACCAGCCTATCTGGTATGTTATAAAGATTGTTGTAATTATCGTCAAAGTCTATTCGATGACACAAAAGCTGTCATTCCAAATATATTAGAAAAGATAATTTTATATTTAAGTATATTTTTGATGCAACATTTTGATGAAAAATCAATTAAACTTAATTAAATATTGTTCAGAAGAGTTAAATTCAGACATCTAAACATCAGGAATATCTGTAATGATAAACCAATCATCAAGACTTGGTTCATTTTTATTTCAATTTATAATGATATGTTAAAGTAATAACAGTCACTATGTTGACGGTGTTTTAATTTTTATTTATGTTGTGATAAGACTAGATAATATAATCTTGACAAAATATATATAGATTATTATACAGTTGATTACTGCTAAAAGTATGAATTTCACAACATCTTTTCGCTAAGAACATGGCTAAAACCATTCAAATTCTTTACAGCTTTTGGATAAGCATCCTACATCTCGGCAAAGTAGTGTCCAGTGCTGTTTTTAACAAAACTTTTTTTCTGATGTATATACATGTATATATACTTGTGTTGTAGGACATGCCACATGAATCCAGATGAACGTTATAATTCATGTTCTAAAGAGGAGGAAATATGTCCAACAATACCTGTGGCTAGCAAGCCAGAGATATCACAGTGTCAACAACAACAACCCTTAATTGATTATAACAACAACAATTTAAATATTGGTCGATTTTGTACATCAGGACATTTCCTTTACAATGTTCCATCATGGTCCAGCATCAAACATATGTACTAAATGAAGAGTTGAGATATCCTTCAGATTCAAGCAGGTGCTCCCCACTGGTCCAAAACTACTTTGTGTACTAACTGAAGAAAATGGTTGTGACCAGAAACATTTGACTTGATTGACCCTTAGTCCTACATTGTAAAAACTATGTACTCTTATCTTTTAATGATTACCATGGAATTACTATCTTTAATAAAAAAGTTTTGTACATAAAATACAACCTACTTTCAACATGATTATATGCAAGGTTCTTTCAGATAGAAAAGATTTCCTAGTTTAATAGCTTATAATGAATAATAGATTCATAACACCTTGGTTTTCTTGGTAGACTATTTCAATAGGTTTTTAAAATTCAATTTAGATTGTAATTGAATATTCATTGCCAATGGAAATTGAAAACTTTCAATCAAAACTTGACTGAGGTAGTTTCACCTGATTGTAATCACTGCAGACAATTTTGTTTTGTTAAGATTTTGACAATTATTTTTGTTCTTTTTGATAAATTGTATTGCATTTTATTTGCATTTTATAATGTTTACCAATAAAAATGTAAAAATCAACTTATTGTATTTTTCAGTTGCTAATGGGCTTCCTAAGTATTTAAAGATTTAATTTCACATCCAGTATAGGGTTTTTTAGGTTCATATGTTAGAGATATTTATAAATACATGCTCCTTGACCTTAAAAATATAACCTCAATTCAAGACAAAACATCACTGAACTAAAGGACGTGTACGCTTTCACAAAAATCAAATATGGTCATGACAATTTTTATTTTAAATACTAGTACAACCCCAAAACCTTAACCTTAAAGTTTAACCTTGCCTCAAGGTCATAACTCTATTCAAAATTCTTGCAAAACAGCAGCAAATACAGCCTCTATGCCTAGTATACTGATTGTAAAGGATAAATATTTATTTTTGTTAAATTTAGACACAACCAAGTAAATTTCATGCAGCTGTATCTTCCAAAACATTGTATTATACATGTATAACATGCATAGTTTTAGATCTATCAGCATTGTCTATAAGTTCACAATCTGATAGCTGTGCATTTGTAAACAAACGTCTAAACCACACAAACAGTGTTTTGACATTAGATATTGTGGACTTTTAGGACTAATCACCCATTTTTTGTTACAAAAAACTTGATATCAAAATACATGTAGACTTGCTGTATACATCAGATTCTGATTTACATAAGCCTGTATTTATTTTAAAATTTTCCTGCTGTTTTATAAATAACCACTGTACATAGCACAAACACCCCAACAAAATCAATGACGTAATGCTGTTGGTGGTGAATGACTTGTGGTATTCTACAGAGATCTTTAGCAATTAAAACTACTATCAATATGTGAATTAGAAACTTAACACATATAAAACATGCAGTGAATTTTTTTACCAAACTTTCAACAGTCTAACTTAGTCATAAGGATCAGTAATAAGTTGTTAAATCATGTTAGTTTACTAAAAAGTTCACTTAAAGTGATATATGGTGTTGAGTGATCATTTTAAATAATGATTTGTACTAAATGACTTAATGAAACGATCCACATGAATATCATGACCATACCTTTGTTTGTTTCATCATTATAAAATCAATACCAATGAACAAAAAGAAATGTGTTTATTTAATCATGTATACAGTTTTAAACATTAAACATGAGAATACACTGTCTATATATCAATCAACTCAATTAAAAATACTTTTCTTTATACATTCATATTAACAGTTCAACTGCAATTCACTTACTCACAGACATATACATTTCCACTTAACCAAATAAAGTGATGCTGTTAAACACAACCATTGTCATTGTAAATCTACACGATGATCATTTAGTTACAATATTGATTTGTATTATTTAGTTAAAAAACAGACCATTAGTAGCTGTACAAATAGTTCCTGATAACTTAAACAATGAGCTTCCAACGTCAGTTTTGATTCTGTGATGTGAAACTAGTGATAAAGAGGAATTTGAAACAAATCTGCAACCCTTTGATTTGAAATATAAAATCTGTAATACTAATACTGAAAGGCCACAATTAAAAGTAGTTTATATGCTACTAATAGTTAATATGCTACTTGTATCAAGTACTGTCTACACAACAAACTTACTGATATTTCCTGTAAATCTCTTAATGTTAACTTTCCTCCTTGTGCCTAGTGTAACAAAGAGTATTGAGTCATGTCATGCGACTTCCATATATTTTCAATTTTGTATTTCCTCTTTGTCATAACTGAAGAAGGAGTTTGTTCTATTAGAGTCTTCTCATAGGAATTCATCACTTTGTCATTTTCATATACTGGTACAGCACTAAAGATTTTACACAAGAGTTAGAGAACTTACTACCGGGTACTAGCAACATCAAAATTACAGATACACACATAAACGTGAAATGTAATGAACGGATAAGATTAAATATCATCAGAATGAAAGTTAATGTAATATCAAGCATTTCTTCATAACTTCATAATTCAAACTAGAAATTATTAACAAATATGTCATTTTCAGTTCTAGAACCACAATCTTGACGGAACCTGGAATTATCCATTCAACTTAAATCAATAACATAGTAAAATCTTGAATTTTTTTTTTTTTTTGTTACCACCGAGTTCTTACTTGGATAATCAACAATTAAATGTCCTACAGTATAACTAATAACAAAATGATTGTATCACCTCTTGTCAATAAGTTCTTATTAAGAGAATCATCCATTTAAACGTCCATAGAAAATATTAACAGAATAATCAGGTCACCTCTTGCTGTTACTAAGTCTTAAATTCTTCTCAATTTCAAACTGTCTATAATCTGTTCTATTAAGAAAATTTTGCCTTTCAATATACCTGTTAATGTAAAAGTTTATTTTTAGGTATAATGTATAGTGTTGTGGCATATTATGTTAAAAACATGAAATCTACATTCATTCCTACCCATAAATTTTTACGATTCACTTGGTCCTTTCTGGGCAACTACGGTACTTGAAACATTTTATCCTGCCTATAATTTTATAAATAGAGGTTATGGTATAGACTGCATGTTCAAAGTGTCAATCTAAGAATGTTTAACTAAAAACATGACTTTATCCATCAAAAAAATAAGTTATTTTAATTAAAAACAAAAATCTTAAACAAGGTATGCAGGCCAAGCATGAATAACTCTAAAATTTTTGTCGTGGTCCACAGATTTCAATATATATATCATCATTTGAATGCATATCTTGAACTTGGGCTCCTTATTATAAACTCCATTATGTTATAAAAGGTCCTCAATTTATTTTGCATTTTATACTATATCACTTCTTTAAGTAGATTTATTAATTTGACTCACAATTTACAAATTATAGATACATGTATTTGAATTTTTTGATGTAATGCCACTGTACATGTGCTATTTAATTTTAGCAATTAAGAAAATGTGGATTTATGTATCAAAATATATTTTACTTACGATGTTTTTCCTCTGTTATGCAATGCCAATTCCTCTGAAATTCCTTCTTTTTGTTTAAAATTGTCCCAGTCTAATTTTGATTTATCCTACATAAAAAAATGGTTTTTTTTTTTTAATTCCAAACAATACAATTTTCTTTCGAATAGGGTAGTGGGTTAAAATTTTGAAAATTGTAACTAGATGAATAAACTTAATGTTTTTGTGACAAGATTAAGGTTCAGCCTATGCATCCAAACATCAGGCTACAAAACTGAAAAATTTATATTTTACCAAAGTCCTTCAAAATAAAAAAAAGTTAGAAAGGGATAATTTTTAAGGGTCATTTACTTAAAGTACTAAAGTCTTAAAAAAAGATATTCAAACAAAAATATCCATTTATAATACCAACACATTTTTCTTTAAAAAAATTGTTTATTAGAAAAAGTATCCTTTAAGTATTATCTGCTCTAGGTAATGAAATAAATTACACATAAACTTACCAATACACTAATTTTTTGTTTTTTATTTATTTTACTAAGTACACCTCCTAATCCTGCACCAACTGCTGGTCTCTTTATTCCCCTGTAATAATCAATCAATGTCTAGGGTTAGCTCAACATTTAATACTACTGCAATGACACGTTCGCTCATTATAATGTTACCTGTGTCTGATTTCTGACATCGTATATCATAAGGATTATCTATAGCAAACATTCTGAGAGTATTGCAAAACAATACATAGTCCCCTACCGGTCGCATATTTCACTAATCCCAAAGTTTTAGGTAAAATGTACCATATTATATGGTACAAAGATTTATAGTTATAAATTATTTATGTTGTTCAAGATGGCAGATGGAAACGAAACATAAACTTGATCTGTAACTCATCATGGTAGAGTCACATACAAAACATTAGTTCCATTTCTGCAAGTGTGTAGAAAAAAGTGCAGAAAACTAAAATTTCTGTGAATTTTCAAAGATGAAAGGGCCATAACTCTGGTAAAAAATTAGCAGATGGAAACGAAACATAAACTTGATCTGTAACTCATCATGGTAGAGTCACATACACCAAAAATCAGTTCATTATCTAAAATCATTTAGAAAAAAGAGCGGAAAACTGAAATTTCAGTGAATTTCAAAGTTCAAAGGGCCATAACTCATGTAAAAATTTGCGGACCAGAATGAAACGGTTACTTGATCTGCAACTCATCATGGTAGAGTCACATACCAAACATTAGTTCCATTTCTGCAAGCGTGTGGAAAAAAAGTGCGGAAAACTAAAATTTCTGTGAATTATCAAAGATCGAAGGGCCATAACTCCGATAAAAATTAGCAGATGGAAACGAAATGTAAACTTGATCTGTAACTCATCATGGTAGACTCACATAGCAAAAATCAGTTCATTATCTAAAAGCATATAGAAAAAAGTGTGGAAAACTGAGGTGTAACAGACGGACAGACGGATGGACAGACAGACAGAGTGCAAACCTATAGTCCCCTTCGACTTTCGCCGGTAGGGGACTAATAAAGTATGTTGTTACCCGCTTGAACACATGAGTTTTTCCCTCATCCAACACTAAGATCCAAGAAAAACGAAAGTTAGAACTAATATCCTAGATTTATTACAAGCTGTAATAACTTGTTTTTAAATTTTGCTAAAATGGTTCATTTTTACAATTATACAATATATATAAAATGTCATCAACGAAAACTTACACAGAAGGCTGTTCACTTATACTAGAAGATGATTTTGGTTCAGAGACATTATTAGACACTTTATCACAATCTTCAATGGATTTATGTTCTTCAATTTGTTTCTTTAGTTCTTCCTGACCTTCTTTAGAATGAACATCCACTTCTTTGGTAATTCTACAATTAAAGATTTAAAAATAAAGACAGTTTTTAAAAAAAATGTGTATGAATATATAATCAAAATAAAATTGTCAAGATTTTTCAAAAAGTAATTTTCTTTTAAAATGGAAATCCAGACAAGAAAAAACTAGTTGAATGCTTTAACCAATTTTTTTAAAACTTTAAAAAGGATAAACCTAGACAATATAGTGTCACTGACATTAATAATTCAATCACAATACTAGTAATTAAATTATCTGTTATATAAATCAACTGCCAAACAACTAAACAAATGCACACACTCACCCAGTCTGGCCTATAAATTTAGACTCCAGACTAACTCAGTTCTCTTACACGCACTTTAAACAAGTATCATACATCATCTGATATCAAAACCATCACAAATATACAAACTCTGACAAGGGCACAATACTAAATGTTTAAGGCATTTAATAATGACAGAGTGCATAGAATTTATAAAGAACAATACATCTAATATAAATGACGAAGGATACAGATGTTAAATATAATTTGTTATGTGACAAGTTATGACAAATAATAACCATACATTATCTAGGCTGTCTCATGTCCATCAAAAGTTAGATGTTGATGACCTATGGTTCTGTTAAATATTCTTTTTACTACAGCATTTTCAGACAAGTGGTACAATCCTTAGACCTTTTGTAATAAATCTGTGTTACTTACTTGACTTCTTCTCCAGCAAAATCAAACACTTTAGTGACTTTAACTTTGTTTTCATTTGTTGTTGTGGAATCTGAGGGCTTTATCACATCTTTTTTGACTGGCTAAAATAATAAAATAATAACAAATTCATTTCTGTGCTAGCAAAAAAACAAAATACATATATATTAAACTTTTTAAGTCTGTCAAGTTCCATTATAGTTCCTCTGTGTGTGTGTGTGGGGGGGGGGGGGGGGGGGGAGGGGGGGGAGGGAGGGGGGGTTGTATGTACCGGTATGCAGTATACATGAGGATCAAAATTTTAAAATATTATTTAAAAGATGCTTGTCATGTAATTTAATTGGAGCTGTTGTCCATTAAGGTAGTAACCATGAAATCTTTGATGTGCAAAAATGTATTCCTTAATATGAACACTGATGCTCCTTGCACTTGCATATTATGCAGTATTGGTAGGAAATTTACAAATACAATGTAATCAAATTTTTTCAGGCTATTTTGAAGTACTTAGCCACAGGGGATGCTGCTGGTACTGATTTAGGTATTGGTCAAGTACAAACATCATACAGCAAAATGGACCATAAATGAAAATGGTAATGATACTAACCTGTGACAGACTTGCTAGTGAACCAGTGACAGGGGATGCAGCTGGTACTGATTTAGGTTTTGGTCGAGTACCAACATCAGACAGAAAACTGGACCATAAATCATCAGCTCTTTTCTTCTCATCTTTTTGTTTCTTCATTTCATTTTCCTTAGCTATTTGCTCTCCAAGTTCTTTTTTTCTGGCTTTTTCCTCTTCATTTTCTTCTTTACTTTGTTCAACATCATCATCATTTTCTAATTTGATACCTCCTTTTCTTTTCCTAAATACCAGTATGTTAAAAATTAGGCTTTGTACATATACACAACTGTCAATAAGAAACATTTTTAATTTAAACTATTTACTCATTTTCAAATCCATTTCATTGCAGATTATGCCTATCTTAGTGTCTGGTTGTGTGCTATGAGGAGAATCAGACAACATGTACTTAAACCATTATATTGTCTATGATATGTGTTCTGAGATTTTAGAGATAGTCAGATTTATAAAGTTATTATGTTGTCTCTGATCTTAGGCTTAAGATTATTATAATTTAAAATTTTGATTTTATTATTTATTTATTTATTTATCTATTTATTTATCATTCTATTCATTTTATTCTTTTTTTTATTTATTTTATTTATTTTTTTTTTTTGTCAAGTCTCCACTGACTTGATATAAATACTCTGGTATATGTTATTGCTTTTACCTTTGTTCAACATTTCCTTTGGATTTTTTCTGTATTTTTCCTTTTTGTTTACAAGTTGTTTTACCCTCTCCATCTATATCTTCTTTCAACAAACTCAAATCCTCTTCATCGCCAGAATTCTCCTCTTCACTAACAGCCTCACCATCTGCAAAATCGAGTACAAAAAAAAAAAAAAAAAAAAAAAAGAATTATTTATGTGTAGTGCACTAATTAATTTTATTCCACTACCAAAATGTCAATTGGTTAAGGAAACTGGCTCTGTTAATCAAATTTAAATTTTAAAGCTTCCATTATTAGCAAAACTGTAGATTAACTTATACTAGTATGTCACATGGTGGAGTTTACTCCAAATGTTGAACACGTCTCAAAATTAATACAGTTTGAAAAAAATGAGTTTCTGAGTCTCTTGTAATTTTTTTCTAGAAGCTCCCCCAAACCCAAACCACGCAGGATTTCCTTAATGATTCTCATGTAGGTTAACTACCATCAGAGTTACTGTGTTTGTGACAATGGATTACTGGTATGCACAATTTTTATAGAAAATCCAATTACTTTATGTTTGATAATGATCTTTTAAGTCTAGCAGTAATAAAAAGTATGCATTCCAAATAATCTTAAAACATTTCTGTAGATAGAAAAATACTGTCCCTATGTAGGGATTTTGCATATTAAGAATAGTGGTGTTTGCACAATATGTTCTTGGCAATGTTTTACGTCATATGCACAAAAAGACCTGGGATTTGTCCTTTTTTTAACACCCAAAACCCTATAACAGGAATGTTTAAATTTGTACAGAGAGATCCTTTGGTTGTTTCAGATGCACATAGCAATTGTTACGTAACTGGAAAGGTAAAATGCAGCAGCCAAATCGACACGAACCCGGGACCTTCCCCCCTAGCAGGAGACTCTACCGTCTGAGCTACTTGGCCACCTATCAAGCCCAGTCCGCCACACAATTATCGGTGTCCCTAATCAGCTAATTGGCAACCGATAACAACGGATCACAAATGATCACAAATGCATGTCTCAAAAATCTTCTCTCACAATCCTGTGATAAGTGTGACCCCACAATTATTAATTATGACTAGGTTCAAAAGTGGAAAATAACAAATTTATTCAAGTTTTAAGATTGCTATTCAAATTATGCTTAATGCACTGTCACAAACACAATGATTCAAACTGTAATTTACTCTGATGTGATTATAACTCTTTTTATGTTGACAGTGACACTTATACATGGTAGATAAATCCCCCCCCCAAAAAAAAAGGGTACCTGTGAAGTCTGACAATGAAATTTTCTGATCATCAGCTGTTCAAAGAATTCTGAAATTACATGATGATTTAGTAGATCTACATGCATTTCATGTTATCTCAACATCTTTTTTACCCAAACTTATCGTAAAATAATAGATTATGTATTCTAGTGTATTTTCAATTTACCTGAAGGTACATAGTCTTCGTCGCTATCAGAATTATATTCTTCATCAGACATGTTAAACAGAAATATTCACAATGACAATGAATCAAACCAAATGCATAAAAAACCGGAAGTAAAATTCGACGAATTTGTGTAGCAATTTTATTTCCATTAGTGGAGACACATATAGTGAACTTTTGGGGTTGTTCACTGTTATCCTTTTTTTCATGATTATCTTTTTATTTTTAATTGTATATGATATAAATACATTCATTTAAGAAAATTAATTATACAATATAAAATTAATTCATTTCGACTCGTTTCTGTACATTTGTGCTCCGAGTTCAATGTGGGGAGTTATCGGAACAAAACAAAACCGCAGTAACACAAAATAGATGCACCTTACACTTGCAGGTAATGTTTTCAAAACATTTTGCGTGTGATCTCGACCTCTGTAAATAGTAAAGCTATTACCTACATGTAACAGACAATAAGGTAAGCTGCATGTGTAATTTTTGATGGCATTTTATTCACTGAGATGGTCTCCACACAATTAATATATTTACAAGAAAAACGGGCTTAAAAACTACTCGGTACATGCATAGCATATTACCTGATTACTATTAGAAAATCCCATAATATTTTTATCTGGAAGTACAGTACATGGCTATAAAAGGTCTTGGTTGGTAAAGATTAAGAATTGATTTGCATTTCCATGCAAAATCTAAGATCATTACTATTACATTCAGTAATGTACGTAGCAAACATTTGCAAATGCACATAACCAATTTCATTCAAATTTTATATAGCCTATGAGGCTATATAGAGAGTGTAGCTAGTCATTTCGTACCATAACCATTTCGTACTCAAATTTACCATTTCATACCCAATTGGGGAATTTACTTTTTAGGGTGTTAGTTTGAATTAAAAATATTCAACTTTTACTGAAAATGTTGTCATTTAAATTTAAACGGTATCTTCTTTCTTCTTTTTCAGTTTTTTTTTTTATTAAAAAAGGTTAAAACGTAATGACAATTAAAAAAAGCGATGTCTTCTTTTTTAGGTGTTTTTTAAAATTAAATTAATTGTTGCTAATACAGGTTTACCATTTGGTTTCCTTACAAATGAAGACCTTGAGACATAGCGCGTCTATAATCGGAATTTCAGATCACCGTCTGAAGCAGATAACAAGCAAAAATGTTTTCAAATAAGTTTATTTTAAACAAATCACTATGAAATGTCATTATAAAGAGAAGAGGATTTCAACTTATTATTTTAGTGTGTGTGTGTGTGTGTAAAATGGTGAACAATGAATATATCATGCGCCAATTATTTAAAAATAAAACATTTACGCATGAAATATATATACATTGTATACATGTATGTTAAAAAAATACCATGTTACGAATTGGTATCATAGTGTTAAACATAAGAAAAATCATACTTAACGTTAGCGGTACACTATGGTACGAAATGGTCAAACAAGATGGTACGAACTGGTTATGGTACGAAATGGTCATGGTACGAAATGACTATAAACCTATAGAAAGTATTTCTTAAGCAATTACCTATGTAACAGATTTTTCTGTAATATTTTGCGAAATTGTAAAAGGAGTTAAAATATTTTCATTGAAAACTATTTTTGATATACATGTATTTAAAAATTGTGATGTTGTTACTGATATTTGTTTATATTTCAATAATTATAATGAGGTTTGGGAAAATTAATGGATGTGTTGTAAAAAACCAGGTCATTTGAACATAACTTTCAAAACTGAAATACGATGAATTAAACAATGAATTTCATTAAATTTGTCATTTGTGACTTTGTAAGGGAAAAATAACACTACATGTATTACGAATACTTATGGATATTAATGATGGACCATTAATGCAATTTGTTTGGTTTTCCCCTTGATTCAGTAGAGCCTCTTTACATCAGTGCACATGTTCCAAGCTTATAATAATCATTGTAAACAGTTGACCAACCCGTAACAGGATTCCATTTATTTACAGCTAATGAAAATGAAATTTTAGAAAATGAATCTCACAGATCATAATTAGAAGTTACTTATTTTTAAAAGTTTATATCTTTAGAAAATTAAAAACAGTCAGAAAATTGAAAAACTTAATGCAGCTTTAAGTATTTACATAATAACAAAAACACTTTAAATTTTCTGTTAACAGAGTATCCTCTTTTTTGTAGATTAAATGTGGTAAAATGTGTATGGCTGCAGTTATGGTATAGCTAATACATGTATATACTAAGTCAGAACAATGATGGATGGAAGTGATTTTAAACCAAAAGACTCCTTTGAAAATGTGATCAGTTTAACTAACCATGAACCACTTATTGGATTTGCTGGTAAGAACTTTGCAGATATTTGAAACAAATTAGATGTTATATTTACCAACTTTAACTTTTTTAAAACACTAACATTAAGTCTATAGTTTGTGGTTTGTTTTAGTCATTGTTATATCAGTTCACATCTATATTAGGGTATACATATGCACAGTATTGCTATGTTAATAACAAGCAAGTCACAAGTTTTGGTAACTTATGAATGAAAAATAAATTTAGTCTAGACATATCTGCTAGTTTTAGTTCAGTCTTATACCAACAAACAACTCTGGTATGCCAAAAAACCTGGGATTTATAATGATCCTTCAATTACTAGTATAATTTACTGTGCATGATTTTTTTAAATTGTGACATTAAACACAGGATATTGAGCTCTCATTGTTTTTTATCATTTCAGAAATGTGGTACAATATTTTTCTGTGGGCATTGTTTTCATCCATTTTTGTACATGTGCTTGCTGGATTGATAGCATTTTGTAGATTACGTAAACACAAGATTGGTAGATGGATTTCTGTTCTAATTTTGGCCATGGGTGTCTTGTCACCCCTTACAGGAGGAGTTATTACGAGTAAGCTATAGATTATAACAGGCAAGGAGTTTTTATTAATCCAGATGGACGGATTTGGAATTGTTGAGTAATGTTTGTGACCCCATATATAATAATAAGGGGAAGGGTACTGCTTTTGAATATATCATTGTTTCTCTTAATTTTTTTTAAAACATTTTCAACTTGATCTTTACCATGGTAATTTACATTTAATGATATTAGTGGGCTGGTGTTTCACAAATTGTTTAATTCCATTACAACCTAATTCAAAATATTAAAACATAGAAATGCATGTTTCCATTTGTTTGTCTTTCCATTAATACTTTGTGGTATTGTTGACGAAATAATCAGAAGTTCCAGATTATGGCTCACAAGGCTTCTCATTGCCAAAGTTGAATATGTCTCTGCTAGATTCAACAGTATTCTTTCTTGGAATGTATGTTCACTCACAAAAGGGTACTGGTTTTCTGAGAATAATGTGGTTATCTCCACTTTTCCAGAACTGACAGTCTCAATATGAATGGTTTAATCCTGATAGGAAGCTAAAACACCATTATTTCCTTCCATTTTCATGTTGGAATCAATCTTTTCCTATATTCAGTAAAATTTTGTATCAAATGTGCAGATATCTACAAAATTTGGTCACAATAAAGAATGTATAATGATGATCAACTACAATAAATTCTTGGGAAAAAATTATTATGTAAGAGAAATACATGTATTGAAATACAGAAATGTCCTGGATATGAAAGTGTATCCCATAATAAAACATCAGAGAAAAAAAATGATCAATTGTTTTGTAAAATTTGACAATTTTTTTTTTTACATCTGTGGATTTTTTTTTTTTTTTTTTTTTTTTTTTTTTTGTACCAGGAAATCACAAATATATGTTTTTCACTTGATAAGTCATGCATTATATCAAATGACATTGACATTGATGCTCCAATACTTATGTTAAAATTTATTGAAAGAATTTGGTTGACAGATAAGGATTTTACTTTCCCATTTAGCAAATCTTGTCTTATTTTGGTACATTTAGATAATTTTGTTCTGTTTACAGGTGCTGCTATAGCTGGTTTCTACAGAGGATCTGATTTTCAAATGAAGCCATTTTATGCATTTTGTTGGGGAATCTCACAGACAGTTATTGTTGTTGTTGTCTCATTTTCCAGAATATTATCAACTTTATAGCATTGAAATCACAATCTACCTGTATTTTAAATCATTATCATTACAAGTGGATGATTCAAGGATATATTGGCTATTGCAGCACTATGTATTTTCATCTTTGTATGTAAAGTTGATAATATTGTACTGTAAAGTGTCTGATCATGAGACACGAGATAATACCATTTTTAATAAATTTAGGGTTGGAATGGTTAAGATGGATTTTCATTAAGTGGAAAATTTAGCTACATTTAAGGAGACATAGTAATAGACTACTGAATGTGGGAGTAAAAAGGTTTTAAAGATTAAATTATGTTTTATATTATAACTGTTGATTTCATTAAAGTATTTATCTTATTTAAAAGTGCAATACTGTGTGTGTGTGTGTGTGTGTGTGTGTGTGTTTTGGCAGTACTTGGTGAACAATAAATTTATTCTGTTGCACTTGAATTTTGAGTTTTATTTCCTAGTAAAATTTTTGATTAATTTTAAAACCTACATATAAAGCTAGGTGTTAAAAGAGTTAAAAGTCGACAAGTAAAAGTGAAATGACTATCATAATCACTACTAGTCAAAAATATTTTTGTTACTATTCGTAAGCATGTTAGTAAAATAGTTTGAAACTGTACACTCATGTATTCACAGATTTCTATAAAATGAAATTATCATGAGGCCTAAATTAGTGCATCATCAATAAAAATAAATTGATGTAAAGCCTTGTCTCGGATGTCAAACCTGAAACGTGATATCCATTTTAAATCATGTAAACCTGTATTTTTAAAGACTTGAAGTAAATGCACCTTTTGCATTACATACTACAGGTAGTAGTATAAAAAATGAGTAATGAATCACGTATTTTAGTTTAAGTCAGAGTTATTTCCCTTAGCACACAAAAAGTATTTGTAAGTCTTAATATGAGTAGTGAAAATAATGAGAGTCCTAAACATTCACATGTTTATATTTGTGGTAAGTACTGAATGATTCCTGTGTATATATACTCTGAAGATATCTTATTCTTAATTAAAAATATCTCTATGTAAAATCAAGATATCTATTATTTCACAGAAATGGTGTCATTTCATAGTCTGCAAAGAAATCCTATGCCTTGTATGGGGTAAAATTCCTGAAAACTTCCTGCAAACCACATATTGATTTTGCGATACAACAAGTAGCTGATTGAAGTGAATTGTAAAAATTTATGACTCATTTTACCGTTTAGTATGAAACCTTGATAAATGGTGGTTCCCTGGGAGTCTTCTGAATCCAAAATCAACGACTGTTTACAAATGAAATGGTACATTGATAGCCCCAGTTTTAATCAATTTTAGACTCACCTTTTCTAAGCCAGTAAATATATCCGTGTGGTTTTTATTAACTCACCTGACAAAGATCGTGTAAGTTTGTAACATAAGACTGCGTGAATTCGTGTGTACATCATTAATATCTAATTTCAAAAACCTCTGACTGCTGGACAGAATTCAATAAAACTCCGAAGGGTTGGTGCATTTTGTATCTTACTGACAATGCCATTGCTACAAAAAATAAGGTTAATGTGATTAAGGGCTGGCTATTTTAAGACAGATGATGAGACAATTTTGAAGTTACATTTCATTTTGTTAAATTTGGTTGTGCGTTTTGCATTCAATTTTAGAGATTTAATAAAATCTTTTTAAATTGTTATTTGAATACGTGATCATATTGATAATATAAACTTAAAATTGATAAACCTTGGCCATCTGACCACAATTAAATAAAGCGTATGACTTAGCGCACCCTGTGTATGTGCACAAAAATGTAGAAAATTGGAAGAAAAAAATATAGGCGAACGAGCGATTAATTTTTTAAAAACATTTTTTAATTCAGGCGAACAAAAATTAATTTGTCATGGCGTAACTTTGCTGTGCATATTGTCGGCTACCTAATATGATCCTTGTTGTTGGAGTTAATGATGATAATGATGGACATTTATTTTTTTTCTATTCATTTGTATAACATCCAACTAAGTGATAAATAACAATCATTTAACAAAATACTACTAGTAAATGTTTATGTCATTTACCTCTTTGGCAATGCGTGTTTATCTCATTCTCAGAACGCATTGTCCAAAAGCATCAAACTAAGCACATATAATAGCAAACTAATTTCATGTGGGCAGAAGGTAGATAATTCGGGTCGGGCCTATTGAAGCTTTTACACTGTCCAAACATTCAAAATACCATTTTGTAACACCAGAAGTCCATGAATTCATGGACTTCTGGTAACACTACCAATGGACTATCTATTTTGCTACCAAGTGTAAATAGTTTCGAGGCTTTGAGAGTAAGCATATGTTGTACTCATAGAGACATTACCTGTAAAAATTGTTGCAAAATATGGTTGATAATTTGGAAATGTAAAGGATTCAGTAGGCACGAACCCTTTACTTTTCGCCTATGCTAAATATACTGTTTTATGATATGAGTTTAATCTAATGCTGATATAGCTTGTGTTCAGAGGCGCTGAGGGTAAGCAGACTTTGTAGTTACATCGCCTATTGATTGTACTCAAAATACTAGTAACATTTTGAAATTTTGGGCAAAATTTCACGGAGAGACTTCTTCCCGATGTTATCAAAACATCGTATTCTGATATGTGCCTTCTTTGATGCTTTTCAAAATCAGGCTATATAGCCGCCCCCATTCATTAAAAGTCGAATCGATAGGTATGTAGATATTTTAATTTTCTATATATTTGACCCCTTCTCCTTCTACGTTAATAAAACTCCCTTCGAAACATTTTATGGTGAAAACATTACAGATGTTCAAGACACATATTGTCGCCGGTGACAACATGTGCCGATTTCTGTGGTACATTTTGTCGCCCATTCTGCAGGAAAAATAAAAGGCTCATCTAAGTACAGTCGGTGTATATATGTATATAATGTCGCCGGTGTAACGAAGAATATTGACCCGGGTTGAAAATTGACCCGGGGTTAATTTTTCAACGTTGAATATTGACCCGCGGGTGCTTTTTCAACGTTGAAAACTGAGACCAAAAGTCGTGAAATTTATACCCGGGGTCATTTTTCAACGGTTTGATTTTTTTTTTAATTGCTGAAGACCTCAACACGTGGAAAATTGACCCTGTTGAAAATTGACCCAAACTACAAACATTATTTTTGTTTATATCTCTTTCATTGAAATTTGCTCTATGAGACCGATCTATATGTACTGTCATGTTGCAAATTTTGAATTTACTGGATGTTTGTAAATACAAATAAAATGTTACGACACTACTTATCAAATATTAAATTTAAAAGTTAATTTTCCCAGAATAATAAAATTTCGTCTGAGATCACCCAATGTCCAGCAATACACGGTTAACTTATTTTCATGTTTGAGGCCACATGATGTCAATAACAACGACAGTGTTTTTAATTTTACGGCATTTATTGGTTTTGATTTTTACGTTTTAATAATGATTCTTTATCAAATAAAATAAAATTTATGGGATTTTTGGACCCGCACATGACACGTCTATCAGGATTTGCAGCGTAATTTTTGCTCATCGAATGAATTCATGGCTCTTTGTTCTTTAATATAAGCAGAAAGCCGCTTCGAATACCCTCCCTTCCTCTGAGTCAAATGATTGTCCCCTAATTAAAATCAACTTCTCAGTATAAATAACAAGTCGATATACGAGTCCAACATACATGTATTTTAACTGGTAAAATAGTAGACATTCTCGAACAGCATTATTAATGACAGGGGTCATAATTACCCGACTAGACAACATCATGACATTCAATTCATTCGACTTAAAAAAGTTAAATGGACTTGCCACATAGCAATGTAATATTCAAAGATTATTTTGTCCGACTAAAAGCAGGGTTATCTGTTTGTGTTAGATTTTTTTTTCATACCCCCCCCCCCCCAAAAAAAAAAAAAAAAGAATAACCAACAAAACCTCCAAACAAACAAAATCACAAAAATGCCCCCACCCAATAGTACAAAATGACCAAAACAAAGCACATTAAACGAACCAACACCACCACCCCCCCCCCGCCACACACACCCTTTAATTAAACATGACTTATATATCAATCAATATATATCAATCGCATCTAACATTTCCTGAATATAAAATCATTGAATTTTAGGATTATAAAGAAGAATAGAGGAATTGACTGAATTTTGTTTATTGAAAAAATCATGGTTTATGATCTAAGTTCATTGATATTTACTTTTATGTTGTTGAATTTTGAACCGGTTTTCCGATCAAAATTCAACGACGCGGTTCAATTTTCAACGGACTAGGGTCTAAATTCAACATCTTCGGTCTCATTATTCAACGTTGAAAAATGAACCCCCGGGTCAATTTTCAACCCGGGTCATAATTCTTCGTTACACCGGCGACAATATGTACAGGTGCGACAAGATGTACCGTCACAAATCTGTAGCTAATTCGTTTCGTAAAGTTGGTTTTAAAATGGATAATGCGTGTGTGTTAAATGTCAGATGTTTCGTTAAATTCTTTTAAATGGTTATATGTTGACCATTTAAACATAATATCTTTGGGTTCTTAGTTTTTACATTTCTTGCACAATCGGCAACAAATAATAATAAAATGGCAGTTATTGTTTATTTTTATAATCTTCGCCATTTTCACACAGTTTTGTAAAAACTAGTTCCAACAAAACAAACGGACCACGGAAAGTTCGGACTCGCTAGGATGGTCTTTTTTATCATCTTAAGGGTTTCACATGTGATTAATGGATTGTGACATCATGTGATTGTTGTTATAGTGACGTCAAATGACTTATTGTGACGTCATCCATTGTTATGTGATACTTGGAGCCACGAAGAGGAGACAGATGAAGATAGAAGATACACTACCAAAAGAAACTAATTTAATGTATGTTAAAACTAAATCACATTTCACAATGAAATGATTTTCGATGCGTTTTAATCATTCTGTTACTCATAATTTTCTTAATAGATGCTGTGTTATTTTACACTTCTTTTGTAAATAAATGTTAATTTTTATTGCACTTTAAAATACACCATTGAAGCGATGTTTAATTATACAAGCGTTTTTTTTTTTCTTCAAAGAGTTGTGACTAAACACTAGTTTTGTGTTGCTTTCCCCCAAAATTCTGTATTTTTCTTTGTTAACGATTACATTTCAGTACACGTGTACTACTATCTGCAATTTTCTAATTGCCGCATTGTAATATTCATTACAGAATAAGTTTTATTAATTTACAATATTGCATGCGCAAGTTATAAAAATGCAAAAGTACGCAGTATAAACTTGGAGCTTAGACTTTCAAGTCATACTTAACAATTAAACGTATATACTTTAGTCATTTTTATTTTAGTTTCAAAAAAAGCTATACAATTTGTTAATAACATGTAAAACGCGTATGAAGTTTTATTTTGCAGAAAGTGTGGTACAGAAATGGTTTCCTTCGTATTACCAGTCCTGGCGATGAGTTCTTGTTTAATATAACAGTGATGAAGCCCGGATATTGTTTTGCGTAAGTATGAAATGGTTTTGTCATTGGTAGCTTTATAAGGAATTTGAGGCGCTTTTATATATCCAATGAACAATGTCATAGATATTTCCGGTCTCATGTCTAGATCATTTAACACATAAAAGGATCAACAGTTCCAAAAGCACTTGATCTCTTCTACATTTGGTATAGTAAGTTAACTGTCTGGAAAATACTTCATACTTTCTACAAGGGGATACCCGGTTTGCGATTAATGATTGATGTTTTTAAAGGTTTCGGATTACTGACTTTTTTAAAATACAAACATATTTACATATGCACCAAGATTGCTGGTCTACTTGTCTTAATGCACCGCTATTGACGATCTATTTGTCTCATAACATCACGAGTGGTGTGCTGCTTGTGCATCACGGGCGGCGGTCTACTTGTCTCAATGCATCACGAGTGACGGTCTACTTGTCTTCATGCACCACGAGTGGCGGTCTACTTGTCTTATTACATCACAAGTGGTGTGCAGCTTGTGCATCACGGGCGGCGGTCTACTTGTCTCAATGCATCACGAGTGACGGTCTACTTGTCTCAGTGCGCCACGATTGACAGTCTATTTGTCTCATTACATCACGAGTAGTGTGCAGCTTGTGCATCACGGGCGGCGGTCTACTTGTCTCAATGCATCACGAGTGACGGTCTACTTGTCTCAATGCATCACGGGTGACGGTCTACTTGTCTCAAAGTAGCACGGGTGACGGTCTACTTGTCTCAAAGCATCACGGGTGACGGTCTAATTGTCTCAATGCATCACGGGTGACGGTCTAATTGTCTCAATGCATCACGGGTGACGGTCTTATTGTCTCAATGCATCACGGGTGACGGTCTACTTGTCTCAAAGTAGCACGGGTGACGGTCTACTTGTCTCAATGTAGCACGGGTGGCGGTCTACTTGTCTCAAAGTAGCACGGGTGACGGTCTACTTGTCTCAATGTAGCACGGGTGGCGGTCTACTTGTCTCAAAGTATTACGGGTGGCGGTCTACTTGTCTCAAAGTAGCACGGGTGGCGGTCTACTTGTCTCAAAGCATCACCAGTGATGGTCTACTTGTCTCAATGTAACTCTCATATTTTTAATTTCTGTCAGTTTTAAATGCTTGAAACTGAAATGCATGTATACTTGTTTTACAGCCATTGTAATCCGGATTAGAAGCATCATTCAAACAAAATAAGAAAAGTAAGAAGGTACTACTACCCCTTTTTGGCAATGAAAAATACGTTAAGGGTTATAATTATCGCATTGATCTCATTTTCTAAGGGTTTCTTCTACAGAATTTCAATTAACAAAATAAATTAAGCAAAAGGTTTAAAAATTATCATTTCACGCAACGAAGTGGACCAAAGGAAAAAGCAATTCATTTGGATCAAGGTATTTTGACAGAGATGTGTAAAAATCTGAAAGCTGGGGAAGAAATAATCTCTCTCTCTCTCTCTCTCTCTCTCTCTCTCTCTCTCTCTCTCTCTCTCTCTCTCTCTCTCTCTCTCTCTCTCTCTCTCTCTCTCTCTCTCTCTCTCTCTCTCAATAACCCATTACCATTATTCCATTCTGTTGTACATTTATTATTAATTACTTATTGTTTCGGCATATTATATTATAACCGGAATATTCTTATTGGTGGGTAAAACACGGTGGATTATAAACCCTCTGTGTGTGTGTGTGTGTGTGTGTGTGTGTGTGTGTGTGTGTGTGTGTGTCTTATTTTCTAAACTTCCTATCCATTATAACTCTGTTATTGTAAGATTTTTATCATAGGCTTTTCCGCTCCTAATCTCACATATATATATATATATATATATACCATATATTGATTAGTGTATATTTATACACGCCATACGCGTATTTACTAGATATATATTCATAACCAATGTGACGCGAATCAATACACATATAGCTATTGTGTATTGGCTATTTTAAACAGAAATCGATGTAAATTATCTCCCTTTGGAGTTACGTTTACTGATCAATAACATGACTATCCACTTACTATACATCTGTTGCTGAAACTGATCAGTGAACATCTTTACCTTACCGATCCGGGCGTGGCTGACACAATTGTACAGATTATCAACAATCACATAGAAGGTAAGAATTTTTATTTTACTTATTTATGTGAAATTTGGTTATGTAGTTTTAATTTAAAAACAAGTTATTTGTTAATTTTGTTAATCACAGTTACACTTACACGCATTGCCCTGTTTTTATCTGCAGTATATTTGTTTAGTTTTATAATAGATAAAAGATATCATGGATGTTTTTATTGAGTTATATACATATAAAACATGATTATCATAGCTTCAAGGAAATGATATACAAATACAAGAAATTTACTGTTAAGAAAATTGTTTAATTTTAAATACAATATGGACGAAAAAAATCGATTGTTAAGTCACGTTAGTACCAGAAACAGGCTTATTGGATTTTATCATTCCGAGCAATAACTAAAATAGGTTTCGTTTTTATTGATACGAATATTTTTATTAAAACAGACGCGTTAATACTTTTAATAAAACACCTGTATATGTCTGTCTCGTAATATCAAGTTCATCATTATTGAAATATCTTTATAGTTTGATTATAGTTTAGATATGAAATCGATGATGATACTCGCTTTTCATTCCGGCGAATGTTATTTGTTTATCACGGAAATTAGTACTTCCTATGCTGTACATTATGTTGCCGCGAATGTATCTATACGGAACCTCATGAAATCGAGTTTAATATATCTAGTATCAAGCGTTTTTAATAAAGATTTTTTATTTAGATACAATTAGACATATGAGGGTTCGTTTTTAACCCCACCTTCTTTCTGAACTCTTTTCCGAGCCCTGGACAGTTTTAAAGTATGCGTAAAAAATAATTACACCAGAATGTAATTTATGTACCATTAGTACATAGCGTGTTATTACAATTTAACACAATAATATTTTAACTTAGAAATATAACAGTATTGAAGTAAGACGGTGTATCATTAGGGTCATATTGTACATTTTATTCCAGTCACTGAATATCAATAATAAATATATACCGTGATACTGTTAAGATTGTCAGATAGCCAACTAAGTTTAAATTAATGACGTAACGAATTCCCATTTGTTAGCTTATATATACAACAATGTTGTAATCTTTCATCACAGAACCACCGGACTTGCATGTATAAAGGTTGTACCTGTGACATATCCTAGTCCCTATTTTAATTCCAAAGTCTTGAAAAAAAAATGTTAATGCAATTATAGAACTTACAAACTGAAATTTTCAGAGTGCAGTGCGGAATTTTCTATAATATTTTATGTGTATATTTTAGATAATTAATCCAATAATCTTGATTTCCAATAAAATTAAAGGATGTACATAGTCTGTCATGAAAATTTCCTTTATTATACCAAATCCTTGTCTTTACAACTGTTCTAAAATGATTATACTATGTATTATGTTAACTGTCTTTGACCATGATCAAAGTGAGTTCAGTATACCTTCTTAAAACGTAGATCATCATAGATTGTAAGATAATTCTGTATATATGTATACTTAGTATATACATTTGGCAGGCACACTGGTTTAATTGATCACAGCATGTTACAGATACATCACCTAATTGATGATAATTTACCGTAATATGCAGGTGGATTTGATATCACTACACATATTATCCCTGACCCTTTGTTGCCCCCGTATTTTACATCAGATTACGTTAGGAGCAATTAAACCATTTCAAATTTGGACGTAACATAACGGAAGATATTGGAATATTAGTTAGAATCTGATAATGAGAGATATAGATGTATTGGTCCAATATTGGATTATTTGTTAAGATCTGTTAATGAGAAACATAAATATATTGATAAATGCATTTATGTTGTACTTTGGGATACCATCTACCACGTGTATTGATTGTATAATGTAAACTCCGTACTGAGCACAATGGTTATTATAACACCAGCATTATATATAACTTCAGCAAAATAAGGTGAAGCTGACATCCTTTCTTCCATAAAGGTGTATTGATTTCAATTTGTAAGGCAAAAAAGAGCAGCATTTCCCAATACACGCAAAAAGTGTTCATAAATATTACGTGATTTTTTTTAATGTTGGGTCAAAAGGGAGTGCATGTGGCAACATATCAACGTGACAAGAATTTGATCACCTTTTATTCCAGATATCTTGCATTTAAAAAGATTCTAAGAATTTTAAAATTCCCAGTATAACTTGTTCATGCGTTAACATTAATTACTTCGTATTTCAGCGACAGGTATAGCTATTATTTAAGATGAAGAGATTCTAGCAACTTAAATATTTCCAGTAGTGCTTGTTTATGCTTTCATATTGATCGAATTATAGTTTTTTTTTTAAAGTTCGTATTTCAACTATAGGTAACTATCATTTAAAATTTGTTAAAAATACATTAAAGTTTTAAAAGATTTGCAATAAAATACATACAAGATATATGACACAGAGTAAAAGAAGGGGGGGGGAGAAAAATGTTTAAATACCATTTGTAAATATTTATTTTGTCTGGATGTTGTTTAAATTTCCTGTTATAAAGTTTTATCATGCAGTTTACAATTTCCTGGATTAAACTGACCTGCATGTGTTTTACGATTTAAAAATCATTTTATCAAATGTACGTGCGTGTATGTTATCGTTATAAATTTTAGTTATCAAACCCACACACTTGGTTATTTATTATACTGATGCGTCGATAGTTGCATTAATATAAGTGTCTGATTTTCATCACAGGAAAAGATTCAAGTTCCGGAGTCGGAGGTAAGAGTGAATACACATCACTGTGTGTTGATGTTGTTATAAAGGTATTTATAGCAACCTCAGCAACAGAGATAAGAAGTATTTAGTTGCCAGCTACAATCTATATAAGGGCATACTGACCCCAACTGACCCCGAAGGTAGAGATTACTGGTGTGGAATTGGTAACACAGCTGACCCCGAAGGTAGAGATTACTGGTTTGGAATTGGTACACGGCGCAAGATAATCCATGAAGTAATCAAGAGCTCAAAAGAATGAATTTGGAAATTTTAACTGCAAGCACTGTACAGTAAGTCAGGCTCTCTCTCTCTCTCTCTCTCTCTCTCTCTCTCTCTCTCTCTCTCTCTCTCTCTCTGCTGTGAAGTATCAATTCTATCGTATAAAAATAATAACATGTAAGGGGAATTTTTTGCGAAAAACCCATATTCTATTATTATCGAGCGACACTTCGCCTTCTAATACACACAGGGACTGTGTTGAACTGTATTTTGCAGAAAAATTAAATGTTAGTTAAAGGTAAGACAATTTCGATATTTTTTCGACAATATTGTGATTTGTGTAGTTGATAAAAAAAAGATCATTTGATTCTTAAAAGATAATATGAGATTTTTTTTCCAGAAAACATTAGAAATATGACGTCCACGATTTTGAGAATGACGCATTGAACAATTTGTATAATTGTGAAGCATTTTATTGTTGGCAAATTGCTCCACATTTTAAAAAAGTCGGACTTTATTAACAATATTTTATAAATTGGTTGAATACATTTTTAATGATTATCCGTTATTTAAAGCATATCTCACTATCAAATAAGGTACTTTAAAGCATAATGAATTTTTGTCAGATGAAACGCACAAAATGATGGCATTTTTGTATATAATTACCGGATCGACTTTATTCACATCATTTTCACGTGTTAAATATTCACCACCAGAAAAAGGTAGGGATTTTTCTGAAATTCTAATATTCTAATTTCTAAAGTTGTGTTTAATTTGGGTCCTTGAAACATATAACGCATAGTAACCAGTGCAGTTTAATTTGGGTCCTTGAAATATATAACGCATAGTAACCAGTGCAAAATCATGATTAAGAAAAGACATGTGCGATAAATGTGATAAGCGTGTTACAATTGATGTAGTAAAACAGATATCTTAAATTTACCAACAGCAACGACATGATTATCGTTTCTTGAAATGTCTTTCAAAATCAGGCCAAGTAAAGTTTTTTTTTTTTTACTTTGAAGATAATGCCACTATTAAGGCTGTATTTAAAGAGAATTCAATGCAGATTATTTATGTTTGTGGAGAATGTGTTTAAAACTGCATTAAGTTTTCCAAAGAAAAAAATAAAACGGTGCTAATCTAATTAATGTTGTACCTAATGAACAATGGTACATTTGGTTCAAAGATAAAAGCTCGAATAAATACAGAAATAACAGATTCCGTTAATTTACAGCTAAAGGAAATGAAATTTTAGAAAATGACACGGATCGTGGTTAGAGGATATCTATTTTTTAAAAATATATATATTTTTAAAAAAATCAAAAAAAAAAAAAAAAAAAAAAAAAAAAAAAATTATTCAGAAAATTGAAAAACTTAATGCAGCTTTAAACATGATGTCTAGGTCTTACTTATTACGTAATTAGCAGTAAACTCTATATTTTTTTTATTTTTTTGGGAAAAAATACAGTATTAGGTTTTTCCTTTTTATATTTTCTTGAAATTTCTCAAAATGAGATCACGGTCAAAGCTCATGGTTTACTCTTGCACTTTAACTACCTTTTAAGTTTGACTGATGTCATCAACACTGCGTTCATATTGCAGATCATGACCTCTTCAATTTGCCTCTATTATGAAAACAAGGTCAACTATCAATGCCGTGAATTACATTTGCAAATAATGTTTAAAGCAAGGTTTACACCATCAAATTCTCTAAACAAAATCTCGCATTGTGATAAATAACTTTTGATCAAATTCCCGCCGTGTGATAAAAAAAACTTAGATCAAATCTTGCCGTGTTATAAAAAACTTTGATCCAATTTCGCCTTGTGAAAAAAAAACTTTGATCAAATCTAGTCGAATTGCCATGTGCAAAATTTTGAATTTTTTTCTTTTCTTTCTTTCTTTCTTTTTTTTTTTTTTTTTTTTTTTTTTTTTTTTTTTTTTTTTTTTTTTTAATATTTTTTTTGGTAAAAGTTCAAAATTTTGCACATGACAGTTTGATTAAAGACTTTAAACAAGATAAAATTGTTTAGAGTTAACATGTTTAAATACTATCCGAGATTTCTACCAAACTTTACATTTGAAGGCCTTGCCATCGTTTTATCTGAAATGTGATTCGTTAAATCCCACCATCTTCGAACAGATCATATTTTGTAAAAAAAAAAAATTGGGATAAAACTTCTTAAGACATTAATACAACACTTTCGTTGTTTGAATTTGTCTTTTATATAAATAACGTTTACCTAATATAAAAAATATGGGACTTCCCAGTTTTGATAACATGGCTATTCAATTGTATAATTATGTTTTATTTTTAAACTTCGGGGAAAAATTGAATGAATCGCGCATTGAATTATAAACAGATACATGTAATTTTAAAAAAGGTTATCAATATCGGTATAGAGTATATAACGTTGTTTTAAGTTATTTCCAGGTATTTGTGTTTTTATGATTTAGAAAAGAGGTTCATTCTTTCTCTACTTGCACTATGTAAGTAAATTGTTTAAGAAAATAGGCAAATGTGGAGGATTTTAAGATATTTTCTGACAGAGAGATCAAGATAAGAAAAATTTGAAAATATGTGATATAATTTTTAAGTAATTTTTTTTAGAGCAACGTAACTCTTTAAAAATTCTTTTTATAAAGAAAAATAATGTTCCCATTCACAGAATGATTCTGATGATATTATAAAATTTCCTTTTATCAAAAGGAATGTACAAAATTACTTATTTAAAAATAACAGTATTGCTTCAAACGACATTTTCTTCTTTAGAATTCTAGGGGAAACGCATTTACTCTAGAATTCTAAAGAAGAATTAACATTCTTTTAGTTGGTAGTTTTGTTGAATTTGAAAATCTGTGAATAAATTAAAATGTATTATGATTTTATTTTTATTTCAGTATGGGTGGATTGATATCAAAACTTAAGAAGACCGACAATTCTACCCTTCCATCAATAACAAAATGTAAAGATGGTTATAGTTGGTGGGCAAGCTTTGAGTTTTATCCCCTTGCGACCGGAAAAAGTAAAACTGCATTCGAAGCAATGATGTATATACCAAATGATTTTTGGAGCAAAACAAGATCGGTAGTGAAGGTGTGTAATGGCGGAACTGGCAAAGAAGATCTGTTGCGTCCTGAAATTCGTACATCGGAAATAGCAGACGATTATTGGAACAAATTTAGGAAATATCAATCCGATTGTCCAGTGCCGAAACTTGAAATTGTACGCCCTCTACTTGCCGCTTTGGATTGTGTCTCTATTCTGAATCCAGTATTTAGATTTTTCAAACAATATGACAAACGTTTAGAAGAGGGCGAATTTGTACTTTTAGAGCCATACATTGAAGGCGAATTTACCTCTTTCATATATTCTTACGGTGTTGTAAGTTCAAGTTGCCCCGATTTTCTCCAAGCGTTTTGTCATTTTAGTTACTTTGAGAGCAACGGCGAGTTTGTGATCAGTAACCTTCAGGGGACGTCCTCGGAAAAGAAGATAGTCTTATCGTTGCCATGCATTCATTCTAGGGATAGATCATTTGGTGAAAGAGATATGGGTGAAAAGGGTATGCTTGATTTTTTCACTCACCACAGATGTAGCAGTATCTGTGCCAACTGGCCAAAACCGATATCAGATGGACCTGTTGTTTGTCCGAGCGCACCGTGCGATCATAAATGCAGCTCGAGTGAAAACATTGAAACTTTGAGACCGCCTTCGTACTGGGAAATTCATGGAAGTTCTGAAGTTTCAAAGGACCAACTGGCTGTTCACACATCCTGTATGAAAGTCACCTGATCGTTAAATGGTTAACATTTTGATCTGGGGATCTAGAATCGTCATCTTATGTTCATTAAAGACTCCATCTAAATTCGAGTTGAACGCAGTATTTTGCAATAGATCAACAGAAGTCCAATAGTTCAAACGGTATATATAATACCGCCGTTTTGTCTTGCATCTTTTTACATCGCTTGATACAAGTAAAAACCTCAAAATGAATGTTTTAATGTAAGATTTTTGTAACAGTGCATTTATACAACATAGCTTTAACTTTCATATGTGAATCATATCTAATTTAATTACGCAAACTTCTTCATGAAGAATACTGGATTTGCCAATTAAAATTCCGACCGAAATATGAATCGGTTTTCTATTAAGATTTTACAACTTGACCGGACAGTTATCGGGGTTTTTTGTTACATATAAAACATGACTTCTCTTGGCAAACAAAAAGCTAAAAATAAGATTTTCATCTTTTAAACCATTTTATTTTGCATATAATGTCTCAAATATATTTAGGCTTGTCTGGTAAACTTTTTAAATAAAATGACAACACAGAAATTACACTTGGTAAAAACAGTACTTTTGTACAAAAAAAAAAAAAAAAAAAAAAACGAAAATTCAGAGGCTTTTGTCCCCCGTCATTGTAATATCTGAATAGGAAAATGATTCATGATGACTCTGAACATTTAATTGGCATAATTTTTAGATTTACATGCCACCAGGGACCATGTTATTCATTTTAAAGCGACCGAAGAAATTGCGCCGATTTTACTTTGCATTTTTCTAATTATATTTCTTTTTTTATTCGCATTTGATTTTGAAATTCCTCTTTTTCGGGAATTTTGTGTAATATGTGTATGGGTATCGTCATTTTTAAGTGGTTGGGTATGTGTTTAATGGCAGTACATGTTGTACGACACTACACTGTTAATATAAATGTTATTTTAAATTTTGTTAGATAATTGTATCTGTGATCCATCGAACAAACTCTATTTACAAAATAAATGTATAAACGCATAATTCCAGCATTTCTGAGAGGTATCGCTTACCGCCCGGGTAATTATTTCTTTTTCATGCAGATCCGAGGCTAGTGTAATTGGTACAAGGACAGTGTAGTGTGGTTATTCAAAAGACTGTGTTTTGTTTAGCATATTTGAATTTTAATAAAGAAGCTATCAACTTTTAGCTATTACGCAAAACTGCTATGTTATAGATTGTTCGATTGGCTGTCCTGTTATTTAGAAATGGGTTAATTACACAAAATTGCACTACACCCAAATACACATTTAATCTAAGACTACATGCAGTCTACCTTTGACCTATGTGTTTATGAGTTATTTTAACGAGAAATCATTTGTAGGTGACCTGATTGGAATGACAAATATATCAAATACTTTCAGTTTCACTTTTTTTTTTAAATAAAGTTATATATTGCTCTGCGTGTAGTTTCGATTTCCCCTCTCATAGTTACCCGAATTTTTTATAGGTAAAATAAAGAGTAAATATTATAACATATTTATTTACAAATCATAATCTTTATTCATACATGCTGTAACGTTTTATTTTGTTGTAATTTAATTTTTGTTGTTGTTGTTAAATATATAAGATTAATTTTTGATTTTATTTGAAAATAAAATAAAAAAGTACACATTTGTTTGATTTTTTTTTATTTATTGTGAGTTCTTAATACGGAGTAAACAAGAATTTATTGTGAGCTTTTGATACGGAATGAACGAGAATTTATTGTGAGCTCTTGATACGAAGTGAACGAGAATTTATTGTGAGCTCTTGATACGAAGTGAACTAGAATTTATTGTGAGCTCTTGATACGGAGTAAACGAGAATTTATTGTGAGCTCTTGACACGGAGTGAACGAGAATTTATTGTGAGTTCTTGATACGGAATGAACGAGAATTTATTGTGAGCCCTTGATACGGAGTGAACGAGAATTTATTGTGAGCTCTTGATACGGAGTGAACGATAATTTATTGTTGGCTCTTGATACGGAGTGAACGAAAATTTATTGTGAGGTCTTGATACGGAGTGAACGAAAATTTATTGTGAGCTCTTGATACGGAGTGAACGAGAATTTATTGTGAGCTCTTGATACAGAGTGAACGAGAATTTATTGTGAGCTCTTGATACGGAATGAACGAAAATTTATTGTGAGCTCTTGATACGGAGTGAACGAGAATTTATTGTGAGCTCTTGATACGGAGTGAACGAGAATTTATTGTGAGCTCTTGATACGGAGTGAACGAAAATTTATTGTGAGAAATTATTTTTTTAATGTCGATAAAGACGATTTGCAAACAAAACTTTTCTAAGATACCAAGATTTTTACGAAAAAAAAGAATAACATGTAGGTGAATTTCTCTACAAAACTCTCCACTGCTGTAAAGCAACTTCTTGAAGAGTCAGCCGCAAATGTTTTGTAGCTATCACGTGCTTCTCTCGTATCTAAAATTTCAAGCCATTTATAAGAACCAGTCGATTTGGCAAATGTAAAATCTGAAAATTTTTGCGTTTGTTTTACATTTGCGAGAAGAAACAAGACGTAATGATAATACTTTTACAAATATTTTATTGATATAAATATATGTTTAACTTATTTGCGCTGATCTCCATCCGACATACGAAAATAAAAGTTCGCGAATACCTTGAAATGTTAATGCTAGTGAAAATTAACTGTCAAAAAAAAAAAAAATACCCGATTGACATTATTATATTTTTATTGCATTGTCCGGAATGAGTTTTTTTTTTCGATTTCGATTACTAGTATCATACGTTAAGTTGATTAGGTGGCGCTCTTGTTTATATATAAAAAAATGATATACGATTGAGTTACTGTCACTAAAACACAGCATGTGTAAGCTGTCTTTAATTTAAGATCATTTAAACACCGCGGACACTTAGTTAACAAAACATATTAAAGGTATTGAGATTTTCATTTCTAAAGTTAAAAAAAAATAAGCAAATACTAGTAATTATGATTTATGAAATAGATTATCTGCTCTTTAATTTCTATATCCTAAAACGTTAAAGTTCTAAAGTTTAACCTGTTTTGCTTGTTAATGCTATATATAAATATTATATAACAGACGTAAATACCAGATTTTCGGACTTATTTAGGCTATTTTAAATTTTCGCAGAATTGTTTTTACTGCTTTATAAATAACCCAAAAAAGTTATTAAAAAAAGACTGCGAACAAGGTGTCTGGTGATGTCATGGAAATTTCTGATTTAAATATTTTAAAATCTTAGCCCGGAAATCTTTATCAACATTTGATCGTGCACGATATAGATGTATGCCATATATGGGCTTATTTTGACAATTAATATTGGGGGTGAATCATAAATTTAAAATGTAACGTATTTTATACATTTACTTTCCTTGTAATGCTTTTTTTTTATTTTGTTTTATATATAGATATATCATCCATTATTTTTTTTATTGTAATTATTACAAATTGAAGAAAACTTTTATATAATCTTGAAAATGAAAGTGTAACACATTTGCATTTTTATTAAATTTAAACGGAAATTAGGAGTGTTACATAATTTATTATGACATTTAAGTATTTAAAGGTTGTATATAAATCATACATGGCCTTGTACAAGATAAGAGTTAATCAGAAATTATGTTTTAAGCCCAATGGAAGAAAACTTCATGCCTTCAACAAGTATCGTCTCGTTGCTTTGTATAAAACGTCGATAGCGGTAGGTCCGTTATGATATGCTCAAACCCCGACCTGGGGTTATATAAAAATGCATAAAAAATTGAGATTCTGTTTCCGGAGGATAGCGTATTGACTGGTTCTTCTGGTGTCAGGGTTAATGTGACCGGCGGAGTGGTTGCTTGTCTGTGGCATACTGGTTCGCTGAGCTAGCACATAAACAAACAATCGCCTTCCAGTGCGCGCTAATACAAGGTAGACCAAAATACACACTCACAAATCTCTTTCACCCACGAATATATTCTTAGATTAATCTTTATACATGTATATTAATTAAATTGCTGTCGTCGCGAATAGCTGAAAAATTTCATATAACGTTTAATAACATTTCAACATTTGAACTGATATACTGGAATCTAACGGTGATGTTTTCGAACCTTGAGAGTAAGAGGCACAAAATCGGTAGGTTTGTCTTCAGACTACTCAGACTCAGACCACTCGGCCGCCGAGGCTCTGTAAACGATAGACTACTCGGACTCAGACCACTCAACCATCGAGGCTCTGTCAAAGATCAGACTACTCGGACTCAGACCACTCAGCCATCGAGGATCTGTCAAAGATAGACTACTCGGACTCAGACCACTCAGCTGTTGAGGCTCTGTCAAAGATCAGGCTACTCGGACTCAGACCACTCAACCATCGAGGCTCTGTCAAAGATCAGACTACTCGGTCTCAGACTACTCAGCCATCGAGGCTCTGTCAAAGATAAGACAACTCGGACTCAGACCACTCAGCCATCGAGGCTCTGTCAAAGATCAGACTACTCGGACTCAGACCACTCAGCCATCGAGGCTCTGTCAAAGATCAGACTACTCGGACTCAGACCACTCAGTCATCGAGGATCTGTCAAAGGTCAGACTACTCTGACTCAGACCACTCGGCCATCGAGGCTCTGTCAAAGATCAGACTACTCGGACTCAGACCACTCAGCCACCGAGGCTCTGTCAAAGATCAGACTACTTGGACTCAGACCACTCAGCCATCGAGGCTCTGTCAAAGATCAGACTACTCGGACTCAGACCACAGCCATCGAGGCTCTGTCAAAGTTCAGACTACTTGGATTCAGACCACTCGGCCACCAAGATTCTGTCAACGATAGACTACTCGGAAGTAGACCACTCAGCCATCGAGGCTCTGTCAAAGATCAGACTACTCGGACTCAGACCACTCAACCATCGAGGCTCTGTCAACGATAGACTACTCGGACTCAGACCACTTAGCCATCGAGGCTCTGTCAAAGATCAGACTACTCGGTCTCAGTGCCTCAGCCATCGAGGCACTGTCAAAGATAAGACAACTCGTAATCAGACCACTCAGCCATCGAGGCTCTGTCAAAGATCAGACTACTCGGACTCAGACCACTCAGTCCATCGCGGCTCTGTCAAAGATCAGACTACTCGGACTCAGACCACTCAGCCATCGAGGCTCTGTCAAAGATCAGACAACTCAGACTCAGACCACTCAGCCATCGAGGCTCTGTCAAAGATCAGACTACTCGTAATCAGACCACTCAACCATCGAGGCTCTGTCAAAGATCAGACTACTCGGACTCAGACCACTCAGCCATCGAGGCTCTGTCAAAGATAAGACTACTCGGACTCAGACCACTCGGCCATTGCGGCTCTGTCAAAGATCAGACTACTCGGACTCAGACCACTCAGCCATCGAGGCTCTGTCAAAGATCAGACTACTCGGTCTCAGACCACTCGGCCATCGAGGCTCTGTCAAAGATAAGACAACTCGTAATCAGACCACTCAGCCATCGAGGCTCTGTCAAAGATCAGACTACTCGGACTCAGACCACTCAGCCCTCGAGGCTCTGTCAAAGATCAGACAACTCGGACTCAGACCACTCAGCCATCGAGGCTCTGTCAAAGATCAGACTACTCGGACTCAGACCACTCAGCCATCGAGGCTCTGACAACGATCACAACCAAGCCATGATTATGATTTTAAAAGTAAACAAGCATTCTGAGTGTATTGCAAAACAATACATAGTCCCCTACCGGTCGCATATTTCACTAATCCCAAAGTTTTAGGTAAAATGTACCTTATTATACGGTACAAAGATTTATAGTTATAAATTATACATGTTGTTCAAGATGGCAGATGGAAACGAAACATAAACTTGATCTGTAACTCATCATGGTAGAGTCACATACAAAACATTAGTTCCATTTCTGCAAGCATGTAGAAAAAAAAGTGCGAAAAACTAAAATTTCTGTGAATTTTCAAAGATCAAAGGGCCATAACTCCAGTAAAAATTAGCAGATAGAAACAAAACATGAACTAAATCTGTAACTCATCATGGTAGACTCATATACCAAAAATCAGTTAATTATCTAAAACCATTTAGAAAAAAAGTGCGAAAAACTGAAATTTCAGTGAATTTTCAAAGTTCAAAGGGCCATAACTCCTGTAAAAATTTGCAGACAAGAATGAAACGCTAACTTCATCTGCAACTCATCATGGTAGAGTCACATACAAAACATAAGTTCCATTACTGCAAGCGTGTAGAAAAAAAATTGCAGAAAACTAAAATTTCTGTGAATTTTCAAAGATGAAAGGGCCACAACTCCGATAAAAATTAGCAGATTGAAACAAAACGTGAACTTGATCTGTAACTCATCATGGTAGACTCATACACCAAAAATCAGTTAATTATCTAAAATCATTTAGAAAAAAAGTGCGAAAAACTGAAATTTCAGTGAATTTTCAAAGTTCAAAGGGCCATAACTCATGTAAAAATTTGCAGTACAAGAATGAAACGCTAACTTCATCTGCAACTCATCATGGTAGAGTCACATACAAAACATTAGTATCATTTCTGCAAGCCTGTAGAAAAAAAATGCGGAAAACTAAAATTTCTGTGAATTTTCAAAGATGAAAGGGCCACAACTCCGATAAAAATTAGCAGATTGAAACAAAACGTGAACTTGATCTGTAACTCATCATGGTAGACTCATACACCAAAAATCAGTTTATTATCTAAAAGCGTGTAGAAAAAAAGTGCGGAAAACTAAAATTTCTTTATATTTTCAAAGATCAAAGGGTCATAACTCCGGTAAAAATTAGCAGATGTAAACGAAACGTTAACTTGATCTGCAACTCATCATGGTAGACTCATATACCAAAAATCAGTTCATTATCTTAAAGCATTTAGAAAAAAGTGGGGAAAACTGAGGTGTGACAGACGGACGGACGGACGGACAGACAGACAGACAGAGTGCAAACCTATAGTCCCCTTCGGCTTTCGCCGGTAGGGGACTAAAAAAGACATGTACAATTAACAACAAATTTTATTAAATACATTACGTGACTTTATTCGGGAAGTTAGTATTGCACGAAAGAGCAGAGTGCAAATCAAGAACAAAATTTATTTTATTCTAAAAAAGAATATATAGAATTACAATCATATTAAAATCGATATTTACAAGGAAATTTTATTCCTCGTGTTATCGTTGTCATTAAAATCTTTCTGTTGCTGGGTTAGTTTTACCTGTTCTTCTATGAAAACTTTAATATATTTCTTAGTAATCTTTGATGTTGTTATCTTTTTGCTAAGACAGTTTTAATAAACAGGAGAACAGTATATTTCACAAACGAAATGAGATTAGTATTAACGTATATTGATGGTTTTATCCATAAAATTGCACGGAAAATCAGATATTCACATTCATTATGTCCGAAAAAAACGTAAACCTATCGCAAAAATAAGCATATGAAGATTCTATAAATATGATTAGCTGAAGCAAGAGTCAGCACAAGATCTCCGAATTTATAAAAGTGTTTTTTTTTTTTCTTTCTTCGATGTTTAACACCATGTCATTTCTAGCTTTTATAGTTCAGTTTCTATAGTTCCTTCCTTGATGATCTTTGTCCTTTCTCCTGGTCTGTTTTTCAAAAATGTCCATCGAATGACTACTTTGGTGTTGTGTGATCCTGGAATTCTAAAACATAACCAGGTCATCTTAATCGGTCTTTAAATCTATGTTTGATTTTACAGATCGATTCTATAAGGTAGATCAGATCTTTGACAATGTCCAGAATATTGAAAAACAATCATAGAAACTTGTCAGATTCAAGTCAGATCTGGTGATTGTCAACCTATTTGCTTCGTACATTAGAATAGATTTCATAATTGTGTTTTAGATTCCGATTTGTTATTTTCGGTTATACTTTTTGAACTTTCAAATGAGTTGTCTTTATTGAAATCCTGATGCTACTATTATGAGTTTATGTGCTGACAACTAAACCCCGGTAGGTAAAGTTGGTTGACTTCTCTATATCCACGTAACCGATAACTGTTTTTTTGTCAACCGTGACGTTAAAGTCTCATTGTTTTGTGTCTATTCGATATTTTTTTGTTTTGTAATTTTCGGTTGATGACAATCAAGTACAAGATGGGTAAAATGATGCAGCTTGGTCTTACTGCAGATTTTGCTTATAATTTCTACCCAAGTATATTGTCTTTTACAATGTGGTCTTATACCTTATCATGTCCAACTTCTGCCTGATATACCAGTATTCTCTGAATGACATCTTTTCATTTCTTAGATGACTTGTAAAATAACATTTCTGACCTTTAAACCACATTAATTAACAAACCCAACCACATAACAAAAAAGATATATCAAGATCATAAGTCATACAAAGAGTTTGTTTATAACCTCTTAATAACAAGTGGGCTCATTCTATGCATTATTTCAAAACTTTAGTCAAGTCTTTACAAATGCTCTTTCCTCTTGTCTGTAGTGATCTCATTTTGTCACTTTTGTTGTGATGTTTTTCCCCTTTTTGGTTCCGTTCAACATAGTAAGATTTTCACATTTTATTGGTGGTCCTTGTCGCGAGTTAAACTAGAGATCAGCAAGAGACTTGAACATTTTATATGGCTACCAAACCTTATATTATACTTTTTTTCATAATGTTCAAAAATCAAGAGGAATTATATACAAACGTACATTACATATCATTTTTTTTATAAAAGGTTCAAAGGTCGTATATTTTCTTTGACCTTTTTCTACCATTCTTTTCTACCAATCTTACTATGTTGAACTGACCAACTCGATACTAGTTAAAAAAATGATTGAATCGTAATACACTGTACTCCATTCCAAGCATTTTCCACAGAAGTAAGAGTTGCTTTTCTTTATATGACATAGTACATTTACGTGGTAATTCAACCATCTTAGTAAATAGTCTATAAACTTGTAATTTACATCTAATTTAATTTTCATTATTTATTTGTTATATGGTAACATGTAGCTGAGACTATCACCTATATTATACTATACTTTTCGTTGCGGAAGCTTAATTAACGTTCATATTATGCAATTACTTATAGGCTTTACAGCAGCTTGTGATGTAATATTGTAACGAGTTAATATATATATATATATGACTTGTCATCAATATTACAATGTTATGCTATTTCTTCATAATATAATATAGAGCTAAAACGGGATATAAGAATAACCAACAACCTAAAACAAAAAACAACATACGAACTATATAAAAAGACAAGATAAGAACATAAAAGCTCAAAATAATTATCAATGTACTACTTAAAAACATGTACTGGGCAACAATAATACAACAAAAAATAACGAACAAGGAAAGTAACAAACAAGAAAAGAAAGAGCAAACTTAATTAAATAAATTTAACTAAAAACCAACAGAATATCTGACTTTGAACGGCTACTGGCTACAGGAGATCGTTTCTGTATCTACATATCAGAGCTATCTTTGCCTGCAACATTGGATACCATTTTTTGTTTATTTTGCCCATCCAGTATAGGAAGTGTTCACCAGTGCCAAATGCAAAGACAAATATAATAGGTCGATGGCTAATTAAGAAAATTAATAATGATAATTAAAAAAAATAATAAAATAAAATACTTTCAACTCTTTGATTTCGTTTAAACGGTTTTGGCTCATTATCTATTAAAATCGTTTGTAAAAATACCACAAATATCTTAAATGTCCCGTTCGTGCTACCATACTGACAAACTGAACTGTGCTTTTTGTGACATAAATCAAGCGTTTATGGTAATTTCCTTTTTCCTATACTATTTACGGGTTTACTGTAAGCAACATAAACTATGTTTAATGTGATTGTTTGATAGAAGTTTCAAGAAAATACGAACTGTACTGATCTTAAAAGCAAGTGCTGGACTAAAATCAATTTTCCAGAAAATAAATTTGCTATTTTGTTGTTCTTTTATGTTCGGCTTCTGTTTTTAACTTAATAATTGATCCTTGAAAAGAAAGAAAAAAGTTAATGTTTTCGATTTACATTTTGTTGTAAACAATAGTTGATTGTTAATGTACAGAAAATTAAAAGTCGGTTATGGAAGATAAATATCAATTCTTGAAAATTTCAGATGTTCAAGGCTGATATTGGATACAAAGAGATGTAGTCAGAATTTTTTATTGACGATCGATTAATATTGATTGTCCGGATGGTCTATTTTTTACAACGATTATGTCTTTTCCCGTTGTTATTAAAAAAATCGCAAAAAAGTAAAACCTGATAAAGTGTTTATGCAGACAATGACACCGGAAATAGCACAGTGACAAACTGACTAATGCACCATTTGAACACCTCTTAATGGGTGGACACATCCGCAACAGCATTAAATAGACCCAAAACAAAAGTAGACAAGCGTTTAAATGAAATTATCAAATGCAGAGAAAAGAAGAAATGGTAGATATTGAGGAGATCTCTAAAAAAAAAAAAAGACAAATGAAATGATGAAAACTAGAAATACAACATCAGTTCGGTGGAACTAAATCACAACTAAAAGGAAATATACTCAAAATCGAAGTCTAGTTTTGGGGGCAATTGTCCCGATTTGCATGAAAACCTCTGCCATAACCTAAATTTTGAATATTCTTTTTTATGAAAATTTAAGAATTTGCAATATGACATCACCATACTACCAATTTTTTAAAATGATAATTAGACAATAAATTTATTATTTTCAATAATAGTTAAATGTTTTTCAACCATGATAATTATTATGTTTCGAGACCGTTACAGAGACTAATACACGTTTTCTTTATATCTGAATTAGGTTAATCCTTTACTTGATGAATCCCTGACTTTACCTGATTCCTCTGTCTGTAGACATACCTAAACTCTATTATTATCCAACATGTTTACCAACATCTTTAACTAGACAAATCGAAAGTTTTACTAAGATTACTTCAGCTCTACCTTAAGTAAGACATTACGTTTCAATTGAAAATTGAAAAGAATATTTCCAATATGTCTAACAACAAAGGTAACTCGATATATAATGTTTTATTAGTCCTTTTATGATATGATTTTATATTTTATATCTTACTGTCTGCATTTTAAACAACATTTAATCGACATTATCGTTTAATATGAAACTTCCAATATTGTTTTTCTCTTGTCAATAACATAAAATATTACCAATTATGAAGTACACTATATACATGTACATGATAAAGCGTTCATATATAAAACGGATACAATTATACATAAAACATACAAATAGATTTGCATTTTGTAATTATTCCGTCTTTTTTAAGCTCTCTCTCTCTCTCTCTCTCTCTCTCTCTCTCTCTCTCTCTCTCTCTCTCTCCAGCCTATATTTTACTACTTAGAGATGTTCAGAAAAGCTTTAAGACATTTATAATAACACGTGCTTTTTTCTTTTTTGCTTATACAGTGCTGCCCAACTTGCAAGGCAAGGTGAGTCTAGTTATTTAACATTAAAAAAACCATGGTATTTTGAAGACTTCAATGTGACTGAATAGATCATATTATCCAATTAAAACAGTAGTTGATACTTTAAGGGGTGTTTTTATCCGGCAATTTGTGTTACCCCGTTTGCTTACGCAGTTTAGTTATTTTTAGACTATGAGGAAATAACTTGCATTCTGTAAACATGTTCAAGGCCTCTCTAAACATGTTCAAGGCCTTTCAGAGTTCGGTCCAGACGGGTAGTGTGGTGTGTTCTTTGGAACTGATAAAGGAATGGGTACAAACAGAATTGGTGTTAATCTGTACCTGTACTTAGTAAATAGAGACTGATTTAGGCGTCTTGTTTGAAAATTTTGTACACCGAGAGTAGAAAATAAAAGTAATACAAAGAGAGTTCCAGATAATTACAGATAAATATTTTTATAAATTGACTTTACAAAATTAATACGACTAATTTAGACTTACATTTTCAATTTCAGCAAAATTTCAGTCACAAGAAGAACAAAGTATATGTAAGCTGTTGGTTGTAAACCTTTTGTTCGTTGTTACAAAAAATCATAAGAAACTAGATATTTCAGCTGTCTCAAAGTCATGTGAACCTTTGCTATTAATCTATCACTAACGTATTAAAAATACATGGTCCATTACAAGCAACTAGTTAAAATCTCCAACTTCATTTGTCAAAGACAGTCAACACTACGTATGCTCTCTCTCTCTCTCTCTCTCTCTCTCTCTCTCTCTCTCTCTCTCTCTCGTTATCGATCCTAAGTATATATTTCTAAATCACCTTACAATTAAAGGTATTTATGGATATTTAGTCCAATAATGATGAATTAACAGACAATAAGTTTTGTCACAGACACAGACTAAGCTTTCATGACCCGTGCCAAACATGTTAATGTTACAGACCATGCAATTATTTAACATTCGGTGACGTAATGGCAAAACATTCATATCTGTAAGATATCTGCATTTTCAACCAAACAGTTTATAATGCCTTACCATGATGTGTCTTCCTGTTATTGTTATGTTTTGATACTTACATTTAGGTATGTTTATTTGTACAAACTAATGTCTTATGTTTTGCTGTTAATAGTGTATTCAGTCAATTTGCAACTTTTTTTCTCAAAGTACTTGATTGATTCCAAAACGTTCATTATTATACAGTGTTCTGAAATAATACATATACACGTTTTTCACATGCTTTATTTTTATTTTTTTTTTCAAAATATTACATTCAAATACAGCATTTGACATTAAGTGATAAATTACAATAACAGACAATAAAACATTTAAAAAGCTATTTACTATTTGTCAAATAACATTTTTAATGTATTGAATGATAAAATGTTTACAAAAAATGTATATGACACTTTACAAAAAAAAAAAAAAAAAAAAAAAAAAAAAAAAAAAAAAAAAAAAAAAAAAAAAGCAAAGACACGAGCGTTAACCAAGCAGCTAATGACATAACGAAGTGTGTCTAGTAATCGTTAAACTGGTCAGTATTACCTTTAGAAGTATGCTTGTTTGCTTTATTTTTGTGTTTTTACGTAAGTAACAATGGGGTATTTTTTAAAAAGTTTATTTCAATGAACTGTTTAAATAATTAGTCAAAAATGTTGTTTAAAATGCAGACAGTAAAGTATAATGACACAAAGAAAAAAAAATAAAATCATATCATGAAAGGACCAATAAAACATTTGCATTTACCAATTTTCGGATGGTAATGTAAAATGGTTAGGGCCTAACAAAATGTTTTATCTTATTTTTTTAAAATTTGTACGCGCGCGCTTTCTTGTTAGCATTGCTTTTTTGTTATATATTTAAACTACAAACTGCTTTATCCAACTGAAAGCCTCACGTTTGCTTTGACATATGCGTGATGCTAATATACGTACAAAAACAGTACAATAGATACCACACAAAGTTAAAAGCGCTATCGTGTTTTAGTAATGCTTTCAGATAGTCGAGTTATTTATTCACTGTTGTTAAGAATTTCAATTTTTATTCTTTGGTTTTTTTTCCCCAATCAATACAGAATTTTTGTTCCAAAACAATCCCAATTCTACAGAATGGTCTTTCTGGCTTAGAGTCATATAAAGCAGCAAAATTTATGTGACAGAATATATATTTCATATATTAAAGAAGACAATATCAACAGGACGTAAATACTGGTATTAATTATGGAAGTATTACCACTGTGTTTAATTATTCCCATGTTTCTTACAAAGATTATTATCTCTCGGTAATCTATATGAAATCTTCATTAAAATTCTATTATCTATTATAACTTTGATATATTAAATATTGATCATCAATATTGATACTGAATTATACATGGTTATAATGATTTATTATATTCCATTTATAGGTATAGGTAGAGTTTATGGGTTAATGAATTAATTAAATATTACTAGAAAAATAAGCCAGGTATTTGTACTTAATGCATTTCATTAAATGCTTGACCTGATAATGGTCATTTTTAACTAAATATAACTAAGTCGTTTATTAAATATTTGTTGTTTTTTCGAGTTTGTTTTCAAGTAAGCTTATTATGAAATAAAAAGAAGTCGTTCAAATTAGAACGTACGAAAGTGTTCAGTTTTTGTCCGTAAAGAGAATGAAATTCTTCAATCCTGATTTAACTTCATGATTTGAATCATTGTATTTTTATGTGTACATATTATACCTTGAGTTTAGTTCTTGTTTCGTTTTTTTTCTGTGGTTTGTTGTGACATAATCTTGGTTTTATAGCTACTTCCGTTTACATTGTTGTAAGCTGCTTATCTTGCGATACCTCATTTTGAAGGGGAATTGAAATAAACTGGCACATTTGACAAGTACCGCGACAAATGTCTTTACACGTATCCTCCATCTTTATGAACATTGAATGAACCTCAAAGTAAGTATACGGGACGAATACTGGTGACTAAACAACAACAATTAGTTTCTTTCTTTAACTACCTTATGAACAAGCGTAGTCGTTTAAGTAATCTATAGGATGGATGGAGGTCTGCTATTAAGTAATGTTGTTTTACGCAACAGTAAAAATTCTTTCACTAAAATAGAGATTGTTTCGTGATGTTGGTGAAAGCTGGAATTTCAAGAGTAAACCACAAAACTGAAAACACTTTCTAACACAAGGACCTGCATAAGCTTAGCAATGAGGCATCAGACGGACAAGAACATAAACATTCAACCTTTATGACCGTAAAATACTATGAACATCTGTCATTTAATTATAAACATACAACACTATGAACATTTGACCTTTATGAACATACATCGCTGTGAACATTCGATCTTTATGAATACAATCTTTTGATCGTTACCCTTTATGAACATACACCTTCTTTATAAAAACAAAATTTTTATGAACAAATACTTTTTATAAATGCAGTCAGCCCTTTTTTAATGACTAAGTTCGTTCCCAATTGATTTTGTCGTTATAAAGAAAATACTGTTATAAAGAAACACCAACATAGAGTTTTCTCCCCTGACAGATCAGTGTTTTGATTTCAAAATGATTCATTAAAAATAAGATTCTTCTTAATTAGCCGATAAATATTTGACCATTTTAACAACTAGTGCTCACTGTTAAAATGTGTATTTAAAAGGTTATTATTATTTATTTATTTATTTATTTATTTATTTATTTATTTATTTATTTATTTATTTATTTTCAATGTCAAATTTGCACATAAGTAAATTCGGGAAAATCCTATCTAAGGAATGATGGTAAAACAAAACAAAATCCATTGATTAAATATTTTTGACTGGGAAGTTACACCACTAACACATGTAACAAAAACTACCCATAACACTTTATTAAATAACTAAATAATTGGTTTTTAATCATTTATCGGCAAAGGTGTCTGACAAAGTTCATTGGCCTATTCACAGGTAGTCAAGACAGAATGGTGACTTGTATCCTGGGGAACGTTTTTGTCACATTTGAATGCAGCTGAATACAGTTCTGTGGATGCCTGGTCTTGACGAGATGTCGTTGTAAAAAATGTTTTATAGGCAAATTGTACATTTGTATATCAGTGTCGGAAGGTGTAAATTCCGTTGTCAACATAACGACGATCGTTATAAAAAGTGTACTCTGTATATACCCTCTCTGAACATTCAAACTTTATAAGCATTCAGACTTTAATGAACATTCAACCTGGATAAACATTCAACCTTTATAAACATATAACCTTAAAAGAACACATAACCATTTTGAATATACAATCTTTATGAACACATAACGTTTATTCAAAATAACCTTTATTAACATACAACTTTGATTATCACATAACGGCTATGAACATATAAGCTTTATGAACATAAAACTTTTTGTATATACAGCCTTTATGAACATCCAACCTTGGAAAGCATACAACCTTTATGAACATTCAACCTTGATAAGCATAAAACCTTTATGAACATCCAACCTTGGAAAGCATATAACCTTTATGAACAAACAACCTTGGAAAACATACAACTTTTTTGAACATTCAACCTTGGAAAGCATACAATCTTTATGAACATCCAACCTTGAAAAGCATATAACCTTTATGAACATCCAACCTTGAAAGGCATACAACTTTTTTGAACATTGAACCTTGGAAAGCATACAACCTTTATTTACATCCAACCTTGGAAAGCATACAACCTTTATGAACATACAACCTTGGAAAGCATACAACCTTTATGAACATCCAACCTTGGAAAGCATACAGCCTTTATGAACATCCAACCTTGGAAAGCATACAACCTTTATGAACATACAACCTTTATAAACATACAACTTTGGAAAACATACAACCTTTATAAACATACAACCTTGGAAAACATATAACCTTTATAAATATACAACCTTGGAAAACATATAACCTTTATGAACATCCAACCATGGAAAACATATAACCTTTATGAACATACAACATTGGAAAATATACAAACTTTATGAACATACAACCTTAGAAAGCATAAAATCTTTATGAACATACAACCTTTGAAAGCATACAACTTTTATGAACATCCAACCTTGGAATGCATACAACCTTTATGAACATCCAACCTAAGAAAACATACAACCTTTATGAACATCCAACATTGGAAAGCATACAACCTTTATGAACATCCAACCTTGGAAAGCATACAGCCTTTATGAACATACAACCTTGGAAAGCATACAACCTTTATGAACATACAACATTGGAAAACATATAAGCTTTATGAACATACAACCTTGGAAAGCATACAACCTTTATGAACATCCAACCTTGGAAAGCATACAACCTTTATGAACATCCAATCTTGGAAAACATACAACCTTTATGAAAATACAACCTTGGAAAGCAAACAACCTTTATGAACATCCAACCTTGGAAAACATAGAACCTTTATAAACATCCAACCTTGAAAAGCATACAACCTTTATGAACATCCAACCTTGGAAAGCATACAGCCTTTATGAACATCCAACCTTGGAAAGCATACAACCTTTATGAACATCCAACCTTGGAAAGCATACAACCTTTATGAACATACAACCTTTATGAACATACAACTTTGGAAAACATACAACCTTTTTAAACATACAACCTTGGAAAACATATAACCTTTATAAATATACAACCTTGGAAAACATATAACCTTTATGAACATCCAACCTTGGAAAACATATAACCTTTATGAACATACAACATTGGAAAGCATACAACCTTTATGAACATACAACCTTAGAAAGCATAAAATCTTTATGAACATACAACCTTTGAAAACATACAACTTTTACGAACATCCAACCTTGGAATGCATACAACCTTTATGAACATCCAACCTTAGAAAACATACAACCTTTATTAACATCCAACATTGGAAAGCATACAACCTTTATGAACATACAACCTTGGAAAACATATAACTTTTATGAACATACAACCTTGGAAAGCATACAACCTTTATGAACATACAACATTGGAAAACATATAAGCTTTATGAACATACAACCTTGTAAAGCATACAACCTTTATGAACATCCAACCTTGGAAAGCAAACAACCTTGATGAACATCCAACCTTGGAAAGCATACAACCTTTATGAACATACAACCTTTGAAAGCATACAACCTTTGTGAACATACAACCTTGGAAAGCATACAACCTTTATGAACATACAACCTTGGAAAACATATAACTTTTATGAACATACAACCTTGGAAAGCATACAACCTTTATGAACATACAACCTTGGAAAGCATACAACCTTTATGAACATACAACCTTGGAAAGCATACAACCTTTATGAACATCTAACCTTGGAAAACATACAACCTTTATGAACATACAACATTCGAAAACATACAACCTTTATGAACATAGAACCTTGGAAAGCAAACAACCTTTATGAACATCAAACCTTGGAAAGCATACAACCTTTATGAACATCCAATCTTGGAAAACATACAACCTTTATGACAAACAACCTTGGAAAGCATACAACCTTTATGAACATACAACCTTGGAAAACATATAACCTTTATGAACATACAACCTTGGAAAACATATAACATTTATGAACATCCAACCATGGAAAGCATACAACCTTTATGAACATCCAACCTTGGAAAGCATACAACCTTTATGAACATCCAACCTTGGAAAGCATACAACCTTTATGAACATCCAACCTTGGAAAACATACAACCTTTATGAACTTCCAACCTTGGAAAGCATACAACCTTTATAAACATATAACCTTGGAAAGCATACAACCTTTATGAACATCCAACCTTGGAAAGCATACAACCTTTGTTAACATCCAATCTTGGAAAACATACAACCTTTATGAACATACAACCTTGTAAAGCATACAACCTTTATGAACATACAGCCTTGGAAAACATATAACCTTTATGAACATACAACCTTGGAAAACATATTACCTTTATGAACATCCAACCTTGGAAAGCATACAACCTTTATGAACATCTAACTTTGGAAAGCATACAACTTTTATGAACATCCAATCTTGGAAAACATACAACCTTTATGAACATCCAACCTTGGAAAGCATACAACCTTTATGAACATCCAATCTTGGAAAACATACAACCTTTATGAAAATACAACCTTGGAAAGCATACAACCTTTATGAACATCCAACCTTGGAAAACATAGAACCTTTATAAACATCCAACCTTGGAAAGCATACAACCTTTATGAACATCCAACCTTGGAAAGCATAAAACTTTTTTGAACATACAACCTTGGAAAACATATAACCTTTATGAACATACAACCTTGGAAAGCATACAACCTGTATGAACATACAACCTTGGAAAGCATACAACCTTTATGAACATACAACCTTGAAAAGCATACAACCTTTGTGAACATACAACCTTGGAAAGCATACAACCTTTATGAACACACAACCTTGGAAAACATATAACCTTTATGAACATACAACCTTGGAAAGCATACAACCTTTAAGATACAACCTTGGAAAGCATACAACCTTTATGAACATACAACCTTGGAAAGCATACAACCTTTATGAACATCTTACCTTGGAAAACATACAACCTTTATGAACATACAACATTCGAAAACATACAACCTTTATGAACATAGAACCTTGGAAAGCAAACAACCTTTATGAACATCCAACCTTGGAAAGCATACAACCTTTATGAACATCCAATCTTGGAAAACATACAACCTTTATGACAAACAACCTTGGAAAGCATACAACCTTTATGAACATACAACCTTGGAAAACATATAACCTTTATGAACATCCAACCTTGGAAAACATATAACCTTTATGAACATCCAACCATGGAAAGCATACAACCTTTATGAACATCCAATCTTGGAAAGCATACAACCTTTATGAACATCCAACCTTGGAAAGCATACAACCTTTATGAACATCCAATCTTGGAAAACATACAACCTTTATGAACATCCAACCTTGGAAAGCATACAACCTTTATGAACATACAACCTTGGAAAGCATACAACCTTTATGAACATACAACCTTGGAAAGCATACAACCTTTATGAACATACAACCTTGGAAAGCATACAACCTTTATGAACATCCAACCTTGGAAAGCATACAACCTTTATGAACATCCAATCTTGGAAAACATACAACCTTTATGAACATCCAACCTTGGAAAGCATACAACCTTTATGAACATACAACCTTGGAAAGCATACAACCTTTATGAACATACAACCTTGGAAAGCATACAACCTTTATGAATATACAACCTTGGAAAGCATACAACCTTTATGAACATCCAACCTTGGAAAGCATACAACCCTTTTGAACATACAACCTTGGAAAGCATACAACCTTTATGAACATACAACCTTGGAAAGCATACAACCTTTATGAACATACAACCTTGGAAAGCATACAACCTTTATGAACATCCAACCTTGGAAAGCATACAACCTTTATGAACATCCAACTTTGGAAAGCATACAACCTTTATGAACATCCAATCTTGGAAAACATACAACCTTTATGAACATACAACCTTGGAAAGCATACAACCTTTATGATCATCCAACCTTGGAAAGCATACAACCTTTATGAACATCCAATCTTGGAAAACATACAACCTTTATGAACATCCAACCTTGGAAAGCATACAACCTTTATGAACATCCAACCTTGGAAAGCATACAACCTTTATGAACATACAACTTTGGAAAGCATACAACCTTTATGAACATCCAACCTTGGAAAGAATACAACCTTTATGAACATACAACCTTGGAAAACATACAACCTTAATGAACATACAACCTTTATTAACTTATTAATTGCTTTTTACAGTAAACAATTACATGCTGTTTAAAAAACCAAAAGATTGGTTAAATATTGGAACAACTGTTTAAACAAAGTACCTGCTTTTTAGATATCAGATAATTGATAAAGTGATGCATACGCTATTAAATAATAGTTGTACGTGCCTTGAAGGTCATATCAGTATTTTACAGGAAATTATTCTATTTGGATGGGTCTATCATATATATACTGCATAAAATACGAACTTGAAAAAAAAAAAAACGCAAGAACGACGAGATAACAAACACGGATTTGTAAATATTTGGTTTTTGCATTTCTCAGTTAAATATTGTTCCAGCTTGGCTTTCAGTGTGCTTACTGGTTAATGTAACCGATAAACAAAGTAAATCACAGACAAAGAGACTTTCTAATGTATTGATATTACCACGAACTCTAACAATAAACTTATGAACTCATATAAGTGCTTGATTATCCTCTTTCATCTCCTACTTCAGAATAAATCCTGTTTTTAATAATTATTAAAAGGCTCAGTTTGATAATATCGATTGATTCAGCTATCTTACAAGAATAACCGATAAATCTGCTTCAGCCTGCTCTTGTGGTGATAGTATTTTTCTGAATGTGTTCAATTCAGGGTGAAATATATTTTACAATGATATCTGTTTAATGAAGTAATGAGTCTGTTATAAACTAAAACAAGCAGCTTACTTGAATCATACCTACCTATATGTGTTTTTTGTTAAAAAAGGCCTTGATTGGTTTAAAGCGCCGTTTTATGGATCACAACAACTCTCATTGCCTAGGTTTTAATCCATCCCAGGTAGATTCTAGATGTCAAAATTTTTCACTTCACTAATTGAATGTTGATTGCGTGTCATACGGCAATTCGGTTTACTCTGACACCCCAGAGGTGACCGCTTTTAGTGGAAGAATCATGCCAAAGTGTAAATCATTTTACTTCCTCTCTACTCTAAGTTGATGGATAAACACTAGTTCTTCCTTTCTTTACTTGAAGCTGTGATATGATACTTACAAGAAGTACATAAATGTTACATAATGAGCTTCTGGATTAACTCAAGTTGGACATACAACAAGGGAATTTCAAAAGTTTTTAAATGTTATTAATGTCTTTATTTTATTGAGTTTAGTATCCATAAATAAAAACCAGCACAGCTGACATCCACACATTATGTAAAGCCATATCGCATCAGCAATGATCGATGAAGCAAGACATGATGCTCTGGAAAAGACGTAAAGTATGTGTGAGCCAAAGCTAAGATCATGCGACTCGGTGTAATATTGGAAGATCGGAGATCGTAGAAAAACCAACTACCTTTAGAAAGCAAAGATACTCAAGAGAGGAAGGGTCTCTTGTAAGGCCTCTTATAAGAAAAAATACAAAATGCTTCATATGATATCTCCTACTGTATGCAATGATACATAGAGATACAAAATGTAGATATTGATACAAGTATGATGAAAGTGATGAAAGCTTATACGTAACAAAAACTAATCAATTAATTACATCATTGTTACCAGACTAATTAAAATAAAAACCTATTAAAAACTAATCAATGAACACTATTTGCCTAGACTTATGTCGCCTACTTATAAAATCAAAACCATATGATACATTTTAATATCATTTGACGGATGTGCCATGCAAGTCCGAACATATTTAATAATAGTATCTTCAGTTCCATAAGTATAAATTTTTTAAATTATCAAATTAATTATGCAAACTATGTGGCCGCCATATTTATAGAAGTGACAGTTTAAATTAATTTTTGGAACGGATAGTCTTTCATTTGCAAATTTCAAATTGCATCGAGTAATTATGGACAGTTATTTAAAATAAAAATTGAACCTGCGGAGAGTTGACTGCTCCAAAAACCATAATGCATTGAGCCAACTTAATAGTATTTAACTAGGTAAGTGATACATTAACCACCGAGCATTAAATTTTTTTTTCTCTGGTTTTATTGGAGATTTTCATCTAGTCGGTCACCATTAAATCCTTAATATATATATAAGTACATTCTATAACAAACTGTTCTATCCTTGCAAACCAATTGAAGCTAAACTTGACATAGAAAAGAGTACTTGCTTCGTTTCTTATAAAGAGCAGCTGTTCTTTTTGGTAATGTTTTTCGCCACGCCTTGATTGCTGTAACAAGCTACATTTATCTTTAGCTAATATCTGAAATATTCCTATTTTTTATGGCGTCCTAATTTATTATCAATCTCGTTTGAGTCTTAGAAGTTTTTTCCATGTTCTCTTTTAGTCTTGATTTAAGCTAAGATAAATTTTCTCCAACACATACATATTCATTAATTAGTCTATTTGCTTTAAGTCCCTACAGAACAAATACATTGAAGTAAGACTGATTTATCGCATCATCTTCTTTAAAACAAAATTAGATGTTTTCTTCTTTTATTTATTCAGGTAGCCAAAATGAGTAAAGCCGTTAGATTAAAATACACGTTATTCCCCAAAGGCACTGACTGTTTGTCGTAAGATTGATTTGTATATTCATTAGTAAAACCCTGTTTAAAGAACGATAATAAACATTTTACAATTTCAATAGAGAATCCGTCTATTTATTACCCTGGTTTAATTACCAGGATCGGTGTTAAATTACTCTTGGATTATTTACTGCCAGTAAACATGGTAAAATGTCGTGTAAATAACTCATATTTCCAAGAAAACAATGTTATTATAGATTAAAAGAGATCTAATGATCACAAGTAGTCTTTATCACTTGTTTAAGCTTTAATAGCTCTCATTATAATCCACAAAAATTCACCACAAATAAGGAGTTTCTTAACGAGAAATTATTTTTATAGTAATCAGCAGTTATTTTATCTCATTATTTAACTGCCATATTATTTTTTTAACAGAGTAATGAAATTCAAACTTTTTTTTTACATCATTGTTCAAACTGTCGCCATATCTATCTATACTTTTTTTATATTAAACCATAACATCTATGTCACGTGGTTTTAGCCAATTTCGTTCCAGAGATAAAATGCTGGAAATTAAAAAGTTTCATAAAAAATTATCAATTCAATTTTAAAAATATATTTATATATAATTTTTATAAAATTAATTTAAAAAATAAAAAGAAAAATTGAAGCAAGATAATTATCAGACGACCTAATATGATAATGAAACACGGCAAAAAGCCGTACTAAAATGCCCATACAACCACCAGCTACCTCTGTTAGTAAAAACTCCTAACTATGTATAAGCTTAAAAGTGATCTTACCTCTTAATGTTTTTTTTTTTTTTTTTTTTTTTTTTGTTTTTTTTTTTTGCACACGAACTAACCGAGTTAAGTTGTACGGTTGACAGAATTTCACGAAATGTATAACATCAAGATGTTTGTCGATGCGGAATTTTTTAATCGTTTGTCATAGTCATGACTACCAGATGATTGCTAAGTTGAGTGTAAATAGCCAACGTTTCAAATTATCAGTTTATTATGTGCTTCCGCCAATTATTTTTATAAATTCTGTGCTTAGTTCAAAACACTTTATGATGATTTCGATGCCAACTCTTGGTTAGCTGTGTGGGAGATGATGAATGATGAATTATAGAAGGGAAATACAAAAAACATCAAAACAAAATAAACATGTAAAGAAACAAGTCAGGGGGAGAACTCGTAAAGATCACTATCTATAAGACTCTCTAATTTTAAAGACCTTTGTCGTGTCGAAATACAACGTAGATATAAGTAGATATAAAGAGCTTTGATATTATTAAATAGTTGATTTGATGCGAGTTTGTTAATAAAAATCAGTCTTGTTTTAAATAATTTAATAATAATAAGTTTACCACCAGAGTAAACGCTATCTACAGTATCTACAGAATTGAGACCTAAAGTTAAAAATCATGTACTACAAAATGTACTTTCTAAGATATAACATTATGGATTTGTTAGGAATTGTGGAAGTTCAATATTTTCGAATGTATATCTAAACAGCAAAAATGTTGCAAACAAACGAAAGAATAAAAATTGTTGTTCATGTGTACTCGTACTAGAGTGTTTTGAGTTGCTCAAAGTTTGCATTGAGAACTGACTTTTTTTAATCTTTAGTGTTTTAGACCGTTTAAAGTGAAATAAAATACAGTTCAATAACTTGCATTAGGCAACAGCTAGACTCAGCAAAAACACACAACAAAAAACAAAAAAAAAAGATAGAAATAAACTTTAAAAATTTTAAAACTCCATAAACGAAATTCAGATCAGTTAAATGTTTAATGTACATTTCATAAATATTTTTTTTGTTTAAAGAGAATACAACGAAATAATTACAGTTACCGTCTCTGAAATAATTCATACCAAGATTTAGAGGATACTGGTAAACAGTTTTTCGACAAAAGCATTTTGTCTCTAAATAAGGATTTCATGCATGTAACACACAGTTTTATCTGGACAACCGATAAAAGTTTATTCACTGGCTTGAGACTTTTGTGAGAATTAAAGTAGAAAATTTCTGAATGAAATGTTTGAAGGATTGGAATCATACAGCAAAATCGTTTTAACATTTCTTTTCAGATCTATTTCAAATAATTTTCCAATATTTTGTATCGAATACTAGCTAACTTTATGCAAAATAATTTTTGTCATTGAACTTTTTTATGATTTAAATACAGGTATTAATGACAAAACGTTTAGAACATTGATTACGGTGATAAACCTTATAGGTCAGTTTAACTTTGGGACACTTCATTAACCAGAAAATTATACACACAGATCAGGTCGATAATTTAAAACAAAAGACTGTTTTCTATTGCAAACAATACAAATTAAAACAAAATACTTGAAATATATACACATATATAGTTCAGTCATAATTCTTTTGTTTTGTATTAAACCATGTTCGTTTGTTACTGTTTTATCGATTTACATTTTGTATAGATAGTTTATTTAAAGTTTTGTTTTTATTATAATAAAACTTGTTCATTTGTTTATTGGTTGAACTAAATGGTTCAATGACGTTATGAGAATATAAATCAGCATAATATTCCAGTGTTATATACAACACGCCTCTATTGCTGTGCGCGACTTGACGTCACAAACAATATCGATTCAAATCAGTTACTATGATCAATCTCGCTGACCGTATCATCTTGGAACATTAAGTAAGCCAGGCTGCTGTAAGGTAAGTGATTTTAAAGATACTTTTTATAAAAAAAGTTTGAATTTATTAATTTCATAAGATGTCCCTATTTTGAGAGATTTTTTAACTATGATAGCAAGAATATATTTTATTAATCTATGATTTATTTGTCAAAGTTACATAAAGTTCTGTTCAAATGTTACATAAGCTTAATTTGATTAAGAAAAGGTGATGTTTTAAGTAAAATATACCATTTTCAAAAATATTCCTGTAGCTTATTTTAGTTTCATTAGTTCATTTGAATTAAATAAAGAAAATTTTCGCGTTTAAGGGTTTTTTTATTTTCAGACTTTGTATTATCAAACAAATCACGCATTGTTTTCATCGTTTTTTTATTGCTAGTTACCATGGTAACATTCATTTTCCGTCATGCTTAGATGGCATAGATAAGCTTTTATACCGGTATCTGAAATAAAAATCTTTAGTTATCCTGTTTTATATTTTTTACATTTTATTTTACCTGTGTTGTAATTTTCTCTGAATAAAAATTATAAATTGCTGCATCCATACTATGTAGATGTTCAAACTTTGATCATAGCAATACTTTCCCTCTTACTGGAGGTTCTTCGGTATTTCGGTACTTAATTAGTAATTGTATTATTTATTTATTTATTTATTTATTTATTTATTTATTTATTTATTTTGAGAAAAGTCAGTGTTGTTTCATCAAGGGCATCATCTTCAAAAAACACATATATAATGAATCTGGCTATCGTTCATTGCTTGTACAAAGTTTTGCCTATTTTATCCCTGGATTCAATATATGGGAACTGTTGCTTATGCAATTCCTCATTGTTTTGTTGTCAAATGTCTTGTTTCTGTGGTAAATTTCACGATTAAAAAATATGTACCCTTACGAGCAATGCTGATTCAATGTTGTCTTACCAGATGAACATCTCCAATCAAACCGGGAATGGTAAGCTTTATGCTGTGATTCTTGTTATTATTTACAGAACACATTTAATTTCTTATTTCGATATAAATGTAGAAAGATTTGCATCTTCCATCTTCTGCACTTAAGGCGACGCTGATGTAATTGTACTTTGCCGTGATATTTTTATCGCATATTATTTCAAAATTGTAGTAAACTTGTGTCATACGTTATGAAATGTTTGATCGTAACGTCTTTACTAAAATATGACATCTAGTGTCTCTGGTGACTTTATTACAATAAATCAGTATTACATTCCCTTTCAAGACCGTATTTTAAATGCAATTTATATAATCTTATACGTGGCAACTAATAATTTTGGAATGATTTTATGTCATAAAATATGGCATAATTATGACAAATGTTTTGCAATCTATGAAGTTCTAGCACGTGTCTGGCAATGTATTGAATATTTTTGATGAAGCAAAAAAAAATTATGCGAGTTACAAATAAAAAATCATATATCAGGCAGGTTTGCATAAGACTGACCAAAAAGTTCGTCATGTTTCTGAATTTACATTACTTGTCCCGCCTTTTCCATTTTAGAGGAACTACAGTTAATAATTCATTTTCCGTGATATTTGAATTAAAACATTAAATAACAGATTCATAGTTAACGGGTTCATACACAATGCTAAAATATGTCTGTAATCTCTTTACTGAAATATGACAGTAAGTTTCATTTGTCCTGCTTAATTACAATACCTCTTTTTTATCGAACCACTGTGGTAGCTCAGTTGGTAGGGTGCTCGCTCCGTAAGTGGGAGGTCGTGGGTTCGAACCTCTACCGGGTCTGACCAAAGACTTAAAAGTGGGTACTGTGTGTTCTTTTGCCAAGCACTCGGCATTACGAAATGAAAGTCACGGTTCATTTGGATGGGAACTTAAAATAAACGAGGTCCCGTGTGCACGATAGGCGTAGGCACGATAAAGAACCCTGCTGTATAATGCCATCAGCGCAACGCACAGGCAAAATTTCTGTACTTTCGCCTATAGCTGGCGACGTCTCGATATAACTGAAATATTCTTGACTGGGACGTTAAACACCATTACTCAACTTTTTTTTATCGGAATGTTATATCGTCTGGAATTACTCCTGTTAAAATTAGAAACGTCAATTACAGCAGGATTAAATTCTTGTATACGTTTTACCTATTCTTGTTTTGTGCATTCTTGAATATTATCGTCATCTGGCATATCCTAATGAGAGAACATTTTCGTTTCACTTTCCTTCTTCATAGTAATCCAGTTTTCTTCATCTATGAATTGATCAAGATAAGCAAACAAAGGCGAAAACAACCCGAATACATCATGACAATGTTTGATTTTAACATAAACAACAATTTGTCACGACAATGTTTAACTATTCAGTCGCGCTATAATGGGCACTTTACAGGATTATATGTTTTGGTAGAAATATTTTTAAAAATATTAATTACAAATTTACGCTAGTATTATATAGTTTATTTTTAAAGTTATCTAGTAACCAGTAACAGCGTTCGTATGTAACATCAATGCCTAAAGCAATAGCCGAAACTTTACAAGTCAATTACTAGTATTCATTTTCACGGAATATTGAAGGGAAAAAGATTTATTTTGTTTCGAGAAACCCTTATTATATTGAAAGAGGTCACTTTGACCATTTCTATGAATTTAATTAAAAAAAAAATTTTACGTAATAACATGGTCTGTAAAATCGTTTTTATTATTAGGGCTTCAGCTTCTTTGCTGTACATGTCAAATTAAGAAATAACAAATGGCTAAGAAAAATATAATTAGTGTCAGTCTTACATTTGAGACTTTTTATTACACGAATTAATTTTTGAATTTAACGTTAAAACGATGTTTACACTATTCGTCTGTATAGTATCATCTTTCTAACGCCAAACTTAAGCTTAATCAAAAAGGTTTTATGATAACCCCGTTAGAACAGCTTTTCATCTTTGCCATTGTCAAAAGCAGTCTGTCTAAACAATTTCAATATTACGATATTAGCCCATTGCTACAGTGTGTTTATGCAGCACTCCTTAAGGTTGTCGCTTATCACAGATTCGATTTATACCCTGGTATATACTGGTACTGTTAAACAATCGAACTATCAGGGATTGCACAAGTACTAGTAATGATTGTCAGGTAACTCAAGAATCACAAACTAGTTAATGCAAATGTTATAAAACTTAAGATATATTTTAAAGAATTTATTCTTAGTTTTTTTATACAAAAATGGAGAGAAGAGAGAGAGAGAGAGAGAGAGAGAGAGAGAGAGAGAGAGATGCATAAGTACAGGAATTTCCCGTTACCAGATGTAAATTTCGTTATGCCAGTCTTATCAGATAGAGTAAAATAGACATTTAGAAATTTTATCAATTTTATGTCTGTTGTATGTTGCAAAAAGATAAATACACATCATATAAATAATTAAATGAATTGGACATCTTTATGCGTGATTCGATTGCTTCTAACAGATGCATATTAAAGCGAGATTACTGCATACACATAAAAAATTCACCATCCACTAATTCTGAATTTTCTTCTAAATCAATATGTTTGCATCTCAAAACACGAACAAAATTGTGTATGTATTTTATTTCTAATTGAAAATGGCTTCAAGTTACCTTATTAGATAAATTCAATACGAGATAGAAATAAGTCAGACATATCTCTGATATCCTTTCGGACAGTTTTACAAGATAAAAAGTATTTTTGCTTTAACAGAATATTGATATTACGTAAAATGTATGTAAGATGAGAAATATGTTGTGATGTCGTTATTAACTGAGAAATGAATGTATAAAACTGTAATAAGGCGATCAAGACATGGTGATATATATGGCTTTAAATGTTTCAGAATTTTCAAAAACATTGCTTGGTTCCATTATTTTCTAGGGAATGATAATGCTAAAATGCATCGTGTTGATCATTATAGATGACAAGCTTACTTACGCCTATCACTTTACCGGAGCTATCTTGTACCCGAGAGAACATATCTCATATAGGCTCAGAAAAATCTAATATCTAAATAGTGGTGCAAAATTAATAGAAGATTGGCTGGAGTTTTATCTAATGTATAGTTATTGGAGGTGATTCTGCGAGTTCCCTCGTGAGCATGAAAAATAGAATCGAGTAATAATGACAATATTAATTTGGACAGTTATACACGAGAAAATGGTAGTTTTGATACAACAGTTTATTGGTAATACGTGTTTAGAAAATAAGAAATATTTCTCTAAAACAAACGGATATTCTAAAAGGTCTAATAGTCGACCACTTGTTAATAAAAACTTATCTACAGTATACTTACATCGACATTTTTAGTTATAGGACACTGCAAATAATTTTTCACCTACTCTTTCATGACATAATTTAATTCCCAATTCTACCACATCCCGATAATATTTGTGAAAGCGGTTTTGTTTTGGTTACTTGAGTATAACCAAAGACCAAAGTTTTTTCTGTGTAACTCCTAAATCTTTTTAGGTAAAAAAAGTAGTTAAACTTTGACTGGATATACAGATTAATAAGATTTAAAACAATTTTGTCTGAATTTAATAGGAATGATTAGTAAAATATCCTTGCTACTATTGATACAACTATAAAAACAGATACGACATATGACTTAGGTGTTCTATCGAAGACAGAATGACTAGAATATATTTTTACTAAAAGCGTAAAATTAAGAAAAATTTACTTTTTTTTTTTTTTTTTTTGTTTATCCAGGTTTTCACAAAAAGTAACCACAGGCGCGTAACTTAGAATGTTAATTTGGAATGACCATTTGCTTTTATTAGCTATTACTTTTGGTCACTATTTTTATCTTCACAAAACGTAAAGTGGAATTATGCTAGACCTGTTTACAATAATCTCCTGGGCAGTAATACAAGATAAAAATAATTTTATTGACAATACGTGAAACGATTACAAGATTATAAATATTGTCGTTATTAAGTTAGGAAATTCTGCCACACGTCCTGAAATCGATTAACCGCGATCTTGATATGACGACACTTACGTAAGTTTCATCAGATTGTTATTTTTTACCAAACATACTTGGGACACTCTGATACCTGGAGACATTATTGGACAATCTGAATGCAATTCAACGACTTACATATGGGTTTTTTTATTTGCGCCAAAAAGTAATTATTCATTTCTACCACAAGTGATTCTTTATTTGCCTCAAATATTTTATGCTTATCAGAAAACAATTTTACAACATTTCTTCAGTGTCTTTGACTCGTTTTATTTTTGTTATATTAAATTTTTTATATATTTATATTAATTAAATATCCGCCTAAAGAACGACTGGTCGTGGGTTTGAACCCCGACTGGGTCATACACAAGACTAAAACTTTAGATATTGTTCCTCGTCTGGCGCTCGACGTAAGAGGGATAGAGTGTCGATTGTTAACACGGAGTCAAGATAATGAACTGGGGAGCGGTATGCTTGTCTGCGGCATAGTGACTCCGTGAGCTAACACCTTACTTAAAAAGTCGCTCTAAGTGCGCGCTAGTACATGGCAGACCATACTACACACTCCATATCACAGACAAAAATGAACATGATCCTAGATTAATCCATAGAGATTAAAAGCATTCCTCTCATCGCGAATAGTTGAAAAATTGCTAATGCGACGTAAAATCTTATAAAATAATACATCAAAGAATAAGAAAAATTACAACAATATTTCAAAACATTGCAGTAATAATAAAAAATCTTTATTTAAAGTCGAAAAATTTAAATAACAAATAACATAAGCTCTAAGGAGCTTTTGTTCGACTATACATATATTAAAAGACATGCAAACATACATTTACAGAACATACATGCAAGTAATCAATCATAGTATACAAATATAAACTAAAAAAGGACAAGCACAGCACAAAGTATGAACTAAAAATGAGGAGAAAGAAAAAATATAAAAGCAACCTAAACTGAAGCATAGTAAAAATTTAAAATAAGATAAATAAAATGAAGCAAAATTGTAATTATTGGAGTAAAATGAAGTCTAAGCGCTATGACAGGCAAAACAGTGACACGAGTCACCCGACCACCGGTTGATAAGGCTTTTAAAATTATTAAGAGACTGTTCTTTTCTGAGGTGGTCTGGTAACTGGTTCCACAACTTTGCACCCTCATAGCGCACAGACCTCAAACCATACCTGCTAGTTCTGACTGATGGTAGCTCTGTTTTGTTTGTGTACCTGAATGAGATAGAAGAAGTTTTAATGTTAATAAGATCTTGAAGATAAAGTGGGATGTTTTTAGTGATAATTTTGAAGACTTCTGTTGCTATTGTTCGTATGCGTCTGAGTTTGAGTGATGGAAGTTTGGATTTTTCCAGGAGTTCATCGTATGTACTGTTGTAGTCTGTGTATATGAAGCGTAGTGCACGTTCCTGTATTTTTTCAAGTTTCTGTGTGTTATACTGACTGCAGAAATGCCAAGTAAGTGGACAGTAGTTAAAATTAGAAAGTATGAAGGAGTGATAAATAGTAAGTCTTCCAAGTCTGTTTAAATGGTTACCAATGCGTTTGAGGACGTTCAACTGTCTAGATGCTTTTTTACATATGTCAGAAATGTGGGTGCAGTCTAGAGTAATTTATAATGCAATTTTATAACAATTTGTGATTGAATTGATTCCACAATTCTTATGACCTATCTATATCTAACATCCTAGATCAGCATTTAAAATATAAAATATCTTTTTGGGAAGTAATAAACTGAAATACCATTAATATACGTAAAATATCTGGTAGATTGGTAATATGGCGTTATTTGGTTGGGCAACTCCTCATATTCTGAATTCATATTCATATTCAAAATTTTTAATATACTCCGTGTTTTCAATAAAATCACGGCATGATTTTACTTGTTTAAATCGATCAAATTTTGATACTTTTTTTTACTTTTGCTTGTAACAAATTTTACAGGATATAATGTATAAATAAAGGTACTTTTTGGCAAATCAATGTCATTACCACGACTTATGTTTGCACATCTGAATTTTATTCTTATCACACGTTGAATATAAAATGTTGCTGGAGGTCAATAACGACTATGATTCATTTTTGAATTCTACACTTCAGATTGCGCTTTTAAATATTGATATCATAATTATGGATTTGTATTGTTGCCTAGAGTGATTTCTAATCGCGGCTATTTGACGTTATTTCAGTTGTTCGAAATCAAATTCTTTTCCTTTGATTTGATGCGCCCAAAAGCAAATTGGGAGATAGAAAATTAAGTTGGGACATATTTACAGTATCGAATTGGACGGTAATACAAGATCAAAAACTAATTATTGACAAAACGAGAAAAATACGCTATATTAGAAATATGCTCTTATTACAACCGAAGAATCTCCTCGTAGTCTGGAGGGTCTAAATATTTCTGATAATCCACTAATCTGATTACAAGATGACAGTGCGGTGTGTTAGAATTTTATGCTTATCACAAACACTGCTTATCAATTTTACAACAACAGTCTATTGGAGTCTCGTATTGTAAAAAATCTATACTGTATTAGATTAGTCAATTCGCGACGTCGCGATATCGATGCATGATTAGCTTTTTTCAGAATTTTATGTTTATTACATATCCATTTTACTAAATATTTTGGATTCCTCTTATTGTTTATAGGTAATTTTTGTTGCATCAAAATAAACACTTTTATATTCAACTGCGATATTAAAAAATACGGAAAACAAATTAGTGCCAGAAGCTATACCAAATCTTAGTTATAAGTTACGTGAAACTTGATTCCATTGTAAATACCAATTCTTTAATTTATAGTCATTTTCGGAAAAACAGGTAGTAGAAAACAGCTCTAGTGCTTTAAAAAATTATTTCTTCAATTACACGATTACTAAGCTCATTCACCAGAGTCTTTAACTGGGCTCTTGTCATAGTGATCACTCCTATTCGTGACCGAAGAAACTGTAAATACCTAAAGTGATGTGTTCTGAAATGTTTGGTATACCACATTTACAGCTAGACTACCACAGCTATTGATAACATATCATCTCCAGTTCGATTGGACATGTGTATTGTCAAGAGTTATAAAATCTTTAATACATCTATTTGCATTTCATATTGTCAAACTAGACGGCACTTGTAGTCCTAATTAAGCAATATTATGAACGTAAAATTGTTAAACGTTATCACGATTACTCTTAACAATAAACTACTCTTTTATTTGTATTGCTCCAACTATTACATATACATGTATCTTCAACTTGGAAAGAATATTGCAGAATGCTTAAACTGCCTAAATACTGTTTCCCATTCATTCCTTAACTATGAATACATCGTGAGAGATTTTTACAACCTTTTTGATTTTACAAATAGAGGGTCGTTTTATATCTGGCTTTGATCTACTAATCTACCGATATACAGATTTAATTCAATCTGAAAAAAATTACCTTAAAGATTTTTTAAAAAGGTGACATGTTGTTTACGAGCAGTTTATTTATCTTGATTTTCACATAAGTAATTGTGTTTATTCAATTAACACGTACCTTAAAAGTACTGAAAATAAAATTTAACGTACATATTCATTACTCGCTCACTTGATAACCTTTATCTTTTAATTTCTATAAACTTGAAATATAACAAAACTAACGGGTGCTGTGTCTGAGCACTCTGCGTGACCGTCTATTTTAGTCTTGCGTCTAAATGGTTTACTTAAAAAAATTTAAAAAAATATTAAAGCACTTATATTCTGTGTAATGCCTATCCTACTCACATTGACCCCATTTTTACAATTCCTATCAAAATACTTTAGAAAAAAATTTAAAAACACGAACATGGTAATTACAAATGTTGACATAAAATCGTCTTTATCTGATATAAAAAACCAATAATCATTATTGATCTACGGAAATATAACATGATTGACATGTTGTCGTTAAACCTATTTCTATTGTTCCCAATACACTAAATATCCGACGTCGTCCACTTAATTCCCGATGGTCTTTAAGCCGTAAGGTCTTCTCTATTCATTTTAAATATTATTTGTATTACCTCCATCTAGTTTTAACAAATATGTGTTTATAACCCACAAAATGAAAAATAATATCAATATTAAATAAAGGTAATATGGTTCCTAGTTAGAAGGAAAATAAAAAGGAATTCTATTTGTACTATCCACTTTAGTTTTATCTTTTATTTAAAAATTCCAAAAATGATGATAATCCCGCCATTTTGAGTTGTTTTTTTTTTTAATTGAAAAATATATATTTTTTTATAATTGACGTTGAATGTAATAGGTACAGAGTGCAAACGAAGATTAACCGATGAATTTAAGTTAAATAACCAGTGCCTTTGCAAGGAACCTGCAATAAAGTACTATATGTAACAATAATAGTATATTTTTTACGGTAAGAATATTGTAGTTAAATTTATACATATAAAACTATCAAAATCTACGCTTCTAATGTCACAAATGTGTTTGAAATCGAGATATCAAAGGTAAATATTATTTTAGTAAGTCGTTATTTAAATTTATATGTCTTCAATAACATATGTTTTCAAAGCAACTTTAAAAAAAAAAACAGAATTATTTTTAAAGCAATCAAAATCTGAAATTGTCAAATTTACGCCTTTATCTGTTTGCGCTTTGAAGTTTTTTTTTCAAAGGTTTCCATTTGTTAACAACCATAAGGACTTTACAGAAACATTGGATACAAAATAAGTATGTTTTAAATGACATATATATTTTAGTTTTTAAATGTATTATGTGCTTCTCAAGTGCTAATATTTGTCAAGCGATTAACACATTATTCCTGAATGTAAATCAGCCCTTAAACCATGTCAAAAAATATGACAGATATCACATCCAATTTTAAACTTTAGATTTACTTTTTATTTGTTTTTTTACTTCTCTCCGTTCCGATTATACCGATTAAGCATATTTTAACATACTTTATACGTCATATGGTCTACATTGGTACCACACAAAACACTCCACTTTTATAATCAACATCATACATCTGTAGCTGTGTACATGTCTTATTCTCTCGTTTTGCGCAGATCCGGGAAAGAGTTACTGAACTTTGCATTGTACTAATATTGTTACAACATGCAAAAGCTCAATAGCAACATTTCCAATTTGTAATCTTAGTGTTTTAAGAAGCAGCATCGATATATTAACGAAATCAATTTTTTGCATTGTAATTTTTTTTGAATACCTAACAATGCTTCTTTGCAACTAACAAATGTTTGTAGACTTTTAACCGGTTCATCTTCCATCGCCAATAAAAATTGTTCCTCCAGCTTTGAGTCATGTAGACATGTCAAACACATTTCAGCAAGATGTTGTTGTGGTTATTTATTACTTACTATATTACACGATAAGATATAATGTGATACGGGATCTGTTGCATATTGAATGTCTCTGAGATAATCATAATAGTCCCAGTCACAAATGTTGTATGAAACTAATGGTTATGTTCTTTATTGTCAATCTCTTTGTCACTATTGTTTGATTTTAACATTTTTTCTAAGTTATTTTAATTCCGATAGAATTATCTGGTGACCCTTTATTGTTCTGCTTGGTTTCTCGATCTTTGACCGGGTTCTTCGAATGAGACCTTAAAAATTCTTAAAAACCGATGCCCCGTTTCACGACAGGCGTGTCACGTTAAAGAACTCCCTTGCACATTGTCCTAGGCGCACTGCAAAGGTAAAAAATGCTGCCACTTCACCTTTAGCTAGTACCTTATTGATATAAGTGAAATATTCTTAAAAAGGGCGTAAAACCCTATTAAATCAATTAATTAAACGATCCATCTTTGACCATGAAGTGTGAATCCGCGGATGTTATTTTCAAGCCATTTGACTACCAATGTAAGTTATTCTACATAACACACCACACACACACACACACACACACACACACACACACACACACATTTAAATATATATTAATCGTGAAAAGTAAAAAAAAAAACAAAAAAAACGTCCATTTTAAAAAATGCATTTTGAAATCATTTTTAGTGCTGACAAAAGAAACCCTACAGTAACAAATAATGTATATCGCCAATCAACTACATCCCGTTTAATTTGCTCTGCTTATGTTTTATTGCTAAAAATCCCGCTTAAACAAAATAACAAATTTATATAATTAATTTGCTCAAACAGTCAGTAAACAAAAATAGTGTAGTAAGCGGAGTGTCTGGTCATACAAAATCATCTATCTTTCGTTGGCTAATTGCCTTATCATGGTGAACAAATACAGACGTTTAGGAGTCCTTTTACAATGTATGAGAAGAGGAATATATTTTAGCTGAAGACATCCATTTATTAAAAGCAAAAACAGATAAAAGCATGACGGAAAACGATACAAGATAAAAATGTATTACGACCACTCAATAATTAAGTTCCTACTTGGGACGCGCACTTTGTAGATTTGATTGAAGTTATTATTTTACAACCAGTATACATAAACACTCACATTTAAAAAATAACTTGTAACTACAATTAGCAAAACAATGTGGCACATATAATTTAGTCATTTACAGTTTTGAAAAAATAAATGTTAATGTTATTTTTGTACCGCAAACTATTCTGAACAACTGAAACTTCCAGACTCTTAAATATATCTTAAAGCTGTTTATATTGTTCAATAATATAAAAAAAATATTCAATTCAGTTTTGATTAATGTTGGTTTTCATATTAGAGAAATATAACATTTCCTAAACGTTCAAAGACATTAAGCCGTAAGCAGAGCCTTACATTAACACAGCAGTCAAACAGATCAATTAAAGGTATTTAATATGAAAAGTAAATTTACCAGTAACATGAGTCCTCTTTAAAATTGAAACGTGTGTATTCTATCAACCTCTGGGGAATTATTTTACTTAAAATAGAATTATAATTGTAATGAAAGAAAATAGACGACGTCATTATAAACTGTGGTATACCTTTTTAAATATCCTCAATTTGTATTTAAACAAAGTTGTTAAATGTTTTTTATACTCTGAAGAAACTTCTGTAGACTTATATATATATAAGTGATCAGATAAAAAAAAGAAATTTGTTTCAATATATGACGACGTCATTCTGTCGTTAAAACAAACTAGATGGGATAAAAATAAGTGATATGTGTTTTATTCAACTGGACACATTTTAGTAAAAAAACGTATGCCGTGTTTAAGTGATACCAAAATGTTTTAAAGAATGCTGGAGATTATATCTATCTGTATATTCTGCTTTTAACTGGAAAAAAGAGTTTATATGGTAAGATAACAGCTTTTTTTATCCAAATGTTATTCATGTTTTTTTTTTTTTTTTTTTTTTTTTTTTTTTTTTTTTTTTTTTTTTTTTTCATAAAAATACATTAATGTATTAAAACTATGTTTTACAAAAGAATCTCGTAATGACTCTCCTAGAAATACCTTTTAAACTCCATTAAATGATACGGGGTGTGGCTGATTACAATAGTTTTACCATTGCATTTTTCCCCAAGATATATGAAAATTAAAAATATTTGTTTGAAGAAAATAGTTTTTGATTGTGTCATTTTTATTAAGTATTTCTAATCAAGGATTTTTGTAAATGCATTTTCATTATTATGGAAAAATACGTTGAAATTTTCCCGGAAAATAGAAAGAGACTTATAAAATCTGATACTATAGCAATGTTAATATATGAAACCGCATAGAAAAATGATAAGAGCGACATAATAATAAGGTTTTAAAAATCAAGTTTTTATAAAATTTCCACTAATGTCTATCTTAAAGTTGATATCATCTAAATACCGACATTGATAAAAATATCTTATTAAAATTATTTAAAAAATGAAATCATCCAATTTGCATTTGACATGTTGAAATGTTCCATTAGAGAGGAAATGCATTTAATATCTCAGATTTTAATCAACTCTTAGTAAACTCTTTAATACATCAAAGTTTCTTGGAAAACACCGACTTTAATCAATTAGGCAAACTGGTGGGTTTTCATTACAAATTTCCCTTAGGAATTAAAGAATATAAACTCAAAAAAGATTTTCCGTCTTTATAGAAAATCCTTCTGTCTTATAGGACATGACATGAACTAACAGGCAGACTTTGGTAGTTAAATATGGCTACAAATTAAGATGGAGTTTCCGTCAGATGCCGTGTAAATTGTACACATTGATAATTAGTAGCAGATTTAGGCACCCTTGTGAATTACGTGCTTAATACCAGTAAATTATTCTATTATTAAATCAATAAAATCTAATTTTCCACTATACAACAACTTGTTTGTGTTCTGTTTTGTGAATACGTGTTAATATAAGATAGTTCTGTCGCTCATACAACAGATTGTAAGTGTTCTCTTGACAAACTGATCGTAGTTGGGAAAATATGTTTTCAAATGAAAGGAATTACAAAGAAATACTTATTTACGAGATTTCATTTGAATAGTTTACAGTTATTTAATAGGCGTATAGGAAACAGTCAAATTTATTTTCTTTGGGAATTGAGTGTCATGTGGATTTGTTGGTCGAATGACAAGTTTTGCGAGTCATCCCCAATACAAAGGGTATGCACTAGCCTTAAATAAACCATTTTTGACATATTTTAACATCACATACTGAGAGGAACTCAGTAGGTTATGGTCTAAATCAAAATCATTTTAGTCATTTTTGAGTGTCCAGTATTCACTCGAAATAAAGTAAAAGAATCTTAATTAGGGCGTAAAGCACCATTTCTCGACTTCACTCCATTCTTTCTTTAAATGGTAGCAATACATACTTTTATCAGTGATGTAATAAATATATGTTATCTAAACACGTTGGGAACAATGATCAACTTATAATATCATAAAGTGCCAGTCACTAACGATAAACAATAAAAATATGCCACATTGCATGGATTACGACAATTAAACCAAATGTATTGAATAATGCACAGGTTAAGAATTAACGACAAGAAAGTCTTATGTAGGAGATGTTAAGTATGTTAAATGTTGATGAAGACGGTCAATAATCTCATCATTATTGAGAGAGAGAGAGAGAGAGAGAGAGAGAGAGAGGGAGAGAGAGAGAGAGAGCGCTCGAATGGCTGCAGTCAAACTTAGTTCTATTAAAGCAGTTTGTAACATAAACCTACATTTTGCAATCGCCAATGTTATCAAGAATATCGGTAAAAAAAATAAACAAGAAAATGTTTAAAAAAGCAAGAAAGGAGTCAGAATATTTAATGTCTGATATAAAAAATGGATGAAAATTAAGTTTGCTTAGTCTGAGGAGAATTATCATTAATAGTACCATCAAAAGTTTTTTATATGCTAATGTTTCAAGGTCTTGTTGTATTTAAAATCTATTTCACATAATTCTTTTAGATCTCTCTCGTATAGAAAAATTGAAATCAGACATTCAGGCATCAACAATTGTATATATATTATTCCTGCTCTAGTTTCTAAAATAGATTTTCGTGTAGTAGTACATGACGTTAACTATTCAACTATCTAACCTTTAAAAATCATGTCAGTGTCAAAATGTTAAAAAAATGCAAAACTGTAATTAAATTTTAACTTTGAGTTAAGAAGTTAAAAACGGGTCACTCATATATATATATATATATATATATATATATATATATATATATATATATATATATATATATATATATATATATCTATAAAACACGATACAACATATTTATACAGAAAAAAAGTGTTGGGTATTTTATTGATAACATAGATTTGAAACTTGACGTGTTTTGTTGACATCAATAGTTGTTATGGGAACCAATTTATATAAGCTTTGTCTTCCATGATATAGTGACTGTAAGGTTTTGTTTATATCTATTATTGCCAAGGTAAATTTTTATTCTTTTTATATTAATATTGTTAATGATTTTCTTTCAGGAATTAGCGTATGTATACAGGTAAATTGTAGACAGAGAAGAATAGCAGTTGACATGCAGGTTAACATAACGAGATCCAAATAATTATAAACACAGAAGGGTTGGTACCGAGATGTGAAGATACTTCTACTTACAGGATACAGTGTTTGCCAAACAAGGTAGGTTTTGAACTAAGAGCATCCCTATACTACCACCATACGTATAAGTACCATGTTTTGTGGATTTTGTATCATTCTTTAATTCTCCGCCTCGATGACACAGAGGTAGAGCGTCGACCTCAAGAGAAGGAGGTCGTTGGTTCGACCTCCGGCCGGGCTCAACATAAGACATTAAAATTTGAAATACTACTTCCTTGCCTGGCGCTTAGGGTTAAAAGAACGGAGTATTGACTGGTTCTCCCGGTGTTAGGAGAATGTGACTGTGAGAGCATTATGCTTTTCTGCAGCGTACTTTCTCTGGTTCACCCGGTGTCAGGAGAATGTGACTGTGGGGGCATTATGCTTTTCTGCATCGTACTTTCTCTGGTTCACCCGGTGTCAGGAGAATGTGACTGTGGGGGCATTATGCTTTTCTGCATCGTACTTTCTCTGGTTCACCCGGTGTCTGTAGGGGCATTATGCTTTTCTGTAGCGTACTTTCTCTGGTTCACCCGGTGTCAGGAGAAAGTGACTGTGGGGGCATTATGCTTTTCTGCAGCGTACTTTCTCTATGATTTGATTGGTTTAATAGTGTCTTGTGCCCTCAAGTTTATTTTACTTATATCGCTTCGGTCATTTCTTGAATAGTACAGAAAACCAGACTGCTCAGAGAAAACCACCGACTTTCAGCAAGCGAAGTGACAAACTTCCTAACACTAGGGTTTGGTCGAGAGGAATTTGAAACTAGGCTTTAAGAGGCACTGTGATCCGTAAGCGCGCGCTTATGCCCACTCGGCCACAAGGCCAATTGTCTCCTTGAACTATAATGTGTTTAAATCGCACCGAGTGCTTGAACCATAAATTACTCGCTCGCATATCGCACGAACGCATGTTCTTGTTGTATCCTTTAGGATAAATAAACTTGTTTAATATTGCTCTTGTCGCGATTAGCTGAAAAACTGCTGACGCGACATTAAAGACCATTTTAACCTTCAAGAAACACATTAAACATTTGTGTATTATTTATTTATTTATTTATTTATTTATTTATTTATTTATTTGAATTTAATTCATTTTTGTCACTTGTAAAATGTTATACAATACTTTGGCTAGTAATTAACATTAGTAATTAGGGATATGTATTAAAAATATTAACACACTGTCTATCATACTGCAAAGAATTGCAATCCTTTTAAACCAACAGTGTGTAGAACGTAATGACCTAACATCATTTAAATTGGATTGTTTATCACCTGTTTAATATTTTATGGAGAAATATGAATATTATTATCCTGGTAGGTCGTTCTTTTTGTCATTTATACGAGCGTTCTTATTGTCTTATTGGTTAAAGATATGAAACACACATCAGTTAGGATATAGCTAATTGTTTAAAGCAATGGAGATATGTTTCAAAACATTTCATACGATTCAAAAGTTTTTTTTTTAAAAAACAAAAAGACTATAATACTGTGATAGCTATTTGAAAGAACAAAATATTTATTTTTCATATCAACATTAAAATGATTGGCCGTTTGGGTGTGTTTTAAGTCCTGTAGCAAATAAAATTATCTTTGCATTGAAATTGAAAGTAACCGTTTAAAATTTTTTATTAATGATGCCTTCAAACAAATTGTCACGAAACCATTTTACACTTTACAAAAGGCTATCCAACTCTAAAGTGCTATAATGTTGCAGACAAAGGTTGAAGCAACCAAATAAATAAGGATTTTGAATAGAAACGGTTAGATTTTAGTTCTTTACTCAAATAAATTTGATAACTTTGTCCAATTCGGTTACCATTATGTAATTATTTTGCTGTCGTTCACTTTTGACTTGCAAATAACTATTGATCTGACAAGTGTTGTGAATATTAAGTTGTACCTTGACACGCATTACCTACTAACGCTAACGAGATGTTATGTCAGAGATGAATTACATTTACTAATGTTCTGCTTCGTCCATTTGGCATTAATTGTTTTATTTATATACTTAATGTTGTTTCTGACTTAACTATTACCGTGTACATTATTTATTTACAACTTTCCACATTCAAATTCCATTCGCCCAAACATAATGTACATTTTTATACTCTTCTCAATTCGCCCAAACATAATGTACTTTTTATTTATTCTTCTACAATTAGAGTTACGCATTACTTCTTAAAACATTTCTGTCTTGCCTGCAGTTTATTATACGGGTGCGTTTATAAAATCTTCAAGACTTATTTTGATTAATAATGCAGCTTAACTTATAGTGCTAGGGATGTTTAGTAACTTTTTTTCATTACTTTCTCAGTTTTTTTTCATAGTAAACGACTGTATGACACTATCGATAAAACAAGTTACAAGCTTTTTTGTTTTTTATGTTAGTTGTGGTTCTGTTCCACCAATCTTTTTGTCAGAATATTTATATTTAAATGCTTTTATCTTTTTGCAGTTGTTACAATGGGGCAACAATTTAGTTTGGAAACATTAACTTCTACTGATACTGAAGATGGCTACAAATATTGGTCAAGTTTCGAGCCATATCCGAACAACGTTGGTAAGAACCAGTTGTCATATTTGGGGATACTAAATGGAGAAGGGCCAAGAAAAGGCGAAAAATGCGTTGTTAAAGCTTTCAGGAACGGCTTTGGTACATACGCGTACTGGAATTCTGAAGTGTTGAAAGCACAAAAAGCAAGTGAAATAGCAAAGTTGTTCAACAAAGAAATGAAGCGAATACATTTACCAGGATCAATCAGATTCAATGTTCCTATGCTTGTCGAGATTGATGAAGTATCCTCATTTATGTGTATCTCACTTCTCCTCGGAAAACCACGCAAGAAAATGAAAGAATTCGAAATTGTTTCAGTTGAAACATATCTTGATGGAGAATTTGAAGAATTTTCGCGTAATTCGGTTCACCAATCCGAAACAATAATAACGGACGCATTCACTCATTATTCATGGTGCAAATCAAAAGGAGAATTTATCGTCTGTAATATGAAAGGGGTCAGAAAGGGATGTAATTATCAGTTTACAGTTCCAACCGTTCATTCAGTGGACGCTAAGTTTGGTAAATGTGATAAGGGACGATTAGGAATTGAAAACTTTTTTTCACGTCATCAGTGCAATAATCTTTGTAAAGACCTTCCAAAACCTGGGCAAACTATGCATACATACGCGACAATGAGTAAAGGACAAAGTGACCTTGAACTTTTAACAAGACAAATCAGTGACCCAAACGACAAAACTGCAAACAGTCCAGAACAAAATGAAGAAAGTATGTACATATTAAGAAACTATCCAATCAGGGTTCCAACAGAACAAACTAGACTCCTACAACAACCTTGCACATGCACATTCTTCAGGATACCATGTCCACATCGGGGTCATTCCAGTTTTATTTACGCTCCTAGTGCGCCGGACGAAAATACAATTAGTGGGAATTTTGTTTAAATGACAATATGTGTCACTGTCTTTGTTGTTGTTTTCGCATAACAGTATTTAAGTATCGTTCTCTTAATAGCAAGTATTTTGTTTATATTGGCTATTGATATAAATGCGTGTTTTTCAGCATTTTTTCCCATTTCTTTTAGTTAAATGTTGCAGGATAAGTAGTTACATATTATTTTGAAATGATAGGCTTTGTGGTTCTCTCGATTATTTAAGAAACATTTTTCAGAAGAATATTTTTCATTGCATATCGTTTATTGATTATATCTGCATCTTGGGCAAGGCACATATATAACGTGATTATAGTAATGTGAAAGTAATTAAAATTCTATATATCATCAAAAAGAACAACTTTAAAAAATAGAGATCCTAGTCCTACTAAATAACTAATAAAATTATTTTTATAGCAGTTTTATGTCAAAATCATTTCCTATATTATAATAATTTAAATTGCAAAAATGTCAAAAAGCTTCCGTATTGAAAAATTACTCTTTGTATCGTGTTTTATTCATACCGTAATGTCAAAAGCATTTAAATCAAAACAAATTTATTTAAGATTTTTTTATATATACATGTACATAAATATGCCTGTTTATATCATCCAAAGTACTCACTCTTGAGGTTCTCTACACACCGTTTTGTAACATATTGGAGACTATACATTAGTTCTTCTGCAGATCTGGCCTTTAGGGCTTGACCACCGTCCATTTATGCTTTAGCTTAAGTATCTTGTAAAAATGAGATATGTGTTTCTCTGTTTATCTGTTGTAATTGTTTGTTATAGTTATCTATATTATTTTATAAAGTTGTATTATGTTGCAATATAAGTGCTGCTTGTAATTAAAGATATTTTGGATGAAATGAATCACCTGTTTCAAAAACACATGACAATGTTTGCTATTACAATTAGGCCTTGATTAGCTCTCTGAGGCACCTCATAAGAAAACCAAGAAGGAGAAAATTTCGGGTTAATTGATTTTTACAATTCAAATGATAATTCAAATTCAAATGCACCTAGCCTCAGAAATAAACCTTGTGTAAGGGAGAGTTATAGTAAAGACGAAAAAACTTTAAACATTTGAAAAGCAAAATTAAAAAAAAAATAATAATAATAATTATAATAATAATAATAATAATTCAAATTTATGTGCATTCAATCGTCTACAATCTCATTTTAGATTTTCCCCTTATATTATTATTATAATATTATTATATTTATTTACATATATAATGTTTCCTTTATCAAAAGTCAAACTGTTTCCGTGTCCTTGAATTAATTTAAAGTCAGAACATCAGATTTATGTTAATTATAGCTTAGTAATTTTCATTGTCAAGTTTCGCAATCCATTACTAAGATTGTCTTTTTAGAAGCAATGGTATCTAGGTGAGCGAAAAAGGTCCGTTTTGACTACTGATTGTTACTTTTTTATTTTTTGTTCTAAGTGATAACAATAATTTATGAAAAGTTATATTAAAGAATAAAGATATTTGTTTGAAATTTTGTTGTCAATTTTTTGTTCTAGATTTTACTAGATATGCCTTCATCTCTGCAAAACGATTTACACATTTGTTAACATTTGAATCTACTAGCAAACGATGTTCATTTATACAGAAAGCCCCATTAGGAAAGCTTACAAGGAAGACAAAAACAACACAATCTTCCTGCAGAGTTATATGTACTAGTATGTTAAAATCACAAATTTCTTAAGCATTGAGGTTGTTGGTTGGTTGTAATGTTGTTAATGTCGCATTACCAATTTTTCAGCCATTCGCGACGACGACAACAAGTTTATTAATATGTAAGGAATAATCTAAGAACAAGTTTCTGATGCGTTAGATGTGTAAGTGTGTTTTATGTCTTGCCTTGTAATAGCGCACGCTCAGGCCGACCTTTGTTTCAGTGCTAGCTCACCAAGTCAGTATGCAGAAGACAAACATACTATTTCCATAGTCATATTAATATAATCATGGCACCAGGTGAATCAGTCAATACTATGTCCTCTTATGTTGTGTGCCAGGCAAGAAAGCATATTTGAAAATTTAAATTCTTCTTTTTGACCAGGTATGGGTTAGAACCCATGACCTCCCTCACTTAAGCCGATTGTAAGGTAAGAAAGCATGATCTCAATTTTTAAATTCTATGTATGACTCGAACGGAACTAGAACAATCTTTCCCTTTCTTGAGGCTGGTGCAAAACCACTGTCACCGAATTGGACATAAAAGTTCAATAGGCTTTTAAAAAGAAAGCAGTAAACAATTAAATATCGAACAAATAATAAGCAGAAATCATAAATATTAATAAAAAAACTTTCGAGGAATGATTTCGCAAAATTTAATTTAATATATACTCAGCATTTTATCACATGTTTGGCTGGGTAAACGTGAAAGTAAAACGAATTAGTGGAAGAAACAGTTTGTAGTTGAACAGCTTGTTCGTGGTGTAATGAAGTATTTTGACCCGGGTTGAAAAGTGACCCGGGGGGTCATTTTTCAACGTTGAAAATTGAGACCAGCTGTGTTGAATTACGACCCTACCCCGTTAAAAACTAAACAGATCGTGGAATTTTGATCAGTAGACCGTGTCAAAATTCAAAAGGTTAAAACAGATAATACTAATAAATGTTGGTTGTTTTTTCTTCTTGTTGGGTTTTTTTGTGGTTTGTATCGGGGGGGGGGGGGCGTTAATGATATAGGTTTCAGTCAATCTGTCTGTTTGCATTCTCTCTGTCTATTGTCCGAACCTGCTTTATGTAAATGGCTCCTCTTACTGCTTTAAACCAAGAAGTATGAAACTTTGTTCGCCGATAAATATATATATATATATATATATATATATATATATATATATATATATATATATATATATATATATATATATATATATATATTCGTGATCAATAAAATTTGCTGTTGTAAAGAATATGCTGTTGTAGTCAATTTAGAATGTGTAGGAGTTATGACCCTTGTTCAAAGTTTGTTGTATTCAGAGTATAATGCAATACATGATGTATGCAACAATATTCGTCTAATTATTTCACACACACACACACACACACACACACACACACACACACACACACACATATATATATATATATATATATATATATATATATATATATATATATATATATATATATATATATATATATATATATATATATATATAATGTTGAACGACGTTCAGATCATAGACAGATCAAAACTCTGTAGTTTGTGGGGAGGGTCAATATTCAACAGGGTCAATTTTCAACGAAATGAGGTCATAATTTGTCGAAAAAAAAGTTATCAACCTGTTGAAAAATGACCCCGGGTATAAATTTCACGAATTTTGGTCTCAAGTTTCAATGTTGAAAAAGCACCCCCGGTTCAATATTCAACGTTGAAAAATGAACCCCGGGTCAATTTTCAACCCGGGTCAAAATACTTCATTAAAGGTAAAAAAATTTACCTAGAACGCAAAGCAGAAACAACAAACGAACGAGACAATTTAAAAAGACGTTGAGATCACTGCTAGTGATTATGAACTATTTCAACAATACAAGATGCATCGACAATGAGATTACTGATTATAAACTATTTTAACAAGACAAGATGAATCGAAATTAAAGTCACTGATTATTAACTATTTCAAGAAGATGAATCGACAATAAGATCACTGATTATAAACTACATGTAGTTCAATAAGATGAATCGACAATAAGATCGCTGATTATAAACCAGTTCAATAAGATGAATCGACAATGAGATCACGGATTATAAACTAGTTCAACAAGATGGATCGACAATGAGATCACTGATTATAAACTTGTTCAAAAGACAAGATGGATCGACAATGAGATCACTGATAATAAACTAGTTCAACAAGATGCATCGACAAAAAGATCACTGATTATAAACTAGTTCAATAAGATGAATCGACAATAAGATCGCTGATTATAAACCAGTTCAATAAGATGAATCGACAATGAGATCACGGATTATAAACTAGTTCAACAAGATGAATCGACAATAAGATCACTGATTATAAACTAGTTCAATAAGATGAATAGACAATTAAAGTCAATGATTATAAACTAGTTCAACAAGATGAATCGACAATGAGTTCACTGATAATAAACTAGTTCGATAAGATAAATCGACAATGAGAGCACTGATTATTAACTAGTTGAAGGTGAATCGACAATGAGATCATTGTTTATAAGCAAGTAAAACAAAAAAAGAATAATCGGCATTACGTTTACGTGTTATAAACTTGTTTAACAATACAAGATAAATCGACAATGAGATGACTGATTATAAACTAGTTCAACAAGATGAATCGACAATGAAATCACTGATAATAAACTAGTTCAATAAGATGAATCGACAATGAGATCACGGATTATAAACTAGTTCAACAAGATGCATCGACAATTAAAGTCACTAATTATAAACTAGTTCAACAAGATGAATCGACAATGAGATCACTGATAATAAACTAGTTCAATAAGATGAATCGACAATGAGATCACGGATTATAAACTAGTTCAACAAGATGCATCGACAATTAAAGTCACTGATTATAAACTAGTTCAACAAGATGAATCGACAATGAGATCACTGATAATAAACTAGTTCAATAAGATGCATCGACGATGAGATCAAGGATTATAAACTAGTTCAACAATATACATCGAAAATTAAAGTCATTGATTATAGACTAGTTCAACAAGATGAATCGACAATGAGATCACGGATTATAAACTAGTTCAACAAGATGAATCGACATTGAGATTACTAATTAGAAACTAGTTTAACAAGACAAGATGAATCGAGATCACGGATGATCAAATCTTGACTTCAGACGGACACTGATCCACAATCGAAAGTAGTATTGACATTTATAGATTTATAGATTTACAATATGAGACTGCGTCATCTTGTAAACAAAACCAACATCCCAAAAGTAACATACTAAAAACATTCATGTTAACAAGGGATCTGACAGGAAAACTGGAAAAGACACCAGCTTCAGCTATAAGCTACGTGCGTTATGGCAATAACTGGTAAATTTTGTTAAACACCAATTTACGTTTTCAAAGATCAATGCAACCAATTACTACAATGCATTAAATATTTTAAAGTCCAAGTTTTTAAGAAATAAATGCATTTTATTTTGGAAACTTATGTAGAAAACATGATAACCATTAATTAAAGTCAAAAATGACATAATTTACAGAGTAGTCTTTATTGCGTTAAAACACTGAGAATGTTTTTATTACCTTTAATTTCCTCTCCATGATACTTGTGTCGTGTTTGATGCTCCTAATTTCATCGATTTTCCAGTTATCTAGGATTACATCAGCCCTGATGCTTACAACTGAAAACCTCTATCAAAATTAGGTTTTTCAATTGCATCAACATTCGTAGTATTTATGCATTTTCCGATCGGCTGATCGAAATGCTTACAACAGTTATCCTCTATCCATGTCGATGATGTAATAGAAAAAACAAAAACCTAAATTTTATGTATTTGTCAATCGGATGCGAGAGCGAGAGCGGAAATAATGAGTCCTATCTTCATACTGATCACGCAAATGGCTGTAATCTCTTATCATGTTATACCTTCTAACATTTATAAGGAGCAGTATAGAAAATGTTAACGTAAAAAGTGCCCGAAATAACGTGGCTGTTACTGAAAAACGTAACCTTATGCGATTCCATATTCAATGGAATAAATCGTTCCGATCAAACATTTTGAGTGTCACGTGATACGCAGGTACATTCGACAAGTCTCCATACCAGTCGAGCATACTATAAAATATTACCGTCACTTTAATAAGAACTTACTTACTTACTTACTTACTTACTTACTTACTAAATATATTACGTGTCCTTGTTGTTTTCATAGCAAAACAATGAAAGACACTAGCTTGCTTGCGTAGTTAGTGTGATTAAGACATGTGGACTGTCTTCGGTGGTTATTTGTTGGATTCTCAATCACCCGTTTCTATAAGGAAATCTTTAATTAAATTGATAAATTTCTAACGATTACATTGGTTGGAAGGTCGAAAAACGAACGTTCGGTTTATTTTTCATTAAAAAAAAAGACCAAATAGTAAATTAGCAATGCGCACTCACGAGCCAAATAAAAACGGGTATTATAAATGACGCCTAAGTTTTTATCATTTATTTATTTATTGGTTACGAGAAAAATTTCAGTATTTCTTGGAATCGCGTGGGTTGAGTTGCATTAATTGGCGGAATATACAAAAAAAAAAAAATTTAAAAAAAAATTTTAAAAAAATAATAATAATTGTAACAGAAAATGTGTTATTGTCGTTTCTAAAGATTAGAAATTAAAGCTCAGACAATTTTCCGGCCACTTACGTACTTAAAGTTTTGAGATTACAATTCACTTAAATTTCCGGATTTCAGTTCAAACAAACAATCAAGAATTATCGCTATCGACTAGCTTAAGTTTTATGCACCGATTGTTCTCAGCAATTCATGTTCTCTTGGTTTATCTCCGGAAGCTTCTTTTTATGACAGCATACAAGTGAGCCTAATTTCCCCGAACTCTAATTATTTTTAATTTGAGCAAAACAAAGTTATTTGTAGATATTTTAAGTAATGCATCAAGTGCGTGATCTTTTCTATTATCCTTTGATTTCAAAATATTGACTTTGGAAACGCTCCATTGTCTACGGGAAAGGTGTGTTTTCCGTCCGTTTTCATTGGAGCTTGTTTTCCTGTATAACATGGGTTTTTATGCGTCAAAAACCATGAACCGTTTTCCGACAACCATATTTACGTCAATTATGTAATCGATTCATGGTATTTAAAGGTATATTGAAATTCACCGTGAAATCGAAGACAAAATTATGTCATGGGCTTTTTCTAAGGTGGTCTCGATATCATAACACTTTTTAGCTCACCTGAGAGGTGAGAGCTCAGATGAGCTATTACGATGGTTCACCGTCCGTCGTCTGTCGTGCGTCGTCCGTCGTGCGTCGTGCGTCGTCCGTCGTGCGTTAACTTTTTACATTTTAATTTTCTCCTCCAAAACCACTGGGCCAATTTAAATGAAACTTGGTAACCATCATGCCTGGGTGAAGGCCTTTCAGATTTGCACAAATAAAGGAGTTATGTCCCCTTGGGGCCCCATAAAGGGGGAAAGAGTGAAAAACTTTAAAAATCTTCTCCTCTGAATCTACAAGAGATAAACCTTAGTTATTTCATTTATAACATCCTTAGGTCATCTATTTTTAGATTTGCACAAATGGTAGCCATGGGGCTCAAAATGGGGAAATTGTAAGGCGCTGAGTGGGGAAATTGCTGAAAATTATATATTTGTCACTATATCTTGAAAACTATTAACTTTTTGTATAGGCATGTATATTAGAACATTGTAGATATTGCAACAACGATCATTTTGATATATAGCTCAAGTTCATATATTAAAAGGTCAAGGTCACAGCTGCAAAAAAAGATTGAAATTGCTTTTTATCTTAAAAACTATTAACATTTTGTAAAGGCATGTATATAAGAATATTGTAGGTATTGCGACAACGATCGTTATGATATATGGTACAAGGTCATATATTGAAAGGTCCAGGTCATAGCTGCAAAAAAAAAAAAATGAAATTGCTAATTATCTTAAAAACTATTAACTTTTTGTATATTAGAATATTGTAGGTATTGCGACAATGATCATTTTGATATATGGTTCAAGGACATTTGTTGAAAGGTCAAGGTCACAGCTGCAAAAGAGACTTAAATTGCTAATTATCTTGAAAACTATTAACTTTTTGTATAGGCATGTATATTAGAATATTGTAGGTATTACGACAACGATCATTTTGATATATGGTTCAAGGTCATATATTAAAAGGTCAAGGTCACAGCTGCAAAAAAAGATTGAAATTGCTTATTATCTTAAAAACTATTAACATTTTGTAAAGGCATGTATATAAGAATATTGTAGGTATTGCGACAACGATCGTTATGATATATGGTACAAGGTCATATATTGAAAGGTCCAGGTCATAGCTGCAAAAAAAAAAGAATGAAATTGCTAATTATCTTAAAAACTATTAACTTTTTGTATGTTGGAATATTGTACGTATTGCGACAATGATCATTTTGATATATGGTTCAAGGACATTTGTTGAAAGGTCAAGGTCACAGCTGCAAAGGAGCCCTAAATTGCTAATTATCTTGAAAACTATTAACTTTTTGTATAGTCATGTATATTAGAATATTGTAGGTATTACGACAACGATCATTTTGATATATGGTTCAAAGTCATATATTAAAAGGTCAAGGTCACAACTGCAAAAAAAGATTGAACTTGCTAATTATCTTAAAAACTCTTAACATTTTGTATAGGCATGTATATTAGAATATTGTAGGTATTGACATGATGATCATTTTGATATATGGTTCAAGGTCATATGTTGAAAGGTCAAGGTCACAGCTGCAAAAAAAGACTTAAATTGCTTATTATCTTGAAAACTAATAACTTTTTGTATAGGCATGTATATTAGAATATTGTAGGTATTGCGACAATGATCATTTTGATATATGGTTCAAGGTCATATATTGAAAGGTCAAGGTCACAGCTGCAAAAAAAGTCTTAAATTGCTAATTATCTTGAAAACTATTAACTTTTTGTATAGGCATGTATATTAGAATATTGTAGGTATTGCGACAACGATCATTATGATATATGGTTCAAGGTTATATGTTCAATATTATATAAGCTACTTATGAATGAAATGTGAGTGGATATATTTCTGATTAAGTTTTGTGGGAGTTCTTAACTTTAGAAAACTTTTAAAGTTTCTGTACGTAATATATTGTCTATTGCACTTTGCAAACAATATTGGACATATCTTCAGGTGAGCGTTAAGGCCCATGGGCCTCTTGTTTAATTTACATAACTAATAACATTTAAAAAGCGGTATATGATAATATATTGCCATGGGCGACTTTGGAATTCATTATTTCTTAAAAATTCAAAAGTAAAGTAACACATGATAATATTATCATACAACACTTTTTAAAAATATTAGTTATGAGAAGTTCAAAAGTGTTATAGGACTAATTTTGTTTCATAGTCCAAGCTCTTAAATGTTTCAACGTCTTTTTCTGATACTTGACAGAATTTTCCCTTGTTTCTATTTACTTTTATGAGTTTAAGTGGCTGGATTGACAAATATTTATTATTTTAATCTTTTCAAATCCGGCGAACTATCTATATTTTCACTTATATTGTTCTTATGACGAAATAACTGTTGCTAGGTTATTTTCTTGTCCTTTTTACTATTTTTCAAGTCATATCCATGACATCTTTCCGTGATTTCTAACAATGTTGTCTTTTAAATGTTATTTGTGGTTATTTTTGCATATTTTGTTATATCCCCTCTAATTCTCCTGTAATTTTATATTGGTATACCGGTATAAAGTATTCTTAGTCTTTATAGGTAAGTGCTTCATTGCACTTAAATGTTTGGATGTACTTCTTTATGTAGATTCTTTCTTTACTGTGTCCTTGATTTTTAATAGTGACCAAACAGTACTAGCATAGTTGTGATGTACTTTGACTAGTTTCTTGTATAATTGAACAAAACTATTGTTATCTATGTATAGAAAAGTCCTCCTTTAAAAATTCCGTTTGTTGATCTTATCACTGAGGTACTTCTCAAAACGTAAAGCCTCAACAACTAATATTCGATTTCTTTTACCTTTGCACCATAGTTTTCTTTCTTATGCAGAGTTTATTTATAAACTGATTATCTGCATCTTTTTGTTTGAAAAAGTGCATTTATTACTTTACATTTATCCGGATAGAAACTTGGTACTCTCTCTCTCTCTCTCTCTCTCTCTCTCTCTCTCTCTCTCTCTCTCTCTCTCTCTCTCTCTCTCTCTCTCTCTCTCTCTGCTGGTCTAGTAATCATGTATGATAGTTAAATGCTCTATCAGCCTATGTTAGGAGCAGTAAAAGTCCAAGAAAACGGATCCTTGTGGTATACCTGATGTTACTGGTTTCCAAAATGATGATTGACAATTTACTGTTACTTTCTGAAGTCTATCGCTCGAAAAGTCCCCAATCTATGTCAGAAATCAGTCACATATACCATCCAATTAAGCTTTATGAAGTAATCGCCTGTATAAAACTGTATCATTTTTATTACCCGTGTATATATAATCTATTTTAATCCATTATCAATAACTTTAGTCCACTTTTATTGATTGTAGAGTGGTTGATCTCCCACTAAGAAAACTTGCTTAATTATCAATAGAAATGTCGGAAATATTAATATTTGACAGCTGTGATTATTCTCAAATTACTCTATAAACTATCTATTTAGTTGGGTTTTTTTATTTATTTTTTTTCATTACATGTAAAATGAATGAAATTGTGCATCATATAGTTATATCTTACCTTGACTAATCATTTTTATTACTCATTGTGATATAAGAATCTTCGGTAGCAACCACAAGATTACTACTGGTACTATGCACTGAATAAGGCCTTGGTTTTGAGTGTCTTTGAATGACAACCCTAGTGACAAACTTTTTACAACTTCAGTGTAAACAGGAGATGATAAATCTTATTTGTAAGTTCTCAATGAAGATCAAACTTAACTTTATAAGCCAATAACACTATCATTCAGCCATGTCTTTTTATGCCGTCTATACGTGGAGCCCTGGCCTATTTAACCAAACCCTATCGACAAGGTATGTCATTTTTAATGTTTTCAAAACTATGTGTCGTTGAATCTTTATATATAAAATATATGTTTTGTTTCGCCCGAAAAGTGCTGTCATAGTCTTTGTAAGCAGTTTTGATTTTGCTTCATTTTTAAATAAAATACTATCGTTACTGTAAACTGAAAATAATAAACTTGGAAAGTAATTTAGGTTGGTGTTAAAATGAAATGTTATCAATCACCTTGATTCTATTTCAAGGCAACAAAAACTTGTAAAATTAAATTTAAAATTGTTATTAAATGCAGTCTAAGCACATGCCGGTATTCATTTAAATTTTCTTCCACTTCAATTTTATACGATGCATCAAAATGATATAGAGTCAAGGTCAAAGTCAAGTTCTAAATATAAAAATATGCTTTGCACTGCTCTATTTGAAAATTTGAGGGTACACTTATTAAGTTTTCGATTTCATATTAGCATTACATTTGAAATTAAAATGAGGTGGAGATTGGAGGTCAAATTCAAAAGCCAGAGCCACGACCTTATTCAAGAACAATGATTTTAAAGTTATAATTGTTCCCCAGCTAATGATATCAATATTATTAGATCTATTGTGGTTTTTTTTCAATTTCTGTTGACTTTAAACATTAGCATGGACTAAGACGTTTAAAAAGTTAGAGATCAAAAGCCATTGTTCCATAGCGACCATAGAAACTTTCTATTAATGTCCCTAGCAATCATGTATTTTGTGGTAAGTTACACGCAAACAATCAATCTTTATATGTTATAAACACTTATAAAAAATCAAGGTCAAATGAGATCTCTTTGCAACCACGTTAAACTGTTAATCACCTTTATATAACTACGTATATTTGTGATCGGTGCCACGTAAGCGGTCATTTTACATTGTTATTACTAAAAAAATGGCCAAGGTCAAAGACCTTCATGGTGGTCTACCGACTATATAAGGCTGTCTATTAATTTCCATAGTTACTTAAACATTAATCTATAAAAACGATGTAATTGTCATTATATATTATAAAACAATAAACGGTTTAGATCCAAGGCCACGATCCCTTAACAAACGTGTAAAGTTAACATGAACTTCCTTGTTGTCATTTTTGTGTATTTCGGATCATTTTATTGCATATAACACTTAAAAAGGTCAAGGTTATTGCCATTCCTGGCAAACATGACTAGAAGTAAATATTGATAAATTGATAAACGTAAACGACCAGGGTACATAACTAATCATGTTAATTGACTAGTTATTTCTGTATATTTCTGACCAATGTCATGTAATCAACTGCATTAGTTACTGAAAATTCACTTTTGAAGTCTTTTATTCTAGGCAGTTCATTCATTTCAATTAATAGTAAAAATGTTAAAATTCCTATCATGCTAAATTAAATATTCATTTTTATCTCTTTTTCATTTTATTTCTTTAAATGATAATTAACTATTATTTCTTTTAAATCAATAAAACCATCGTTTTGAAAAACTAACGATAGCTTTATGGAAAGCTATCACTTGTTGTAAATGAGACGAGCCCCCGGATCCCTTCTAATTTCTTGGATTTTTACGTGTGTTGGTATTGAAGCGTTGACTCGTACAGAAATCATATTAGTGCGGATATCAGAAGAAAATAATGCTGAGAAACAGTGTTGGGAGACTCATTAGGTTGTATTTTCATTTATAAAATTGTGTGCAGTCGATGTTGAAATAATTAACAGACACCTGAGTGAATTGACATGCCCATGTTTCTCTGTTTAACAATAAAACATGTAGACCTTCCACAATGGTGAACACCATGCTCTCAAGCATCAAGTTGACTTTCTTTGTGTAAAAGCAACTGAAATACTCTTAAGTTGACAATGGTTACATTGAATTTATTTACATTCTTTGACGATTTTTCTTTTCAACTTAACAGTTGGTAGATATTATATTTCCGTCTTAATCGGTGATTTTAGCTTGCCTTGCAGAGGTCATTGAAGTCGTCCATGTCCAAATTTTTATGCTTGTATGGAGAGAGAGAGAGAGAGAGAGAGAGAGAGAGAGAGAGACTTAAGTAAAGAATTATATTGTCAGAAATTTAATTAAATGGAAGGACTATTGAATTTATTTCAGATGTTTGTCCTTATTCTTTGTATAATTGAAATTACATGGTAGTGTTCTTTCCATGTCAGTGTTACAGGAAAGGGTCCTAATGTAGACTTAGCCTGGGACATTTCCATGACTAGCAGAACACTATACTGACTGAGCTACCTAGCCATATATCAAGCTTGGTCTAGCACTTTTTATTCAACTATTTTGGATTGAAACCATCTTGTACTACCTTGAGATCAACCTCCCTAGGTTCATATGAGCCCCCAAATGTAACAGGAAAGAGGAAAATAGCTATGGCAAAGCCAGGATTTAAACCTGGGATCTTCCGTATACCACTGAGACAAGTCTACTGACTGAGTTACTTAGCCACCTATTAAACCTGATGCCACACCAGGAGTATATATAGGAATTATTCATTGCAGTAAACTTACCCTGATGCCATTTTCATTTAAAATTGTATGGTAAAAGTTTCAAACTATCAAGTTTGCAATTCTTCAATCAAACAGTTGGAAGTAATGTCATCACTCAGGTCAGAGTCTATAATTTATTTAATGCAACAAATCGTCATTTAATATAAAAAAACATTTTATTTTATAAGGTTGAGTGAGTTTCCAATTTTGCTCACCCATAAGATATTGAGAAGGACACTGCAGTCTTTAAGAATCGTCAGGTATTTGAACAGCAAGCATGCTATTGCATAGATTATATGTTCAGTTTTGTAACAGTTGCTTTGCTTAGGTGTTATTGCTTTTGCACAATAATCTAGATGCTTGCAATATGATTTTACTTATATTATTCAAATATTTAACACTATTTACAATATGAATATAATATATTCAACACTATTCACAATATGGATATAAGAATTGGTTATGGTAATAGCTATTTTTAGTTTTTCTTTGTCACCAAAATCGGATAAAATGCATTGTGATGGGTAAAGGAAACTACTTACTTCTAGTAAAAACATGTAAGCCCAATTTTTTTAATTTTTTTTATGAGATCCAAAATTTTCAGTTATTTGTAATGTAACATTTAGTAACATGCACCAGTATCCTAATAATCCTTTGTTTCTTTTCCAATTCAGAAGAGTTTTAAAACTGTTTTAACTCTGCATTTTTCCCAGAAATGTTTGCAAGAATTTTATTGCCAGAGCAACTACAAAAATTAATAAATTGACATAATTTTTCTTAAAATGGGGAAATGTCACAGAATCAGATGGTCAACAAACCATCGAATATGTCATATGGTACACTTATTTTCTAAATTCTGAAATATTAGCTTTTTCTTCATTAGGTATCCTGGTACATGTACTACAAGATTAATTTTTCCAGAGAATACATGTACATGTACTTGTATATCATTTATTCTAAAATGATTTGTCTCTTGAAATAATTTAGAGTTTTAATGTTTGACCAAATAGCTGAGATTGTCACGTGGCATATACAGGGAGTCATGTAGAAAAAGAAAAAATGTCAGCTTCACAAGGGACTGGCCCCAGTTTCATAATCATTCACTCAACTGAGTGTTCAATCAACTCAAATTAGGGAATATTACAATGTCAATTTTTAAGACATTACACATTTAAAATTGAATATCTAGTGTTATATTTAAATTCTTTTGTGTAGGTTTGTCGAACAAAGCAAAACTTGGTCTCATAAAACTTAAAATCTTTAAAATATTAATGAGACAAAATTTGAAATATTTGAGTTTAGTGTATACTAAATTGAGTGAATGATTGTGAACTTGGGTTCTGACCTCTTAAGAGTGGCAAACTGATTCATTTTCAGACTAAGACATACATAGTTTGGGTTTTAAAAAAATGAATTGTTCCCAGCAAACAAATTTCTGGACTGTTTAATTTGTCTTACTGCAATTTCAATTAGTATGTGTACTAGATGACCCTTTGTAAAATTTCCCAGCACCGATTATAAACATGGGGTTTCCAATGCTTCGGGATAGTATAGTCTAAAGTTTAATTAATGTTGCATTTAGCATACACATTGTACATACATATGGCTTTGTTTGTTACCTTTGTATAATTTTATTTTTCACTTTAAAGCATGAATGAAAAAATTTTTTGAAAACTTTTTTTTATACATATTTAGAGATACATGCACCAATAAATGGAGGATGGTAAATTTAAAAAAAAAAAATTATGATATTTTTGTATTTTCTTAATGCTATGATACATTTTTAGCTCACCTAACTAAAGGTCATGTGAGCTTATGGCATAGTGCAGCATGTGTATGTGTGTGTGTGTGTGTGTGCATCATTTTCGACTTCTTCTCCGAAACCAATGATGGGAGAAAAAATCTGATGTGATATTTAACTTCTCTAGGGTCTTAAGCCTATAGTTTGTTAATTTTGTGAAATTCAGTCAAAAAATGGGTTATGCGTTTTTGCATTTAATTTTAAAAATTAAAATGGCTTCAAATTGTTATAACTTGACTATTTGAACAGATATTGACATGGGGTTTTCAGTTTTGACTTTTTTTTTTTTAAATAACCTTCACAATAGGGTCAAGGTCAAAGTTCAAGGTCATGATCTAGTTTGTAATTTTGCAGTTTTAGGCTATTTTCTTCAAAATTTTAAAGATATATAAAATCAAAACATTGTTAAAATGTTCAGCATGACAAAATTTAAAAAGATAGAAAGTTTTGTAACTAGATGATGTAGGAGTTGTTGCCCCTGAAATGTTATTTTTTGCTTATAAAAACTAAAATTGTGCATTAGCTTGAAAACTATTAACTTTTTACATTGGACTATATATATTGGAATATTGTAGGTATTGACATGACAAATATTTTGATATATGGCTCAAGGTCATATGTTCAAAGGTCAAGGTCATAGGTGCATTAAAAGACTGAAATTGTTTATTATCTTGGAAATTATTAACTTTTTGTATTGACATGTATATTGGGATATTGTAGGAATTGATATGGTGATCATTCTGATTTAAGATTCAAGATCTTACATTTAAAGGTCAAGGTCATAGATGCATAAGAAGACTCGAATTATCTTGAGACCTATTAATTTTTTGTATTGGCATGTATATTAGAATATTGTATGTATTTTTGCAAATAATTTTGGCCATATCCTCAGGTGAGCATTGAGGTCCATGGGCCTCTTGTTAATGTTATGTAATATTTTATATTTTTACACTTACATGTATTATATACATGTATATTGCTTTATTGCTTATATCATGCTTGACTTAAGTCTAGATTGCTTGTGTGTTTGTTGGGTACGACTTCTTTGTGAACCCAAACCCATGTTAAACTGGGGCCTGGGTGGCCTAGTGGCAAGTGCTTACAGATCACAGTGCCTCTCACAGCCTGGGTTCGAATCCCAATTGGGAGCCTTGTGTGAGAAAGTTTGTCAGTTCGCTTGCAGAAGGTCAGTGTTTTTCTCCGGGAACTCCAGTTTCCTCCACCATCCCAGAACTGACTGCCTCAAAATAAATGAAAGAATCTTGACTGGGGCATAAAACACCATTATTCCTTACTCCACTCTCCACTCTCATGTTACACTGTATAAAATTATTTTTCACAGAAAATAACGCAAATGTGCTAAATCTCTTAGAATTAATTCTGTCATTTTTGGCCCATTTTATTTAAAATAAAAAAATTAATTTTAGTTGAAGTCTTGCATCATTTCATGTATATGATTAATAACACATGGTCAATAATCAATTATTTTACAAACCAATGATGAATAACACATGATAAATTATCAGTTATTTTACAAACCAATGATTAATAACACATGATCAATAATCAGTTTTTTTACAAGCCAATGATTAATAACATGATAAATAATCAGTTATTTTACAAACCAATGATTAATAACACATGATCAATAATCAGTTATTTTACAAATCAATGATTAATAACATATGTTCAATAATCAGTTATTTTACAAACCAATGATTAATAACACATGATCAATAATCAGTAATTTTACAAACCAATGATTAATAACACATGATCAATAATCAGTAATTTTACAAACCAATGATTAATAACACAGGATCAATAATCAGTTATTTTACAAACCAATGATTAAAAACATCATTAGTAATTAGTTATTTTACAAACCAATGATTAATAACACATGATCAATAATTAGTTATTTTTCCTTTTCAGAGCCTATCCTTCATTGAATTTAACAATAAATGTCAGTAAAAATCTTCAAAATATTGATGTTGTTTTACCTGGTTTGAGATATGATGATGTGGACAGTAACACAGGTAAATCATCAATAATTGTTTCTCTTTTAATACATGAAGTTAGTGAGTTATTGTTTAAAGCCGCATCAGCATTATTGCAGCTATTTGTGGCTGAAGAATTTTAAAAATATAATAATATATGAAATTAAATCTATGTAAAACTAAATAGAATGGATTCTAAAACACTAAACTGATAAAAACCAGTAATATCACAGATAAGTTATAATAAAAGCCTGGATAATATATGATAAAAGTTATATTTTATAGGAACTCTTTTAATAGTGATTGCCTTTATAATAGCCTAATGCTTAAATAAATAAATAAATGATATTTACTCTTTTTTATGTACCAAAACCATGTCTTAAAACTTCTAATTGCAAGTTTTAAAAGCCACAGGACATATTGTACGTTTCATTTGCATTTACAATGATTAAATATTTATTTATATGAATGACAAATTCAAAAGTTAAGATTTTTATAAACCAGAATCCTGTTATAATGCTGACTCTTTTTTAGCTCAACTGGCAATAGCCAGCTGAGCTTATGGCATTGCAAAGCGTTTGTGCATCCGTGTGTCTGTGCTTGTGTAAACTTCAGTCTTCTTCTCTGAAACCACATGACCAAATGAAACCAAATTTTGTGTGGAAGGTCCCTAGGTGGAATAGATTAAAATTTGTGATTTTCGGCCTGATCCTAAATCCAAGATGGCCACTGTTACTATAAATAGATAAAAAACAGGAAAATGGCCATAACATATTTATTTGTTGATCAATTTGGTTCAAATTTGGTGTATTGAATGTAGAACTCTGGCCATTTCATGTACTTGTATTCAAGAAATTGTTCCTGTTACATTTTCCATTGGCATGTTATTGGCACAATATACAAATTAGCAGCTAAATAAAGCCGATTCTTTGAAAATTTTCGACACTGATATTACGTGATCAAATGAAACCAAATTTGATGTGAAAGGTCCTTAGGTGGAGTAGATTAAAGTTTGTGATTTTCGGCCTGATCCTAAATCCAAGATGGCTGCTGTTACTATGAATAGAAAAAACAGGAAAATGACTATAACATATTTATTTGTTGATCAATTTGGTTCAAATTTGGTAAATTGAATATAGAACTCTGGCCATTTAATATATATAATGGGTTAATTTGTAACTTTTTTCATTGGCATGATATAGGCACAATATGCAAATTAGCAGCTAAATATAGCCGAAACCACATGGCCAAATGATACCAAATTTGGTGTGGAAGACCTCTAGGTGGAGTAGATTAAAATTTGTGATTTTCAGCCCAATCCTATTCCAAGATGGCTGCTATTTCTATAAATAGAAAATACAGGAAACTGGTCATAGCATATTTATTTGTTGATCAATTTAGTTCAAATTTGGTATATGGAATGTAGAACTCTGGCCATTAAATATATGTAATGGGTTTTTCGGTAACTTTTTACATTGCCTTGTTATTGACAAATGAAACAAAATTAAACCAAATTCGGTGTGGGAGGTCCCTAGGTGGGCTAGTTATTCGTTTTTTTTTTTTTTTTTTTTTTTTTTTTTTTATTGTTGCCATGTTTGGCCTGCCAGTTGAGCAGCACAGGCCCTCTTGGGCCTCTTGTGTTTTAATATGGCCCCAACTTTTATGGTTAGGGCCACACTAACTCAGTTCTAGATTGAACACTTCCAGAACACATAGTTTCCACAATAACCAAAATCCAAATAAGAAATACATAGTTTTAGTTGAAGTTTATCCACATCTATAGTGCAAGTAAGTAGCTATTAGTTCCATGTTAAACCAATTTATTCTTTATACATTTTACAGGGCAGCCAGATATTTGGAGAATGTTTGACATGATGAATAGAGTGGAAGCTGCAGCTTTTCATAACCACCTGTCATTTCTGGATTATGCCTCTCTTTACAAACAGAATTACATGACCATTGTGAAGGCATGTGACATAGAGATCAAAAGTCATTTCTATGAGGTCACAACACCTAAAGCTCCATTAGATATAAGCGTAAAATTAGTGTATGTTGGAAATTCTACATTTACCACTGTTTCAGAAATGACCTGTGGTGGAAAAATGAAGGCTTCCATTAGACTAAAAATGTACACACACTACTCCACAGGCAAAAACAGTCTGTAGAGCAGTTACCAGAGTGGTGGAAAAACAGGTTTAATGTTGAAGAAACTAATGATAAAATGGCAAATCCACTTAATATTATTCCTGAACAGAAACCAAACAACACATTTTCACATGAATTTGCTGTTCCATTAAATGATACAGACCACACAGAAAGAACAAGATGTGCCTCATATGTGAGATATTTCTTAGAAAATGCCAGCATTGCTTCAAGAAGAGAATTTTACAAAAACATTAAAACCAATTTTCATCAATTTCATGTAAAAAAAATGTCCATGTTATATTTTGCCCCAAGCTGTTGGGGTGATGTATTAACGGCAGAAAGTTGGGAAGATGATGACCCTTTGACCTTACATTGTCAAGTCAGCAAAAACCAACAGACTGTGTGGTATGGAAAAATGGAAATGTTTTCAGAAGTGTTTGGTCTCTCTCCACCATCATGAAATACTTGTTGTTGTTGATTTACAAGATTTATGCATATTTACCGTTAATTGCATGGTTTTTTCTTTTTGGATTTTTTAATAGCACAAGTGTTTGAAGCACAAATGGAAGAGTGATCTTTTCCTTTCACAGATGAATAGAATATTTCAATATCTCTCTTGTAGAATTTCTATTGTATTCTTTTGCTTATATTCCATACTGATGGTTAAATTTGTTAAAGTTTTATAAAGTCACCTATGCACAACAATAAACTTTTGTTATCAACAATACAATACTTGTTAAGCTAAATAACTTTAACATCTGTTAAAGACAAGATTGTAAAATAAAATTATGATACAATGATTTATGAAAGAAAACATGTTAATAACAGACTTACCTATGTTACATAACAATTCAGTAAGTTATAGTACATGTTTTTAAAAATATATGTTTTCTCACATTGCGATTGTATATAATGTGAGTGTATATACATTTCGTTTGAAATATGGTAATAATTTATTACAATATATCACATCTTGCTTCAGTTTTAAAGTTTAAAAATCTTAACTCATCAAAAATTTATCTTAACTAAACTATCAAATTTTGTCAAAATGTTATAGTATTATAATTAGAGTTTTTAAAAAAATGTTACTTATATACAGATGCCAAACTCTTACTTATGTAAAATGTTAATGTTATTTGTGAATTTAGTGATGTCTTTCCCTATGCTAATCCTTACAAGATAAGATATATATATATTGGAAAGAAAATACTAGTATACACATGTACAAGTATATGCATAACATCATGAAATTTGTTGACATTTTCATAAAGTACATGTACATGAATACATGTATAAAAATTGTTTTAGAAAAAAAATCATATGTCAGGGTATAGATGAGATAAACATGTAGTATGTCTACTGTTGTAAACAAAACAAAATGTTCTTGATAAAATACTCATTTAGTGAAAGTAAACATTTTATGCTCACTGTAAATATATTATATATATAATAGTCATATATACATGTAGACTTGTAATGAAAAAAAAAATTTTGAGGTGGTTTTATTTAGCAAGATAACATCCTGACAAACATGAAAAGAGAGCTTATTTTCTCTATTAGACACATGGTTTTAATGTGTATATACTGTAATGTAATACAGCATTCAGTGTTATACGCATAGACAGATGTACATGTATAATAAACTTGTAAATAAAGCTTGTAGAAATGTTTTACCGGGTATATAAGAAATATTTGACAGTAAAATTAAGTTTTCATCAGTTAATAGTCATTTTCTCAGGGATGAAGATCTGATATATAATAAACTAGTAATTTGCCTCATTTTGACTGGAAATCCAACATCAGTATAGTCAAGAAATAATTCTGCTTATTGCACAGCTATTTGTTTTATATGATATCATTATTGGGGACCATCTTGACTTGAATTCTCTCGATTATATTTTTATAAGTTATAAATATAAAACAGTAGAGTTAATATATCAAAATCAAATGTATGTATTGAAACAATGTACTGTGTAATATTTCTTTTTGCTCTCCTGGCAACTACAATAGTAATAATGTGAAACTTATGTGTTACTTCTCTGGTGTTTACTGTAATTTGATTGTTTCAAGTTTTTTTTGGAAGGTTTTTTTAAAATGTAAAAGGCATGTCTATTTCTTAAGTCAGTTTAAAAACTAAATTGAGCCTAGAATTTAGATTTGATATTAATATTTTTAGTAGATTAGATCTACATGAAGTAAGAAAATAAACTTGTTTCAGTATTTTCTGTCCAAGGTCTTTATATATGATCTTCACATTTATATGTCTTTTTTTTTTCTTAAAATTTGTGATATGGCAGCATAACACCTAGACCATTATGTGAGTATGACTTGTTTTAAGCTTACCTGTACAAGCATATGTGCAGAGGAGCTAATGTCATACCCGAAGAAAGTTTGGTGTGTGTGTGTGTGTGTGTGTGTGTGTGTGTGTGTGTGTGTGTGTGTGTGTGTGTGCTATAGCATCAGAAGTATATTGTATTTTGATGGACCAGGTCCCATTTTTACAATCATTCACTCAGTTGAGTGCACACTCAACTCAAACTAGGGGATATTTCATCGTCAATATTCAAGACGTTTCACTGTTAAAATTAAATAACTTATGTTATATTTGAATTGTTTAATGTAGGTTTGTTGAACAAAACAAAACATTGTCTCATAAAATTTAAAATTAAAAAAAAATTAGTGAGAGAAAAATCAGAATATTTGATTTGAGTGTACACTCAGTTGAGTGAATGATTGTGAAACTGGGGCCTGATGTTTAAGTAAGTTAACATGTACATATTACAAGAAGTTGTATTTTTAGATTTGTTTTTTGTTGTGGTCTTAAAGACTTACTTATACCTCATGTATACGCATTAATTTGTCGTGGGCATTGGTCACTCAAATTTATACTTTGTGTTGTTATATTATTGTATCTTGTTTGTTGGTTATAAAGAATACCAGTAAATTTATATCTACTTATTGTGAACAGAAAGGAAATGTTGAAATAAGCAATACCATTTAAATCAAAACCAGGCAGAATATATTTTTAAGATTAATATAGACCATTTATTTTAGATATCAATTGTTCTTTGATAATTTTTTCAGACATTTTTTATTCAAGTATGAATGTTTGTATCAGAAAATGATCAGATAAGAACAAGTTATGTATGTATGAGTAGAGTATTGTATTCCTAACTATGTGGTTCTTATCTGGTATTTATTGTTGCTTCTGTTCAAAAGTTTATCGTGTTTCAGATGTACTTGATATTCTGCAGTGTAGAATTTTCTGCTATGAGTGTTTTCATTCAACCATGTTTAATTATACATGCATCACAGCCACTCAATACCTACCTGGTGTTGTCTAGCCGATTCAAGATCTTGATTAATGCAATCAGTATGAATAATTGAAATAATACATTTCTATAGTTTACTCTCTTTTTACATTCAGATGCAGAGTTATACCACACAGTATTATTTCAAATTAAAATTACTATTTAATTGACTAAACTGAGCATTTATACAATTTTTCTGTTAAAAAAATTCTAAACATTACATATAAAACAAACATAAAAACCTTGTGCAATGCAAATACAATGTAATATAATCAAAAGTGTTCATACTAGGGTTGTCTGCCCCTTTCACAAAAATTTAGACTTGCATGTTTACATGTATGTGGTGTGGTGATCGGACTTGATGAATGATGAAGGCTAGCTATTCCTTTGATCTTCAGTTTACCTTGGTGGTAATGTGATGCACCACTATAACATCTTTTACAGTAAAATATTTTCATATTTTGTAAAAATAATATTTAGAAACTTGATTGAAATAAAATAATAAATCATTGGGTTCCCACAGAGCCAAGACTTATTCAAATTGTGTTGCCAACTTTATTTTATCAGTACACAAATTGAATGTTTCTAAATTTGGAAAAAATGTGGACCTTGACCTTCATGTTACTTACCAAGCTTTTTGACATGTATTAATTACAATTTTTATTTCTTCAGTATAGGACCAATTAGCCTCTTGTTTATGTTTTAGCATTAATGAGTTGGTAATTCCACACTGTATCTATTAATTCAACATCACATTTAACATCGTTCTAGTCCTTATTTCACAATAATGAATTGTAATTTTACTATATTTGTGTATATAATTTTACTCATGGATCAATTTTAATTGGTTTTGTTTGAAGAATTTTTTAGATTGATTAAAAAGTTGAAAAAAAATAAAACTGTTTTTCTTGTAATATCTAATAAATATGTAAAATAAGAAGAGTTTTGTGAGGGAAATGAAAGTGATAAGATAGAGGAAGTAATGTTTGAGTCAGTGTTCTCTGAAACAGAGAAAACCACAGTCTTAAGAAAATGTGGCAAACCTTTTCACACAAGGATATGGACTGAAACATGGGCAGTCAAAAAAACTGATCTTGAAACAGGAAGGAAACATTCTAGTGGAACATGTCCAAACCTGGGTCTTTCTGCACTATTTTGCTACACTGGGCTTCCTAAGTCATTAGTGGATTTACAGAGTTTTTTCAGTCTTGTGTATAGGGAATCTCTTGAAATTCCATTAAATGATCTTGAAAACAAAAAAGGTAGTCCAAAATGCCAGGGCATCATATTTGAGGGCCAACAAATTACAAATATTTCAAGAGCTTGGATGCAAGGTCAAGTGAGATTCCAAGTATGAACGACCCATACTTACTGGAGAGTATCCTTTCTAATGAGCTTAGTCCGAGTGTCTAGTAGCTCACCTGACCGAAAGGTCAAGTGAGCTTATGGCATGGGCACAGCATGTGTATGTGCATGTGTGCATTGCATGCATGTGTGTGTGCGTCGTTAACACCTATTTGCGACCTCCTCCAAAACTGCTGGACAGATTTCAATGATACTTAGTCAGAAGCATATATGGGCTGGTGCAATTCAGATTTGTTCATGGTGTTGCCATGGCTACCAAACTAGGTCAAGGTGACCTAGGGGTCCAAAAATCTTAAAAAATCTTCTCCGAAAGTAATGATGGGAGAAAAAATCTGATGTGATATTTGGCTTCTCTAGGGTCTTAAGCCTTTAGTTTGTTCATTTCGTGAAATTTGGTCGAAAAATGGGTTACGCAGTGTTTGCATTTAATTTAAAAATTTTGTAAAATAGCTTCAAATTGTTATAACTTCACTATTTGAACAGATAATGACATGAGGTTTTCAGTTTTGACTGGAAATGACCTTTCAATTAGGGTCAAGGTCACAAATCAAGGTCATGACCTAATTTGTAATTTATGCAGTTTAAGGCAATTTTCTTGCAAATATTAAGAGAAATATGAAATCAATACAGTGTAAAAATGTTCAGCATGACAAACTTTAAAAAGGTTCCAAGTTTCATAACTATATGATAATCCATGTAGGAGTTGTTGCCCCTGAAATGGTATTTTTGGCTTATAAATACTAAAATTGCTAATTGTCTTGACAACTGATAACTTTTTGTATAGGCATGTATATTAGAATATTGTAGGTATTGTGACAATGATCATAATTGATATATGGTTCAAGGTCATATGTTCAAAGGGCAAGGTCACAGCTGCAAAAGAAGACTTAAATTGCTAATTATTTGAAAACTATTAACTTTTTGTATAGGCATGTATATTAGAATATTGTAGGTATTGATATGACAATCATTTTGATATATGGTTCAAGGAAATATGTTCAAAGGTCAAGGTCACAGCTGTAAAAGAAGACAAAAATTGCTAATTATCTTGAAAACTATTAACTTTTTGTATAAGCATGTATATTAGAATATTGTAGGTATTGACATGACGATCATTTTGATATATGGTTCAAGGTCATGTGTTCAAAGGTCAAGGTCACAGCTGCAAAAGTAGACTATAATTGCTAATTATCTTGAAAACTGTTAACTTTTTGTATAGGCATGTATATTAGAATAGTAGGTATTGATATGATATCATTTTGATATATGGTTCAAGGTCATGTGTTCAAAGGTGAAGGTCACAGCTGCAAAAGAAGACTATAATTGCTAATTATCTTGAAAACTGTTAACTTTTTGTGTAGGCATGTATATTAAACTATTGTAGGTATTGTGACAATGATCATTTTGATATATGGTTCAAGGTCATATGTTCAAAGGTCAAGGTCACAGCTGTAAAAGAAGACAAAAATTGCTAATTACCTTGAAAACTGTTAACTTTTTGTATAGGCATGTATATTAAACTATTGTAGGTATTGTGACAATGATCATTTTGATATATGGTTCAAGGTCATATGTTCAAAGGTCAAGGTCACAGCTGTAAAAGAAGACAAAAATTGCTAATTATCTTGAAAACTATTAAGTTTTTGTATAGGCATGTATATTAGAATATTGTAGGTATTGACATGATGATCATTTTGATATATGGTGCAAGGTCATGTGTTCAAAGGTGAAGGTCACAGCTGCAAAAGAAGATTTAATTGCTTATTATCATGAAAACTGTTAACTTTTTGTAAAGCCATGTATATTAGAATATTGTAGGCATTGACATGGCGATTATATATGGTTCAAGGTCATATATGTTCAAAGGTCAAGGACATAGTTGCATAAGTAACTGAAATTTGTGAATGATTTGGAAATTATTCATTGCATTACTGTTACTTTATGCATATTATATAAGCTACTTATAAATGAAATGTGAGTGGATATATTTCTGATTAAGTTTTGTGGGAGTTCTTAACTTGAGATAACTTGTAAAGTTTCTGTACCTAATATATTGTCTTTTGCGCTTTGTAAACAATTTTGGACATATACTCAGGTGAGCGTTAAGGCCCAATGGGCCTCTTGTTTGTTTATTGGTATGGCATGATATAAACCAAATTTTATTGAATTTATATACCTTTTGCAGTGACGTATAAGTATGACCTTGGTGGCCATATTGTAACCTTAAGTACCATCTTGCACATAACCTCACACAATCTCACTCCCTAGTTCTAACTGAAAATTCACTTGCTGACTGTTAGTCATAAAGGTAATTAACAGGCAGTTCAATACTCTAATAAATGCTAGGTATTTTAAGTAACAGGTGCATGTTATTGTGACATACATGTATGTCTGTGTCCTAATGTAACATTACATTGATATGTTGCCTTGAACTGTTAATACAGGATCATATCATAATGGCATGAAAAAAACTAAATTAACAAGCATTCTGAGAGTATTGCAAAACAATACACAGTCCCCTACCGGTCGCATATTTCACTAATCCCAAAGTTTTAGGTAAAATGTACCTAATTATATGGTACAAAGATTTATAGTTATAAATTATGTTTGTTCAAGATGGCAGATGGAAACGAAACATAAACTTGATCTGTAATCATCATGGTAGAGTCACATACAAAGCATTACTTCCATTTCTGCAAGCGTGTAGAAAAAAAGTGCAGAAAACTAAAATTTCTGTGAATTTTCAAAGATCAAAGGGCCATAACTCTGGTAAAAATTAGCAGATGGAAACGAAACATAAACTTGATCTGTAACTCATCATGGTAGACTCATACACCAAAAATCAGTTCATTATCTAACACCATTTAGAAAAAAAGATCCGAAAACTGAAATGTCAGTAAATTTTCAAAGTTCAAAGGGCCATAAATCCGGTAAAAATTAGCAGAGGGAAACGAAACATAAACTTGATCTGTGACTCATCATGGTAGAGTCACATACCAAAATTAGTTCCATTTCTGCAAGCGTGTAGAAAAAAAGTGCAGAAAACTAAAATTTCTGTGAATTTTTAAAGATCAAAGGGCCATAACTCCAGTAAAAATTAGCAGATGGAAAGAAAACGTGAACTTGATCTGTAACTCATCATGGTAGACTCATACACCAAAAATCAGTTCATTATCTAAAACCATTTAGAAAAAAAGATCGGAAAACTGAAATGTCAGTAAATTTTCAAAGTTCAAAGGGCCATAACTCCCGTAAAAATTAGCAGACGGAAACAAATTTTTAACTTGATCTTTAACTCATCATGGTTGACTCATATACCAAACATTAGTTCTATCTCTGCAAGCGTGTAGAAAAAAAACGGCAGAAAACTAAAATTTCTGTGAATTTTCAAAGATCAAAGGGCCATAACTCTGGTAAAAATTAGCAGATTGAAACGAAACGTGAACTTGATCTGTAACTCATCATGGTAGACTCATATACCAAAAATCAGTTCATTATCTAAAAGCATTTAGAAAAAAAGTGTGGAAAACTGAGGTGTGACAGACGGACGGACAGACAGAGTGCAAACCTATAGTCCCCTTCGGCTTTGGCCGGTAGGGGTCTAATAACGTCAGCATGATGAAATAAATCCATGTGGATTTAAATTGATGCTCACACAAAAGTATGTTTAAATACCTAGCCAGTCCAGCTGCAACACAGCTAGCAGCTTCAAGGCTTAAACTTTTTAAGCTTACCTTTTATGAAGTGCAGAAGAGCTAAAGAAACCAGATATTTGAAGCCAAAATTAAAGTTTAATAGTTGTAAAAAGCAACGATGTAATAGTTTTTGGTAGTAGACCTCAGTCGTGATAAGGCTGGATGGGGGACGGTCAAAAGTAGTGCATATAAAAAACTCAGGGGTCTTTATTTAGACTCCGCTCATTTAAATTTGTTTATAGATAGCACTTTGCAATTTTGCCAAGGTGAGAGCTTCTGAGGTTTGCTAAAGAAATAAGCTGAGTTGGATGACTATCGCACTATATTTCTGGCGTAAGGACTTGAGCCGCACAATGTACTTCCTATGCCTGGACCACATTTTGCATGTAAACATTGCCATGTGCTTTTAGCATGATTGACGCATTTTCCAAATTTCTGAAAAAATGAATCAGACAAGGTATTGATTTTTTTTGAAAAAGAAAAATAGTAATATTTGAGGATTCAGGGACAATATGTGTCAATATATGTAGTTCGGGGTTTGTTGACCATCAGATTCGATGAAAATGGTCTATTTTGAGGTAAAATTTTACAATTTTCTGTGTGGTTGCCATGGTAACAAAATGTTTGCTAAACTTGTTAAAATTTGCATTTGGGTCATAAATTCAGTATAGATATAGTGTTTGAATTCTTCTGATTTTAAAAAGTATCAACATTTCTGGTGTTACTTAAAAACTATTGAAATATGGGTGCATAACACTAAAGGTGGTACGACCAAAATTGGGCAATTTTGGCTGTCATTTCATGACTGAGGTCTGCTACCTTTGGTGAAGATAAATCCAAATGTATAGCAAAGTAAATCCCAACACTTTAGTCACAATACATAAAGCTGGATTACATGAACCATCATGTTGTATCTAAGTCAGTTTTTCTCTGGTCTAGGATCTGCCCAAATGGAATTCAAACCTAGAGTCAGATTAACTGTTATATGTAAGCAAACAATTAGGACCACTTGGCCCCACATGGTGTGACAAGAATAGAAAAATGCATATAATTAGTAAACATGATATTTAATAGCACTTTCTGTACAACAAGTAGTTTACATGTAACATATGATCATAACAGCACATCATGTGCATACATGCATGTCAACTGATGTTTTTACACTTCATAAGTTAAAATGTAGAACTTTTATTCACACTGGAAAAAATGTGTTTTTTTAACACATCAGATCTGATTAGTTAAATCAAACACTGCTTGTCAAGTCCATTATTTTGTTTATTATGTTTAACTTTCATTCCATTCAACTACAGATGAAAGGGTGGTGCTTTAAAAAAAATAGTGTATTAAATGTCTAAAGTACATAGATTTTGTATTAATGATCCTGATATAATCATGATGATGTTGTTTTCTTCTGTTTCTTCTTCTCTGCTTCCTCTTCTTTTTCTTTGTCTATTTCTGCTATATATTTTTCTACTTCTTCTAGTTCTAACATCTGCAAAATAGAAGAGAGAATCTGATATTTTATAATTGATAATAACTAGAGCAGCCTCTTGAAAGACAATTACATGGACCGCCATCCTTTTTCATTGCTGGGTTGGTTTTTTTCCATCTTCATTTAGTACATGACATATGGTCTCAAGCTGGAATACATTCATGCCAAGTTTAATCAAAAACTTTTTTTAGATGTTTAGATGTGGAAGTTATTAGGCAAACACTAAATTGTTATATCAGTATTTGACCTTATTACCTTGACCTTTGACCCACACCTAAATTTGGTACGTACAACATCATCTATGTTTGGATTCATTTAGGCTAATTTTGATCAACATTCAATCATATATTTGTCAGTTATGGAGCAAACACAATAATGGTACAGATGGACAAACAGCTAGACACAATAACTTCTATATACAATATGTATACCATAATCATAATCGCATTAAACAGGATACAAGACTAAAGCTTGGTCATGTCTGAAGCAAAGAAAGTTACAAATGACAAATCTTCCATTGCAAATTGATGGAACACTGGTAACATGATTTTCATAGAAAACCATCAGTTTGAATAAAAAATTTTTTTTTTAATTCCAATCAAGTTTGTTTCAATTAAATGGACTCATCAAGGCAGTCAGTTTTGGAGAAAACCGGAGTCAACAGAGAAATCACTGACCTTAGACAAGCAAGCCAGACAAACTTTCCGAAACTAGAATCTTACTGAGTAGAAATTCAACCAAGGAATGTGATTTGTAATTCCCAACCAAGGAATGTGATTTGTAATTCCCAACCAAGGAATGTGATTTTTAATTCCCAACCAAGGAATGTGATTTGTAATTCCCAACCAAAGAAGGTTATTTGTAATTCCAACCAAGGAATGTGATTTGTAATTCCCAACCAAAGAGGGTTATTTGTAATTCCCAACCAAGGAATGTGATTTGTAATTCCCAACCAAGGAATGTGATTTGTAATTCCCAACCAAGGAATGTGATTTGTAATTCCCAACCAAGGAATGTGATTTGTAATTCCCAACCAAGGAATGTGATTTGTAATTCCCAACCAAGGAATGTGATTTGTAATTCCCAACCAAGGAATGTGATTTGTAATTCCCAACCAAAGACGGTTATTTGTATATTAATGCTTTAGAACATGAGGTTTAACAAGGGTCAAATATGGTAATCAAATATAACTTGAATTTGGAAGTGTTCTTTGTGGAATTCATAACCTATGTGACAGTGTTCTTTTCGCCAGCTTCTAAAGAGAATCAATTTGATGTGCAATAGAACAGAATTGGAAAAATTTCATATGATTTCAATGAAGTTAAAGATGAAATTTCCAATTGTATTTTGATAATATTAAAAAAGCTCAAACTTTGTCCATGCAGATTTTAGCCCACAACCTTTTCTAGAAACAGTTCATGGCACTGAAGTTAACACCAAGTTGTACATCTTTGGGATTTTGCCAGAATTTGGCTTGTATTGGCAATATTTACAGTATATGAATTATATGCTTATACAATGTATATCTTTTAGTTCAGTTTGTTCGCCTATATCCAGATCAGATATACAGACCCATTAAGCCAGGTATAAGATCCTTGTATGTATAATATATGTTTATACACATTACCTTTAACTGCTGATTGCTCTTCATAACTGCTAACTCTACATTCTTAGCCCCAGATTGTACAACCTCTAGTAAAGCTTTTAAAGCTAACTTAATACATTCTCTTTCATTATTGGATACTTCATCTGTATAGTGTTTCTCTAGGAATTCTCTTACTGTTTTAGCACTCCTTCCTATTGCATTAGCCTACAACACACAAATCATATTCAAAATAAAACTAGCCTACAACACATAAATTATACTTAAAGTATTTTTCTTTTAAAATCAAAAAATTATTTTCTATTCTCATTTCTTCTAAAGTGATTTAAATTATCTCCTAAATTTATGAGCAAATATTAAAATATTTATTTTTAAAGCTTGTACTAAAGCTTGATAAACATTTAATAAATCATTTAAAATTTTCTTTCAAATTACTAAAATATATTACATGGTTGATTGCTTTCTATTTCAAATCACATTGGCAACTGTTTCAGATATTTATAACTTATCAACAATATACCATTTCATTGATCTCTAGGATTAATCTAATTACATGTCATGATGACCTTATATTAAAGAATATTAATATGGACAACAAGTCAAATCTTTCACAAAACTGACAGATACTGAAAAAAAGGACGACTGCAATAGTGATTCTTTAATGGCTCTTCTGTGATCATTACATGTATATCTAATCCAAACTCCCCAACTTCAAAAAATATCACATAAAACTATATTCAGGGATGTAAAAAAATTCAAATATCACAAGTATTAACCTATACCCTTATACTTCAAATGTGGCTACATGTACTGTTTATACTCTGAAACATTTTTTTCATATACATTTTATATTTATACTATGAATAATTGTAATGATTCAAAGAGCTTTACATACTGGCAATTAAACAAATTGGAATCTAAGCTGGCTTACTCTTTAAAGGTGTCCAAGCTTAATTAAAATATGTAATAGTAATAATAATAGTTATTATTATACATGTATTACGAAATATGATTACCTTCCATTCATGGTAGGTGCCAGATGGATCTGTCTGATATAAATGGGGTGTTCCATCATAATCAAAACCAATTATTAACGCTGATAAACCAAATGGACGTCTTCCATTACTCTGTGTATATTTCTGAAATAACAAAAAAAAAAACATAAATGTACATTATTGAGTTTTAATTTCTGATTAGTACAAAAGGTTCTAAATGCCAGATAATTAAGGAGAATCACAATTTACCAGTTAATGTAAAAATATATTAACTTAACTGTGCATGCTTAGGAAGTCATTATGTCTAGCCAATAATTGTGAAAGTAATAAACATTAAAGCTGCATTAAGTTTTTCAATTTTCTGATTTTTTTTTTTTTTTTTTTTTTTTTTTTTTTTTTTTTTTTTGATTTTCTAAAAATGTATTTTTGTAAAAATAGATTTCTTCTAATCACGATCCACGAGATTCATTTTCTAAAATTTCATTTGTATTAGCTATAAATTAACGGAATCCTGTAATGGGTTGGTCAATGTTTAACGATTATTATTATTTGCTTGAAGCATGTGCATGCATGGATGTACAGGTTTTTCAATGAATCGAAGGTGAAACCTGACAAATTGTATAAATTGTCCGTAATTTATATCCAAACATATTCGCAATGGTGTCATGTATCCCTCACAAAGTCACAAATGAAAAATTTAATGAAATTTTGTGTTTAATTTATCGTATTTCACCATTTTATAAGTTGTGTTTAAATGACCCGGTTTTTTATGATGTAACCATGTTCTAAAAGTTCCCTCAGGCTACATCTCGCTGGGAAATTATTGTTATTTCTGTATTTATTTGAGCTTTTACCGTTGAACCCAATGTAACATTGTTCATTAGGAACATCATTAAGTAAATCAGCACCATTTTAATTTTTTTCCTAGGAAAACTTGATGCAGCTTTAAACAGCACTGAAATCCAAGTAACAATATGCCTCTCATATTTCATGTAATTTTCAACGACTTAAAAGATAATACTTGAAGATGTCTTCAAGCATTTCTTTAATATTCCAATCAGTGCTGACAAAAAGAGAATGTTTTCAGAGATACAAGAATATTCAGTCATATATGCATGTGTATGAAAGCAAAACAGCTTCAAACAAATAACATAATTATATAGACTGTATCTAATTCAATAAATCAAAAATTTAAAATAAAACACTTTTTTCACTTATACTGAGGCAGTTAGTTCTGGGATGATGGGGATAACAAGAGTACCAAAAGAAAACAACTGACATTCAGCAAGGAAACTGACAAACTTTCTCACAAAGATCTGCCGAAGTGAGATTTACAGGGTTCGTACAGATATTTGGACTCCAATTTTAAGTACTTTTTAGGGTTTTTTTCAGGGTCTTATTTGCAAATTTAAGGCCTAATCAGAGGGACAATTTTTCTTGAGCGTATTGTTTTTAGCGACAAAGGCGTCCATATTAACAGCACTTGAAGTGGGCATTCGGGAGGGACAGATACCTTTTAAATGGGTCATTTCGTTGTCAGTTTTATATGTTTCTGACACTTCTGTCCGTTTAAAATCTTCCGTGTTTTAACTGGCACTAATCTATACTTAGCTGTTTGAAAAAAGTGTTGCGCATCGTAACACTTTGCATTACGGCCATGTTTGTCACTAGATGCGTGCGAAACTAATTTTCCCAAGTTCTATTATTTTCTGACATCATGTGCAATAAGCTTTGTTTTTGTCACTTTTGACTTCCGACAGCCATTTATATTTTGTATCCACTGTCTGTTAAAACACACATTTCCCCAGCATGCAGACAGTTCAACTAGCCGCCTTTAATATGTCACACCACACTATATGGCCCATAATCATTGAGCGAACAGGTAACCAGGCGAAATACTAAAATATAAATAGGTTTTGAGACACATCCAATATCTGTACCTTGTTTTATTATTTAAAATACGATCAGAAAACTTATTAATTAATTGATTTCTTTATTTTTATCAGTCTTTTCACAACCACATAATATCGAAATATAGACACCCAATTGGCCAAATTCAAGGGTTTTTTAGGGCCTTCAGGATAAATTTAAGGGCTTTTTAGGGTCAAACTTGTTTTTAGGGTCTTTTTAGGGCAAACCTCAAAATTTAAGGACTTTTCCAGGCCTGTACGAACCCTGGATTTAAGCCTAGACAGTAAGGGGCACTGTTATCCATAAGAGCATGCTTTAGACCACTCTGCCACCCTGGCATCTGTGTGTGCAATAAATTACTTTTGTATATGACGATAGTACTAACCTGTTTAAGCTGAGCTATATAGCGTGTGATATATTCTAATGTGACTGGATCTTCTACTGTCAATTTGTGACTCTGACATTCTACTCTGGCTCTGTTTATTAAAATTCTTGCATCTGCTGTCAAACCTTTAATAAAAAAAGATACATGAGCCTTGAAAAAAAAAAAAATAAGCAGATCTAAGGCAACTACACATAAATCTAAATGTATAACATAACATTTAAAATTTTGTTATCACTCTGAATTGTTTACTACACTGTGAATCAATTAACTCAGAGCATTTCTTTTTTTTTTTTTTTCCTTTCTTAATTTCGAATGTATAAAAGTTTTATTTTTCAAAAATTTATTGGAGCTGTGTTCAGTAAGTTTCAGGTGACTTGGAGTCACCACATGATCCAGTATTGATGAACACTTTCAGTTTATATCAGAGACTGGGAAGAATCAGCTTCTCTTTTTCACATCTTCATTAACATAAAATGATAATTTTTAACATACTCAGCAAAGCCACTTAAAGATAAGAAGACATAACAAGGTTCAAATTAAAAGAGAACGATGCCTGTATCCCTAAAATTTTGGGAATGGTATCTCAGAAGCAAAACGCAGGAACTTTAAGAAACATGGTGTGAATATGAACCAACTCTTTTCATCTGTAGGTCACACATGTATGTGAAACATAAAACTGACAAGATTACATAAAGAGGGGTGTAGTTTAATTGTGTCAGTGAAAGAATGAAAAAAATGAGCCAAACAGAAAGATTTTTGAACTAATAAAGAAATAAGTGAGTTGTTCAAACTTAATACATGGCAAAGATTTATTGCTTTGATCTATAGTATAGTAGAATTATTGAAGTGAACTTGAATATTAGGCAAACTGTAACATAAGGGAGGAATTACCTGAAAAAAAATCCTTACAGAATACCTCAGCTGGGAATCGCACCCAGCCCTTCTAGGTGATAAGTGAGCACTCTACCACAAAACTAAAATATCTTAACCAGAAAATCTGGCACTAAATCACTCAATTTTATCTACTTTATACAACACAATAACAACAAGACAAGCTCACCCACTACCCAACAAATAGTTGAAGTAACAACCTATCAGTAGACACCAATGTTGACACTCATGCCAGGGTAGTCATGATATAAGCACCTCTCTATACTGTATGAGTCAAACTAAAAAGTTTGCTTAGAGATACAATTACACATTCTATGATACAGGAAGGTCAAACACTAACAGAGCCTTAAATCAGGTAAAAAAAATTAGTTACCTGCAAATGCTAAAGCTACATGGTCATCTAACAAAGCTATTTTACGAACAGTTCTGTCTTCCTGAAGTTTAGCTACTGCCTTTTTCTCCACACCCAAAACAACAATGTCTTTCCCTCTAACGCCAACCTGTTACATACATACAAAATGAATTGAATTAAGAGTGTAATCATTTTACTACAATATTCTGGATAATAAACAGACTTCTATTAAACATTTATTATAAGCTGTTTTCTGTAGTCCAAATTTCCTCTGACCCCAACAGATTCTATGCTTGGTGGCTACATGTAGGATCTGAACAATTTCTTTATCAAAAACACAGGATCTTTTACGAACTGGTGTCTGGAGGGGAGCTGCCTCATTTCGCTTCAGACAGAAAATATTAGTGGAAATATAGATACATGATAGGTTAATGATTTGTCTTCCAAAATATTTCAATATGAAACTTTTGCAAGGTCACTTAGACATGTTTTGACAATGGAAAAATCAGTTGGTAAACACACAAGAAAACAATTATCAAAATTCTCAACCAACAGCTGTGACATCTTGAAATCTATAAATATTTTGTAAGACAAAGTATTCACCTACAGAACAAGGTTAATGACTTTTCTACAGTTCTACTATGCTTTCAGTCTAAAGTGAAATGAGGCAACATCCCTTCTGGCAACTGCTGGTATTCCAAAATCCCATATTATTGAAATAAAATTTTTCTGACCGTACACCTAGCTGCCAGGCATATACTGTAAATCAGGAAATTAATGCGAGCAAGAAATTAATGTGAAAAATGAGAGGCCTGTTTAATCACATTAATTTCTTGTTGCGTTTATTTTCCGATAAATTTCTGTATTCTGTATATTTATTGTAAATTGAGTTACCTCCCTTAACCGGCAGTTGTTATCGTAACTGATTAATAAGAGCACATTCTCATTTAGTGGTAATTTTTTGCTGTTTGTTTCCTACTGGGAATATTGCTATGAGTGGAATCATGACTGATACATCATTTTGAACTTTGCCTAGGACACCAAAATGAAAGTACTGTGATTATAAGTAATCTTACATTCTAAACCCATGAGTTGAAGACGAAGATCAGTTCACACGTGCTGACATAGACGTCCTAATTTTGAATGCTTTTTTAATAAAACTATAAGCGTTATATTTGAGTATGTTTGTTTTTTTTTTAAAAAAGACCAAGCATTTTTTTTGTTCTGATAATCCTTTACCACCCTGGTTAATTTAAACAACGACTCTTCGGCACATAAAAATTTACCCTCTGCACACCTCACTGTTTGTCTACCGAAAGTTTGTTTATATTGTGTTAATAAATTAAGGAAGACATAATATAATAATTTTTGAGTCCATAATTTAATGTTTATAATAAGATAAAAGATGGGCAAAAATTTTCAAATTTTAAAAATTAAAAAATCGCATTAATTTCAATACGCATTTTACTTCAAAATCGGCAATTCGCATTAATTTCATGACGCATTAGTTTCCTGATTTACGGTATATTGTTTTATGGTCAAGAATAAATTCGGACTACCGTTTTCTATTGTAATGGTCTACTAGAAATCGTCTTTAAATTTTTAGATTAAAAATATAAATGACAGTTGATTAGTTTTGTAGAAGCACAAATTATAAGGGTAAAAACAGCTAAAAGAAGCAACAAGTCGTTGTACCACAGGTAACCGGTGGAAGGGGGGGAGGCATGATGATGACAAAGCAAAAGCTTTAAATCTTTCAGATTTTTACGAAAACTGTGTTGAATATTCTCAATTATGAAATCCATAACATACAGCAGTAGAACCCTTTTTCACTGCTTCTTGTGCATATTCGACTTGGAACAGATGTCCATCAGGAGAAAAAACAGTTATTGCTCGATCGTATCGTGCACTCATGTTGAGATGATAAACTAGCCAAGATTCCCCTTTGTGCGTTTCCGGCGAAAGATTGAGCGGAAACCAGATTCTTTCAATAACATGTCCTAACTAACTGTACCCAATATTGGTCAAAACCACTATTCGGACTAAGTCATTTGACCCAAAGACGAAAAGAACCTTTAGAATTTAGCTTTTGTCTCGAAAACCATCGGTTAATGTTCCAGGTATCTTTAATCATGACACCGTAATAACAGATTGAAAAGAAAAAGTTCGGTTTCGGTGTGACGCCACAGGTGTTGATGGCGACTAAAGACACCTTGCATACGGTGACACCAACTCCTTAGATACTATAGAATTATATATAGGGTTTTGTACATTCAAATAAAAAAAAACTGGTTTAAATGAGGTTTAACGTGGTTTTATGGCTTGGGGCTTTCTACAAAGGTTTTTATGGCTTTAATAAATGGTAATGGATTGTAAAACGTATGAAAAAGTAAAAAAAAAATAAATAAATAAATAAATAACTGAATAAGTATTAACTTTTATATAAATTATACCGGTATATATGATAAAGCATGCCGATTTTACAAATTACAATCAAATGAAACGTGTAGAAAACGTAGGTCTACTTCAAATCTGTGTATAATAATAATAATAATAATAATAATAATAATAATAATAATAATAATAATAATATATTATTATTATTATTATAATTGTAATTGTAATTGAACTCACATGGTTTTCTCTGTCGCATAAGTTTTTCATTCCGCCAAAACTACATTTTAAATTATTATCAAAACACATACAGTTTATGAATTATTAAATAAAAAAAGTTTTCAGATAGCTTTTTGATAGCTAAAAAGTAGACTATTAAGATCTTCTGATATTGGAATTTTCTGAAATGAGTACCAAAAATATATCTGTTGCAATAATATTAAGTATTATGAATTTTTGTTTACGTACACGAAGAAAATGTCCATGAATCGAATCGAAAATGTTGAATTGAAAACATTGTTATAAATTATATATACTCTGTTGTGAACAAGTAATTTACAAACCGTATTTAGTATCTTCTTACAGTGAACTAGCTAATTCTGGTAACTTAATCTATTTTTATTCGATTAGTCGTTCATTAAATTTTGGACATGACTAATTTTTATTATCGGAACCGTTCGTGAATCTTAAAAACAGGGATATGCATGAAATAGAGACCTAGGAATATACCATATTTCTTATTATTTTACATGGATAATTTCATATTGAATAAATATCACCATAGAAACACACGGGGAATTATCTTTTATAATTATCTATGATTCTAAGGATAAGACGAGATAATTTTCATTTATCTTAGAGGCTTACACTTACTTACTTGGTTTACTTGGTTTAGGATCTTCCTCCATTTCCTGGAGCACCGCATTTAGCGTGAAGTCTGCCATCACCATAAAACATTCTTAGAGATGATTAAAATCGGTAAAATCCATAAAACACTCTTGGTGATATTAAAAAAACAAATAAAATCCATACACCACTCTTAAAGATGGTTAAGCCAGGTAAAATCCATAAAAACACCAGTGAAAATGTTAAGATAGGTAAAATTCTTAGTTCATTCTTAGTGATGGTTAAAACAGATAAAATCAATAAAACACTAGGATCTATTAAAATCTTCTTCCATAAATTAAATGTGTAATGTCTAAAATTTTCAAAAAGAATCATATCCAGTTATGCTGTGACACTTGTACTATTGATTATTGCATTTCGTTTCGAATGCAAAGCAAAACATAATCCTCTTGCAATTCCAATGACCTCTTTCTGTTTAATTGGATCTTTAATATCTTTAGAGCAGTCTATTATGTGTTGTATAGTATCTTTACTGTCTATTCCATATTCCTGTTGGATGTTTGATAGGCGCTTTGTATATGGAAGTCTTGATGTTTCTAGCACTTTACATTCTGTTAGAAAATGTGTTACTGTTTCTATAGCTGTTTTACACAGTGGACATACATCTGTAAATTTTCTATTACTGTACTTTGCTCGATTGCATTGTAGTAAATATGTTCCTGTGATTAACTTCGTTTGTATACTGGCCTTCATCACGGAGATAACATCACTTCCAGAGTATTCCCAAATAGGATGGCACTTGTTAACTTTTGTGTCACTACAATTCCAAAACTTTAGAGTAGATTTTTCCTGCGCACTCTCTAGAATTTCACGTAGCCAGTATTCATTTACTTTCCTCTTTACAGTTAGTTTCCATATTGACTTTTGAATAAATTTTTGAAGCAGTTTGTGAAGTCCAAGTAGGCCATACATTTGTAAGATGTTTTCCATGTGTATACACCAGCTTTTTGAAGATGCATCTTTTATACTAATCTGTCTTTCTAATAACTGGCGAGCAGTCCCTTTATCTCTAAGTATATTACCGAGTAGTCCAAGTTGACTCTTATGTATTATAGCTTCATTTGGTAGTTGTCCCAATAATCCATATATAGCGGAATTTGCAGCTCTTTCTGGAAGGTTTTGTATCTGTCTCAGTATTGCTCGGTGAAATTTATTAAGCTCATTAAGCTCATTACAATGTAAATGAATTTACAGAATGGGTATGTTTTGCAGAAGTTTGGTACATTACAAAAGGTACGATTATCGTAGGTAATGTTTTAGAAAAATCACTGTTTCGTACTAATTTTAGAAAATTAAAAAAAGCATTCCTCATGCATTTTAAAAACATATTTAGATTTCAAATTTCATTGTTATTAAATAAATGTGCATATTAATCAACGAACACGGTTTAAGCTACGTAGAGTAAATGCGAAACTGCGATTTGAGACCTAACCCAAACTGACGCGCGCACCTTTGTTAAACATAATTTTAATTTGAGTTTAAAATAAGGAGTTTAAACGTCAGTTGATCAGGAGATGTCAGTCGCATTTGTTCAGTCACAACACAAGAAAGGGCCTGCTCCTAACCAGGCTACTATACAAAAGGTAAATGTTCTATCTACGCAACGCAGAACAAGTAAAAACAGCTGTCAATTTTTTATGCTGTTAATGGTGTTATGTGGTTATAAAGCAACTTAGCTGATGGAATGATTTGCATGTATTTTAGAATTAAAACTCATATTAACTATTAGTTAACATATATTTTCATACTAATTTCTCAAAAGTTTTATTCGCTTGGAGAAGATAAGTTGAATCCATCTTGCTGCATGCAAGGCCCTTGAAGGGGTTTTAACAGTTTAAACAGAAATGGTACCGCTGACATCCCAACATTTTTAATGTTCTGTTACTTTTAATAATTTGAAAGAAGTCATGGGCAAATTTTTGGTTTCACCAATGAAACGTATCATTACATCTGTCTGGGAACTTTTTTTTTTTGGCACTGACTGGTTATTATGGTTTAAGCAGTCACTGTTATAGCATATATATATGTAAAATGTTAAAAAGGTTTATAAAAATAGATTCAATTTTTAAAAATAAATTTAAGATACATACAAAATTACCAAATGGGGTAGCACATATTTATAAAAATTTCTATTTTTCACCATTTAAACTTTTTTGCAACCTGCCTAGTTAATGTCATTAATATGATTTCATTCATTTTTGTACATGCAATATGTAACCACAAGTGTTTGTTTAGTACAGGCACATATATATGTAGTATAGTTCACATAATTTGTTTTTCCATAAAAATGTTATCTTACTTACTGTCTTTAACAAACTGTAAGATTTAATCTTCAATGGTGTGTCTTTATAATATTGATTATTAACTTGTGTCTCTGGTTACGCATCTAAAGTGTAGCAACTTGGTGACCATTTTGTGGGATTATTTATCCAGTGTTTATTTAGATGACTTTTGAAGGTAACTAGGTGCATCAATTATGGAGTTTGGAAGACTGTTCCAGGTGTCAATAACCCTATTTGAAAAACTGGAGCCCCGTAAATTGGTTTTATATCTATTTTTGTAAAACTTCATTTTGTCACCTCTTGTTTGTTTGATATGGCTACATTTCAAAATATTTCTGTTTTGCCTTATCAATAGAATTTAATATTTTAAATATCATTATGGGATAGCATGTATAATAATTTTCTTTATTTATATATTAATAATTGTAGCTTATAAATTGGATGGTTGTCAAGCTGTATACTAGAAAACACCACTTAACACTTTTTTCTTTAAGATACAATCATGACTTGTTTTTGAAAAAAAAAAACAAAAAAAAAAAACCTATGTAATTCTGAATCGAGATGAAGAACAACTTAGAGGGTTTTTCATACACATTAACCAGGTGTTTGCCATAGCAAGATGCAGGCTTAAAACCTACCTATGTCTGAAATGTTATCTCCAAAACTCCATTATTATATATAGGTGTCATTTAATCAAATATGCCACAATAATTTCAGCCATTTGTCTCCACATTTAGTTATATCTAACGCTTTCCATTTTATACACAGATGAAAATGGATAATCCTTGCAGGTTGGGCTATAGAATGGAATTCCTTGCAATCTTTTGCATATATCCTGAGACTTGATTCTTGACAGTCCATTTGGGAGCACACTAAATAGAAGAATGTAAATTTGAAAGGGAGGGGGGGTCTGCTGACATTTGTAAATAAATCAAAAGGTAATGATCAACTTCTTGCTTTCTTAGCCCTACCCTGCCCATTCCTTTTTTTTTTTTTTTTGTTTTGTGATGCTTATATATTGCTCATTATACCCAATGATTTTCAGGTGCTGTTATGTCACCAAAATTCTAACTCTGCTGTTTTTTCCCACTGGCTATAGCCATATAACCCCAAGTCTTTGAATTTTGAAACCTGGAATAATGTTTTGTTTGATGAATGATCTTTATATAATTTTATCGTTCTAAGGGCATTTATTTAATTGAATAATTGTAGATGCTTGATGAAAACAACCAGTTAATTCAAGCCATTGTTGACTACCAAAACAAAGGAAGAGCCTCAGAATGTATGCAGTAAGTAACTTGTAACATGTTTTTTGAATAACTACATGTAGTATACACATGTAATGCTGAGTTGTATGATCTGGAGTTAAGACTCATGATTTCAAAGACCCATCTAACCTTTGTGGTATTTTTCATTAGCAAGACATTAAATTAAAAAATGCTTCAATCCATCTACCTTAAAATGGTATTGTCAGATATGCTTGAAGTTAACTCTGATATTGACTATAATCCAGTGGCTCCCTTTCAGTACTCTCCATCACTTCATGTCACTTCATGCCACAGAGAAAATGAGATGTTTTGATTATATACTGACCTTTGGTCAATGTTGTACATAATGGACTATCAATCATCTTTATAAAAAATTAAAACCAATACTAAAGTACTGGTATTGAAGCTCCATTCAGGGATAAATCAATGAACTTTTTATAATAGATCACAATATTATTTTTGTTATTAATATTTATACTGTCTTCCTGTGAAATCTTTGTTAAACTATTACAAATATGCAATGTTTTAACATTTTTGACTAACTTCAGGGGTAAGCAATTCAGCATGGTACATGTATGTCACAATTTTAGGATGAATATGTACTTTCTCCCCCCCCCCCCCCAAAAAAAAAAAAAAATAATAATAATAATTTGACATTTTTCAATTAAAAATAACCTTATTTTTAAAATATAATGTTTAAAACATGAATATTTTCACTATGAGTCTGGGTTTTACCAGGTGCACTAAAAAGCAGTGTTTTGACACATTTTATCATAAATTTCCTGTTAAAAATCATCTAATGCGCCCATGCCGAAACAATCTTGATCAAACAAGAGTAAACACATTTAATCTCATACCAAGAACTGTATATACCAGTAAACAGTACATTCTAACACACACAGTTTATACCTATTTCATGATATAAATTACATTGTATATATATACTGGTATATTGTTTCTATTTCATATTACAGATATCAACAGATGCTGCACAGGAATTTAGTATATTTAGCAACACTAGCTGATTCTAATCAGAATGTACAGGCATTACTTCCAGTAAGTTTTTATAATCTACAAAATATATTTTAAATCAGTGGTGTCATGAATTTTGTTATGTGTTTAAATATTGAAAAGATCACTAAAGTATTATTGGGTTTATGTTCCCAGATTATTCTTAAATTTGGATTCAAGGAGGGAGAAATTTTTCTTTCATTTTGCAGTTTGGAATAATAATTTTATGTAGACAAGATAAAGCTTTAACATAATTTTAGGCATCCCAATTGTGATTTTCTCCCATTTCTTATAAATACATGTATGATCAATGTAAACTTCAGTTTCAATTCAGACAGCTTTGCTTAAGAGCTTGTCATCTCTACCTTAAAATGATCAGTCTCAATCTGGGCTAAAAAATTACTGAAGTCTGTTTATAAAAAAATTAAATAGTTCCAACTAACACATTTAGTGTAACTAATGCTATTCATATGTATATTGAAACAGTTATCATCATATATAATGAAACATTGATAATTTTATTTGACTTTTGGTTTGTGAAGTTATCAGATTTAAACAAGATAATAAGGAAAACAAATGAACAGAACAAATAAAACTTTTAAGTAACTTTCACTTTAAAGTATTGAGAGTTCTATTGTACATGTGGAGATACATGGCTGAGCAATTGCAGAGTCGGGCTTTAAGTTTTGTGGATTAACTCACTCAAGTTGTATGGTATTTTCTTGAGGAAGATACCAATCTGAGTGGATATGGCAGAAATGGTGGGGCTTACCTTTCGATGGAACAGTTTTCCTTCTATGTAGGATCACCAAGGAAATAAGAAGTCCTTGGAAAATTTAAGAGATATCAAAGTTGATTTAAAGAAGAACTCTATAGGAAGACTATGTCCTGGTGAGAAGCATGTCAGATATGCAATAACAATGACAGAGAGAAGGGCTAGGGGAGTTGTTGTTGAGGTCCTTTGCACAACCAGGAGCTCAAAAGCATAATCAAAACTTCTAAACTTATAAGTTTTGGACAGTCTTTAACTTTAAATTTGCTGAAGTCAAATGTCTATTTTATAAATGTTTACAGGCACCAGGGCAGTATAACCAGGCTGCACAAGGAGGGATGTCACAACAACAGAATGCTCCGATGAATCAAATGAGACCGCCGAACAGTATGGCTAATCAGATGCCACCAAACACAATGAGTATGTATATCAACTAATCTGATTTCATTCTTCATATTGTTGCATATTATATATACAGTCAATTCTCTTTACAATGGCCATTTCCGTGATTATCAGATTTGCTGTTGTCCCTTGTTCAAAAGTCAAGTGGGTAGTTTGTTGCTTTCAAGGGATAATTCATTGCATGATGTATGCAATCATTGATGCCTGAAGACATTTGGTTGATTTTACTGTCGCTTAGCACTGCTGTTATATCGAACAGAAAAAGTGTTAATTTTGTACATTCATTCCTGACATTTCATTGCCGGAGCCGGTAACCAAATATGTCATTATAAAGTGTAATAAAACATAACAACAGATTTGTTCCCAACAATTTTTTGCAGTTAAAAGAATATGCCCTTATAAAGAGTGCTGTTGTAAAGAGAGTTCATTGTATTTATTTATATATGCAAGAAGTAAATGTTAGTAGAACCAACCAAATTATTGGTCTTTTACAAAATCATCCTCACACTTATAAATTAATTCCTAGTAGTTTACTGGACTTTGTTTTGTTATTACCAATCAATCACTTTTAGAGTAATTAACAGTGGTAAATTTTGATATTGAAGGTCACTATTGAAGTCAGTTCTGTTTTGAGCCATAGATTTTTTCAAGTTTGTGCATCACTTTATCCCAGTAATGTGAAGTGACAAAGTACATGATTTTACATGTATTAGGTCACTAGACAATTGTAAGGTTAAGCCCTGTGTTGATGATACCCATTCATTTAGCATCTGACTGAACAATTTTCATCAATGTTAATTGCAGACCTTGTTAGTTACAGTAAATGTATGCTTATAAATAAAGATTTCATGGTGACCAAACATGACGAATGTATCAAGCAGTCAGTTTGTCTTAAAGCTGAAGTTTCATGTTTTTTATATAATACATGTACTATGTTCAATTGTTTATATGAATGTTCAATTCATGGTGTTATCCTTTGTTATGGAGGTGGTTCAGGTACTGGTAGTAATCAGATGCCTAATGGACCAGGTATGGTCCCACAGTCAGGCCAAAGCATGTATGGTCAACAGGGTCCACAAAATATGGGTGCCCCTGGGGGTTATCCTCCACACCCACAGATGTCCTGGACAGCAGCAGCAGCAGCAACAACAACAACAAATGTCAACTCCACAAGGCGGTGGCTCCAGCTATAGTGAGTGTATATGTTTGGTTGCAATATATAGTGGTGTAGATTGTATTTACAGCAGTTGTAGGTCAAAGGTCAAAAGATATCTTAATGCCTAATATAGGTTTAGGGATGCAAAATAGATTGATACTGATAAAATTTGTTTAAATGTTGACAATACATGTATATACATATGATCAAACATGTTGGATTTTAAAGTGACCTGTACATGTTGACTCTGTTTTAAATATTCCATTTGTTGGCTTTTCTTGTACATGGTATTTAATAATTTATTTTAATAAAATTTATTTTATTTATTTATTTATTATTATTTTATTTAATTTTTTTCTTAAATTCTTTCTTATTTTGTTCAAAATATAATTTTTAGTTTTGTCACTTTGAAATTTTTTAACTCTGAGTTAAACTTTTTAATAAAAATGTGATTAAAATATCAAGCAGTCTGTCCACTGGCAGGTGTTACCCACAATTTTTATGCAAAAATATTCTGATTTTAATAATAGTTATGAGACCTTTGTCTTGATATACTGTTGTGTGTAGTGGATTTGTATTGCTGATCATAATGATTAAAAGTATTCATGTAACACACACACACACACACACACACACACACACACACACACACACACACATTTATATATACATGTACATTATCATTTAGTAACGCAACAGCTAATCATTTAGGAAGAGTACGAGATATGTTTTATTTCTTGCTTTCCATTAACAAATTTACTATCAGATATATTGATTAGTTTGAATTTTATTCTACCAACACATCTAAAACATTACAATAAGAATTTTTGAGTAAAAAAACAAATCGACTGTTCTCATATCAGCAAGGCTTTTTTATTTGTACCTAAAAATTCTATGGTTAATTATATAAGGCATGTGTTGAGACATTTTTTCAAACTTTGAAGTACCAGTACTCATAATTTTTATGATTGTATGACCGTTCAATTACCAGTACTCATAATTTTTATGATTGTATGACCGTTCAATTATTTTAGACATTTCTGTATGCCTATTCACATTTGCTTACTAAATTTTGTTAATTGTTTCTGTGTGTTCGTTAACATTGCACATCACATTATTAGATTAATTTACTTTCGAATTTTTGATTTCGTAAATGATGTACATGCATTAAGATATGAAAGGGTGAATTCATTTTTTTGAAGCAGATTTATTTTCATATACATGTACATGTATATATATTTTGTAATCATGGTTATTAACATTTCTGTTTGTAAACTATATATCCATATTATCACGAAGTAATATTGGTGATGGACTATTGTTATTATATCACATCATATTACATGTAGGTATCGTTACCATGGTAACATTACACCACTATATGCAACCAAATATGTACATATTACTAATTCATCACAACATTATTAATCCTGTGCTTGTTTTATTGTTACGCATGTTTTGATACAGCACTGATATTATATATATAATTTGTTTACAGTATCTTGGCCAAGTGTTTATAATTTTATAAACTTAGTAGAGTCTATAAGGAGGTAAAAGTGGTCAGCATGAAAACAAACAATACAATAAAAAGTGATGGTCTACTTCTACTACCCATTAAACAGTAACACTGTACCCAATGATCATACACTGTACCTATTAAAACATGTAACAGTGTGCTCAATGTTCATACACTGTACCTATATAAACATGTAACAGTGTACTAAATGATCATACACTGAACCTATTAAAACATGTAACAGTGTATTAAATGACTATACACTGTACCTATTAAAACATGTAACAGTGTACTCAATGACCATACACTGTACCTATTAAAACATGTAACACTGTATTAAATGACCATACACTGTACCTATTAAAACATGTAACAGTGTAGTCTATGATCATACACTGTACCTATTAAAACATGTAACAGTGTACTAAATGATCATACACTGTACCTATTAAAACATGTAACTGTGTACTAAATGATCATACACTGTACCTATTAAAACATGTAACAGTTTATTCAATGATCATACACTGTATCTATTAAAACATGTAACAGTGTACTAAATGATCATACACTGTACCTACATGTATTAAAACATGTAACAGTGTACTCAATGATCATACACTGTACCTATTTAAACATGTAACAGTGTACTCAATGATCATACACTGTACCTATTATAACATGTAACAGTGTACTCAATGACCATACACAGTATCTATTAAAACATGTAACAGTGTACTCAATGATCATACACTGTACCTATATAAACATGTAACAGTGGTCTAAATGATCATACACTGAACCTATTAAAACATGTAACAGTGTACTCAATGATCATACACTGTACCTATTAAAACATGTAACAGTGTACTCAATGACCATACACTGTACCTATTAAAACATGTAACAGTGTACTCAATGACCATACACTGAACCTATTAAAACATGTAACAGTGTACTCAATGACCATAGACTGTACCTATTTAAACATGTAACAGTGTACTCAATGACCATACAATGAACCTATTAAAACATGTACACTCATGGTAAATATTAAAACATGTAACAGTGTACTCAATGATCATACACTGTACCTATTAAAACATGTAACAGTGTACTCAATGACCATACACTGTACCTATTAAAACATGTAACAGTGTACTCAATGATCATACACTGTACCTATTAAAACATGTAACAGTGTACTCAATGACCATACACTGTACCTATTAAAGCATGTAACAGTGTACTCAATGATCATACACTGTACCTATTAAAACATGTAACAGTGTACTCAATGATCATACACTGTACCTATTAAAACATGTAACAGTGTACTCAATGATCATACACTGTACCTATTAAAACATGTAACAGTGTACTCAATGATCATACACTGTACCAATTAAAACATGTAACAGTGTACTCAATGACCATACACTGTACCTATTAAAACATGTAATAGTGTACTCAATGACCATACACTGTACCTATTAAAACATGTAAGTGTACTCAATGATCATACACTGTTCCTATTAAAACATGTAACAGTGTACTCAATGACCATACACTGTACCTATTAAAGCATGTAACAGTGTACTCAATGATCATACACTGTACCTATTAAAACATGTAACAGTGTACTCAATGACCATAAACTGTACCTATTAAAACATGTAACAGTGTACTCAATGATCATACACTGTACGTATTAAAACAGTAAAAATGTACTCAATAATCATACACTGTACCTACTGTAAGTATTAAAATATATACATATAGTGTACTTAATGACCATACACTGTACTTATTAAAACAAGTAACAGTGTACTCCTTGATTATACAGGTCTCGGTGGCCGAGTGGTCTTAAATGTGTGCTTACAAATCACAGTGCCTCTTACTGCCTAGGTTCGAATCCCAATCGGGACAGTTCCTAATGTGAGAAAGTTTGTCAGTTAGCTTGCCAAAGGTCGATGGTTTCCTCCGGGCACTTATGGTTTCCTCCACCATCCCAGAACTGGCCGTCTCAAAATAAGTGAAAGAATCTTGACTGGGACGTTAAACACCATTACTCCTCTCTACTCCACTCCTTGATTATACAGAGTACCTACTAAGTATTAAAATAATTTTAAAGTGTTCTTGGTGACGATATACAGTACCTGATTAGATGGGGTATTTACTTTGTCAGGATACTGCAAACATACTATACATGTGTTTTTAATAATATACTGAGTAATGTATTAAGTTATTGTTTCAGAAATATTTTGCGTGAAGTGATAAATTTTCTGATTTACAAACCAAAAAAATGACATGGCAATTTTTTTTTTTTTTTTTTTTTTTTTTTTTTTTTTTTTTTTTTTTTTTTTTTTTTTTTTTTTTGACAATTACATGAACTTTAATGTTCCAGATATCAGAAAATGATCACTTATTTGTACTAATAAGTTTATACATGCACTAATAGCATATCAGTTTGTACTTTACTAGGAAGTAATAAATTCTGTTTTTGCACAAGACATGTTAGGTATCATATAGAACTTCATCAGTCCATTGGTTCATTCTTTAACTTAATTTTAACAAATTTTTGCAGTCTTTAATAGTACATGTACTACAAACAAAAATTGTCTGAATTGTTTAGGTATCAAGGACACTATTCCAGATATAAACTTGTTCAGTTTTATTGTCTAGTCAACCACCATTACAAATATGGTTTAAACTTTCACACTTTCAGTAAAAAGGACACTATGCCATATATTAACTTTCAGTTTCAGCATATTTTAAATCCACTCACATGAACATGTATTACTTAGTACATGTAAATAGAGGTTAGATTATTGGAATTTAGATGTACTTTAGAGGGTCTTTTGTATGTTAAAATTTGTCTTTTCAGGAGATAAAAGTACAAACAGTTCTTGTTTTTTATTGCATGTATAAACCATTTTACAATAAACATGTAACTAAATATGTAACTTAATGATAGCAAATAATAAAGGGTGTAATATCATGTAAAAAAATTACATTTATGATTTTTAATTGACTTGTTTTGGTTGTGGGAAAACAAAAACAAAAATAAAATTACCAATTAATGGGCAAAAGATTACTCTAGTACATGTATATGGGGGCTTGAGTTTGTTAAACAAATATACATGTACATGGGGGCTGGAGTTTGTTAAACAAATGTGATTATTTTTTAATATTTCTATGATTTTTTGTCTTCTAAAATGCATTAATCAGGATTGACATTCAGATTTTAGGGTTACCAGCAATTTATAACAAACTAGTCAAAAATATACACTGCTGTTTTTTATAGGAATGAAAATGAATTTTTTTTTATGGATAATGGTGAACAATAAAAAATTTGTTTTGTCCAAATTAGTTGAAACAAAGTCGGAGAATTTTGAATATATACTTGGTAAAACAAAGATCATCTTTGATAACCTTAGAAGATTGTTTCTTGCACCCCAGATAGAAATTTCCATATAAAGAGCGGTGCAAGATATTTGAATCTTGCACCCCCTGTACAAGATAGCTTTTTTCCCGCTTAAGATTTATCAATGAAATCAGAGGTGTATCGATACTTTGAGAACTGCTTTAACCCAAGAATCTGGCATATCTTCGCATAAACAAATATATGGAACAAGTAATATTACAGTTTTTATTTAAAATGTAATTTTAAAAACTTTTTTTTCAAAATCAATAAGTTTATTTCATATTACATTAATTTTTACATGACGTAATTTTTATATGACGTAATGTTAATATGAATTATGACATCACGCTTGTTCCTGTCTTTTGTATTTACACGCCACTTCCATCATATGCTGAATTTTGATTTTTAATAGAACTTGTATATTTTGTGGTGCAAGAAATAGAATCAATCACTACTTATGGTGTCAGATAGGGAAATCTCAACCCTCGTTCTAATATATCTGGTCCAGAACTGGGCAAGCCTCATTCTCGACCAGATATAATAGAACTCTGGTTGAGATTTCCCTATCTGGCACCACAAGTAGTGATAGATTCTTTTAATCTTACATGATAAACATTTTTAGACAGAAAAATCATAAATGTTAAAAGACCATAAATTGTCAATTTTTACCTGAAAACTAATACATGTATTTGTTTAAAAAATTTAAGTCCCATGTATTAGAATTTTTTACCCATTTATTAGTAAACGTTAAAAATAATTATGTTAAAAATAATTATAAAATAATTACGAAGATAAATGATTTAAAGATTTTTGCTATCAATAAACAATTTCTAGTTACAGTATTCACCAACATTGTATATATTTTACTATCATTATTGTTCACGACAAAACATTTTTGTAATGCAGATTTATTCAGCCATTCTCACTCAAAATAGGAAGACCCTGGAGTTCCTTGAGAATTTGGGCTTTGCAATTAGGTTTGCTTAATCAAAACATTTTTTTCATTATTTGATTCCAGGTCAGAGTCAAGGCTCGATTGGAAATGCATCATATAACATGCAGCAGCAAGGTAATTTTCAGAATCAGCAACAACCAATGATGTCGCAGCAACAACAACAACCAATGATGTCACAGCAGCAGCCAATGATGTCACAGCAGCAGCCAATGATGTCACAGCAACAACCTATGATGTCACAGCAACAACCTATGATGTCACAGCAACAACCCATGATGTCACAATCTCAGCAGATGATGACTGGACCAGCAACTAGTCAAAATGGTCAGATGATGAGCCCTAGACAAATGCAGATGCAAGGTGGATACAGGAGACCTCAAGGTCAAGGTGATTAGCATTTATCTAGTTGAACAATGTGGTTTGCAAAGGTTTGATTCATAATTCTGTGTCCAATTTACTTTTTTTCTATTTAAGTCATTTTGGAAAAGTAAAAATAGGTAAGTTGTATTTAATTTATACTGACTGTAACACAAAATTTAAGTCTAAATATTTTTGTTAGGGTTGCACTTATGGTTACCAGATGAAATGAAACAAAGTATTAATAAATAAAAGTTTAATTACTGGTACTTGTGTGTATTAACACAAACAGTATAGGATTTTACAGTACTAACTGAGAAGTCTTTTAGTTTACCATCATCAAGGTTACCCTGTTTAGGGTCATCTGCAACGCTATGTAAGTGATAATCACTTTTATTGATTTGCTAGTGAAAAAGCAGATAGATCGGAATTTATTTGCATAGACTCATGTATTTCATTAACATGGTTTTTTGATAAAAATGATGATCAAATGTTGAAATGCTCTTGACTTTGATATTGTGATCAAATGGGCCAATAACACTATCGAGTTGTCGCCCCCTGATCCACTAGAGGGCTACTACTTCCGGGGAGTTCACAGTTGTAAACAACTTGGTTGTGATTTTAATCACGTAATGATTTTAAGTGATAGAGAGAAAATGCTCGTAGTCATTATGAGTGATAGAGAGAAAATGCTCGTAGTCATTATGAGTGATAGAGGGAAAAAGCCATGTAATGATTTTAAGTGATAGATAGAAAAGACTCGTAGTGATTATGACTGATAGAGAGAAAAGGACCTGTAGTGATTATGAGTGATAGCGAGAAAACACAGTAATTATTAGTGATAGAGAGAAAAGTAGTAGTAATTATCAGTGATAGAGAGAAAAGTAGTAGTAATTATGAGTGATAGAGAGAAAAGGGATTGTAGAGATTATGACTGACAGAATAAAAAACGTAGTGATTATGAGTGATAGAGAGAAAGGGACTCGTATTGATTATGGCTGATAGAGAGAAAAGGTCTCGTAGTGATTTTGACTGATAGAAAGATAAATAATTAGTGTTTTTTAATTATTGTTGAATTTTTATATTAACAATAATTTAACATGGCTTGCGTAATTATCACATTTGTTCAAACAGGCTCTTATTAACTGTGAAATGTGTTCAGATTATCTCAAATTGAATACCAATTATGGTTGTTTACTGTAAACAATTTCCTTCCATCAAATATACAAGTGTCAAAAATTTTCAAGGTATTTTGGGAAAATAAAAACCTTTGATGTATGGAAAGTCGGGTTAAGTGTGTATATTAGACCATGTCAAGGTGTGGATATACACAGGTATCTTCAAATACTTGTGTATATTCATACACAGGTATCTTCAAATACCTGTGTATATTCACCCATCGATATACATGTTAATTAAAGATCAATGGTTGTATCCTGGTACCTGAGACGATCTTGTATACATGAAAAGTTTTAAGCATGCAATATATGTTCAATTCCATAGGTCAAGACCTCCCCTATTACCTAATCAAGTGTCAAAATGAAGTCAACATAGACATCAACTCTGATTGCAAAAAATCGGTTTTTTACACTGTTTGATTTAAATGACAAGTAGAGAAAATAAAAATAAAATACTTTTAATAACAAAAAATCTTCAAAGTTCATATATATGACCATTTTACATAAAATAATCGATGTATTCTAATTGAAACACCAGACATTTAATAGATAAAAGATAATAGCAACCGATAGTGTTATCGGCCCATTTCTAGATTGTTTTTAATTTAGAAGGATACGAAAGAAAAAGAAAGTATTAGCACTGAATTATTTGAATTTCTTGTTGTATTCTAGAAAAGTAGTTGCTAACAAAGTTTGATCAAGATATTGTTGATAGCATGTTTTTTAGCTCACCTGACCGAAAGGTCATGTGAGCTTATGGCATGGCGCGGCGTGTGTATGTGCGTGCGTGTGTGCGCGAGTGCGTGTGTGCATCGTTAACACCTATTTTCGACTTCTCCTCCAAAACTGCAGGACAGATTTCAATGATACTTGGTCAGAAGCATATATGGGCCAGTGCAATTCAGATTTGTTCATGGCGTTGCCATGGCTACCAAAACTAGGTCAAGGTGACCTAGGGGTCCAAAAATCTTAAAAAATCTTCTTCTCCGAAAGCAATTATGGGAGAAAAAATCTGATGTGATATTTGGCTTCTCTAGGGTCTTAAGCCTATAGTTTGTTCATTTCGTGAAATTTGGTCGAAAAATGGGTTACGCGTTTTTGCGTTTAATTTTAAAAATTTCGTAAAATGGCTTCAAATTGTTATAACTTGACTACTTGAACAGATAATGACATGGGGTTTTCTGTTTTGACTTTTTCTTAAAATAACCTTCAAAATGGGGTCATGGTCAAAGTTCAAGGTCATGACCTAGTTTGTAATTTTGCAGTTTTAGGCTATTTTCTTCAAAAATTTTAAAGATATAAAATATCAAAACATTGTGAAAATGTTCAGAATGACAAAATTCAGAAAGATACAAAGTTTCGTAACTATATGGTAATGCATATAGGAGTTGTTGCACCTGAAATGTTATTTATTGCTTATAAAAACTAAAATTGTGCATTAGCTTGAAAACTATTAACTTTTTGCATAGGCATATATATTAGAATATTGTAGGTATTGACATGACGATCATTTTGATATATGACTCAAGGTCATACGTCAAAGGTCAAGGTCATAGGTGCATAAAAAGTCCTGAAATTGTTAATTATCTTGGAAACTATTTACTTTTTGTATAGACATATATATCAGAATATTGTAGATATTGACATGATGATCATTTTGATATATGACTCAAGGTCATACGTTCAAAGGTCAAGGTCATAGGTGCATAAAAAGCCTGAAATTGTTAATTATCTTGGAAACTATTAACTTTTTGTATAGACATTGTAGGTATTAATATGAGGATCATTTTGATATATGACTCAAGGTCATACATTCAAAGGTCAAGGTCATAGATGCATAAAAAGACTCAAATTGTTAATTATCTTGAAAACTGTTAACTTTTTTCATAGGCATATATATTAGAATATTGTAATGATGGACATGACGATCATTTTGATAGATGACTCAAGGTCATACTTTCAAAGGCCAAGGTCATGGATGCATAAAAAGACTGAAATTGTTAATTATCTTGAAAACTGTTAACTTTTTTCATAGGCATATATATCAGAACATTGAAAAGATGGACATGGCGATCATTTTGATATATGACTCAAGGTCATATGCTCAAAGTTCAAGGTCATAGGTGCATAAAAAGCCTGAAATTGTTAATTATCTTGGAAACTATTAACTTTTTGTATAGACATATGTATCAGAATATTGTAGGTATTGACATGATGAACATTTTGATATATGACTCAAGGTCATATGTTCAAGGTCAAGGTCATAGGTGCATAAAAAGCCTGAAATTGTTAATTATCTTGGAAACTATTAACTTTTTGTATAGACATATATATTATGATATTGTAGGTATTGACATGATGATCATTTTGATATATGACTTAAGGTCATACTTTCAAAGGTCAAGGTCATAGATGCATAAAAATCCTGAAATTGTTAATTATCTTGAAAACTGTTAACTTTTTTCATAGGCATATATATTAGAATATTGTAAAGATGGACATAACGATCATTTTGATAGATGACTCAAGGTCATACGTTCAAAGGCCAGGGTCATTGATGCATTAAAAGCCTGAAATTGTTAATTATCTTGAAAACTGTTAACTTTTTTCATAGGCATATATATTAGAATATTGTAAAGATGGACATGGCGATCATTCTGTTATATGACTCAAGGTCATAGATTCAAAGGTCAAGGTCATAGGTGCATAAAAAGCCTGAAATTGTTAATTATCTTGGAAACTATTTACTTTTTGTATAGACATATATATCAGAATATTGTAGGTATTGACATGATGATCATTTTGATATATGACTCAAGGTCATACATTCAAAGGTCAAGGTCATAGGTGCATAAAAAGCCTGAAATTGTTAATTATCTTGGAAACTATTAACTTTTTGTATAGACATATATATTATGATATTGTAGGTATTGACATGACGGTCATTTTGATATATGACTCAAGGTCATATGTTCGAAGGTCAGGGTCATAGATGCATAAAAAGACTCAAATTGTTAATTATCTTGAAAACTCTTAACTTTTTGCATATGCATATATATTAGAATATTGTAGGTATTGACTTGACGATCAATTTGATATATGACTCAAGGTCATACATTCAAAGTTCAAGGTCATAGGTGCATAAAAAGCCTGAAATTGTTATTATCTTGGAAACTATTAACTTTTTGTATAGACATATATATTATGATATTGTAGGTATTGACATGACGATCATTTTGATATATGACTCAAGGTCATATGTTCAAAGGTCAAGGTCATAGGTGCATAAAATCCTGAAATTGTTAATTATCTTCGAAACTATTTACTTTTTGTATAGACTTATATATCAGAACATTGTGGGTATTGACATGAAGATCATTTTGATATATGACTCAAGGTCATACATTCAAAGGCCAAGGTCATAGATGCATAAAAAGACTCAAATTGTTAATTATCTTGAAAACTGTTAACTTTTTTCATAGGCATATATATTAGAATATTGTAAAGATGGACATAAGGATCATTTTGATATATGACTCAAGGTCATAGATTCAAAGGTCAAGGTCATAGGTGCATAAAAAGACTGAAATTGTTAATTATCTTGGAAACTATTTACTTTTTGTATAGACATATATATCAGTATATTGTAGATATTAACATGACGATCATTTTGATATATGACTCAAGGTCATACATTCAAAGGTCAAGGTCATAGGTGCATAAAAAGCCTGAAATTGTTAATTATCTTGGAAACTATTAACTTTTTGTATAGGCATGTATATTAGAATATTGTATGTATTTTTGCCAATGATTTTTGACATATTCTCAGGTGAGCGTTAAGGCCCATGGGTGATGGTTTACTCAACCATCACCATTAATTGGATCACTGAGCAATTGTAGAATGGAAAAGTCATTAAAATATTAAAAGTTAATGAAAATGGGAATACATATATTAGAAAATATTACAAAAATATACTAATCTCCCCCTTCCAGGATTTTCAAGACATTTAAGAACAATAGTAAGTATGCTACTTTTCTTAGAGAGAGAGATAGAGAATTCAATTTATTTGTTTGTCAGAGACTACCTTTAATGGATTTGGTTTTGAAGATATTGAAATACAAAGGCTTTGTGATTATATATGTTGTCATACTTGTCTTGAATTTAAACATTCATTTTTGGTGTATAAGTTTACTTTCAGAACTTTTAAAATTAATTTTACAGGTCAATTTGGACAGCAACAGCAGTTTACAAATCAAGGTTCATTTAATCAAGTAGGTCAAGGGCAACAAAATTTTCAGCAAGGTCAAGGATTTCCTCAGAACCCTAATATGGCCCAACAAGGACAGTTTGGAGGATACCAGGCTCCTGGTCAGAACCCTCAACAGAGGTTTAATCCTTATAACAGACAAGGTGCAATGCAGGGTGGTCAGATGAATAGTGGAATGCCCCAAGGACAAACACAAATGTCTAGTCAAATGCAAGGTCAGGTACCTATGTCCAATCAAATGCAAGGTCCAACCACTATGCCCAATCAGATACAAGGGCAAAGTCAAAGTACTATGCCAAATCAAGCCACTAGTGGACAAATGCCTGGGAAGGGTCACATGCAAGGACAGGGTCAAATGGGAGGTCAGATGCAAGGACAAGGAACTGTTTCTGGAATGGGAGGTCAGATGCAAGGACAGGTGATGGGTGGACAAATGCAAAGTCAAGGACCAATGGGAGGACAGATGCAAGGACAGCCAATGGGAGGACAGATGCAAGGTCAAGGACAAGGCTCGATGGGAAACCAAATGCCTGGACAAGGACCAATGGGAGGGCAAATGCCAAATCAAGGTCCAGTGGGTAATCAAATGCAAGGACAAGGTCCCATGGGGAATCAGATGCAAGGACAAGGACCAGCTAGTGCTCAAAGTGGAATGGCTGGTCAAATGTCAACTCCAGGACCAATGGGATCACAGATGCAGAATCAAGGCTCAATGGGTGGCCAAATGCAAGGTCAGGGTGGAATGGGTGCTCAAATGCCAGGTCAACAACAGGGAAACTTTGGCTACAATCAAAATCAGTTCTAGTCAGAAAAATTTCATCTTCATTTTCACAAATTGTTAGTTTTGTGACTTAGGAGTGACATAATGATAAATTTAACAAAATCTGGTTCAATGAAATAAATTTGTCTTTTAAAAATGTTTATGAATTTGTCACTTCAAAACTGTTAAACTTCACATGTTTGACAAACTTGGTTCATGATTTTTGAAGAGTCTCAAATTTTTTGTCGTTAGTTCACATGTATAGGATGCCTGTTTTAAACGAAACTGTCACTATACATGTTCTTAACATTTAAGATGTGTTCTCAGTAATATTTACTGTAATAACCTCTGTGTGTGTATGTGTGTGCGCGCGTGTGTGTGTGTGTGTGTGTGTGTGTGTGTGTGTGTGTGTGTGTGTGTGCTTTATTGGTAATAATAGTTATGAAGTATGGCAAAAAAATTATTTTTTATCACTATGAAATTGAAATTGTAAAAAACAATGTTGTATAAAAGCTTTTGCTGCCAGTCTGGTGTCTGATAATTTTTTTCATTATTGTCATGTTGTGGGTCTATTATTGCCTTCTGAAAAATCTTGTTATAACTGCCTTTGTTAGTGTAGATATATTTAATCATTATTTAGTCAGTGGCAATTGGTTCAAAGCCACTTAGCTAACCAGCCCTTATGTCCTCAGGGCAATATTTGATGTTTTGATTTTTTCACTTACATAAACAAGATGGCACAAGCATCAGATAGAAAATAGGCCTTAATACAGTCTACATTGTAGGCTAAGTTATAGCATCTTTATACTTGCATATTTTGTAAGTTTGAATCAATTTTTATAAGAATCTAATACATGGTATACCATATATTACATCAGCGAATGAATTATAAGATAAAATTGCATGTTTATTTCAATTTAACTACACTACCTGTATTTTGACCCTCTACCTAAGTGCAAGGTCATATAAAATTTGAGAAGCAATGCTGTATACCTGTAACTTTTATACGTGTTGCTTTATTTACATTGCTTATAAGTTGTTGTCTATTTTGCAAGTGAGGGTATGCCAATTGTGAAAGTTACTTTTTGAGTAGTAATGGCAAAAATATGAAATAACACAGAGTTTATAAGAGATTTGATATGAGTTTATGTACTTATTGCTGATGCATTGTGATGTAAAATGGAAACATGGTTTTCTGGTGTTCTCCTGATTTTTTGTTCAATGATGTATCCAGCTGGAGTGTTATGATTTATGATTTAATCTTATTAAAAGACAGAGAGTGAAGGGTTTTTGATTTTGTCAATGAAAAATGTAAATAAGAGGTTCCTTAATCATGTTTTGTAAACTTACATACTTATATTTTCTGATCATTATTATTTGCATAAATACATGTTTAACTATATATAAATATATATATATATATATATATATATATATATATATATATATATATATATATATATATATATATATATGTATATATATATACACACGTATATATAAACAATTAAAGTAATAACAGGAACAGAGAAATTACATTTCGCTAGTACTTTCATGTGTGTGTGCCGCAATCTTCAGGTGAATGATTTAATGATTATTGTAATAAGCAACATTAATATGATGTCACAGTATCCTAGAGGGAGATAATAATACAAATGAAAGACAATTTAAATCACAAAGTTAACAGTTATATATCGGGCTGCAAAATGTGATTTTTATATCTGTTCCTGTTATTATTTTGTTCTTATATTTCATCTGTATACAAGATTCAAGAACTTTTGAGATATATATATATATATGTATTAATAATGGAAGGATGATCTCTATATTTTATTGTATATATACTGTACATGTATTAGCAGAATATCTTTTGATCCTATTTCAGAACCCTAGTTTTAACTTTAAGTACTTTGAAGAATAATAAAAATAATAATAACATAAATGATAACAAGTAAGAAACAATTATGAAATTTTTAACTTTGTCATACATGTGTCATTGAAACTGATACACGCTGGGCAAGAAAAGTTTTTATATGAGGGAGATATTTTGACTTTCAACTTTTGATGTTTGTTATTAATTGGTCAGAAACAAAGTTGCTGTTCAAGTTGCTTACTGTACCATTAGATGCATTTGTGCATTGATATAGATATCATGGTTACTACCATGATGATTATCAGCATAAGGTAGAAATTTTATCAATACTAGTCAAAATTAACAGTTTTATCAAATAGGACAGTTCTGGAATGGTAGGGGATACCAGTGTACCTTGAGAAAATCAAATTTAGCATTCTTTATGACCTAGTACACTGAATAACCAAGACATATAAGTACTGGAGGTAGTATTTTCATAGGATCAATCTTGAATTTCATTTCTTATTTGATTAAAATATTATCAAAGACCAATTATTATGAAGACACGATTGAAGACAATACATTCAATTTCAGAAAGGACTGACAAAAGAGAGAGAGAGAGAGAGAGAGCTATTATTTGTTTTAAAATCCATTACTACAATGTAATTAAACCTGTTATAAACATCAGAAGGTATTCTGCTAACAACTATAAATGGTGCTATACATATATGTGTATATAATTATTGACTTTGTGAATTCATTTATATTTTCAGGTTTCTTCTTCTGTTGTAGACTAGCTTCAGGCTTTTTATTCAGAAAAATTAGATCTTTTTTTAAAAAATAACATGTAACATTCCAGCAATGCATAATATGTGTTACTCATTCCAAGAACACCTTTTTCTGTTTTCTGCTTTCTTTCATGGTTTTGTTTTTGATTTGATAGGTGTATTGTATTTACTTTATTGTTTTGATAGAGAATAATTCAAAATAATCAACCTAGCCTTACTGTTGGTGTTTACATGTAGCTAAAATGCCGTTGCTGAAAGTTAAAATTTGTTTTAAGAAAGCTTTAACAAAGATAAATATTCTTATTTACCATTTCAAAAGTAAACATTTAACTGTTAAATATAAATGATTTTACAATGAGTGTAATGTATAAATATTTACATGTAATTAAGACTTATTTTATAGCTGGAATATTTTTATTGTTCATGAATGTACCTGATTTGTTGTGAGAATTATATATGTAATTATAATATTTGCTGCCAAAAATGGTTTTGAAATTGTGAATTCATTCTTGAAAAAAGACCTATGACTGTTTTATATTACCTCTGCTAGTTATTAAACATAAAATACTGTCAGCATCCTAAAACTTCATAAAGTAACTTAAAAGCATTGAAAAAAGGGTCCAGAGAAAATATTTTGACAATAATGGAAAAATTTTAAAGGTGCAAAACATATACATGTATGTATAATAATATGCATGTTTTTCTGTCCCTAAAATTTATAAAAATGCTGTGAGTAAAAAATTTGTGCTAGAATTATCAGACCCTTTCCTCTAGCGAAATTTTGTAAATTAAATATAGAATGTTTTACTTTGCATTGTTGGGAATTTAATACAAGCAGTGCTTGAAATTAAGCTAAAATTCAGATGGATCTCAATTTTAACAAGATATGAGAGAAATCACAAAATATTACAGATTCAACTGATAAGCCACAGCTAAGTCTTAGGCTGGCAGAGAATCCTATTCCGAATGTTTTAATGAAATATCATAAGACGACGTAATTTGAATTTAATGGTATAATGAAATACGTGCATCTGGAATTCATGCATTTTAAGAATTTAAAAAGTTAATGAATTTTTTTTAAATACAAGTGTATACTTAATGTAATAAAAACTTGATTTTACTAGACTGATATTTTTAATTTGTCCAAATTTTTGTTCTAAAAAATAATGTTTATTTTTTTGGTATAATTAATTTGAATTTAATGGTATAACAAAATAATGAAATATGTGCATCTGGAATTCATGCATTTTAAGAATTTAAAAAGTTAATGAATTTTTTCTTAAATACAAGTGTATACTTAATGTAATAAAAACTTGATTTTACTAGACTGATATTTTTAATTTGTCCAAATTTTTTGTTCTAAAAAATAATGTTTATTTTTTGTATAATTATTAAATATTTCAGTTTATTTGGTCTGTTAAAGAAACATTTTTAGATAAATCACATCAGAAAAATATATGTTATGTCAAATGATAATGAAATTATTGCAAACATAATTAGTTAAAATATAATTGGAATAAAATTTAGAAAAAGAACTGCATAACATTGTTTAATAAAAGACTTTTTTTTTTTTTTTTTAAAAAAAAAAAAAGCTTTAAGAGCTTGTATTTTCTTCACAGGGATAGAGATCTGATAAAAATCATACTTGTCTCAGTTAACTTATAACAGTTCATTGTAAATATAGAAAGTAGACTTATTAAGCGCGAGATATGACATTTGTCTTGTATATCTTCTACTTGTATGTTATGTACTGGTGATAAGGTATGTGATGTATGTAATAAAGTGTTTGTAGTAAACAGAAAAAAATTGTTGTTTTAATATATTGGTTGTGCTATATAAAAAAGGGAATCCAGTATAAGTTTCTTCTGATGGATAGTGTTTGATATTGATAGAAATCCATTTAATCCCAACACAAGAACAATGCTTTTCAGAAATATTGATTTTATTATCTCCCTTGAAATAAACAAGAGGCCCACTCACCTGAAGATATGTCCAATATTGTTTGCAAAGTGCAATAGACAATATATTGAGTACAGAAACTTGAAAAGTTTTCTCAAGTTAAGAACTCCCACAAAACTTAATCAGAAATATATCCACTTACATTTCATTTATAAGTAGCTTATATAATATGCATGAAGTAACTGTAGTGCAATGAATAATTTCCAAATCATTAATAAATTTCAGTATACTTATGTAGCTATGTTCTTGACCTTTTAACATATATGACCTCGAACCATATATGATTGTCATGTCAATACCTACAATATTCTAATATACATGCCTATACAAAAAGTTAATAGTTTTCAAGATAATTAGCAATTTAAGTCTTCTTTTGCAGGTGTGACCTTGACCTTTCAAAATATGACCTTGAACCATATATCAAAACGGTCATGTCAATACCTACAATATTCTAATATACATGCCTATACAAAAAGTTAATAGTTTTCAAGATATAGTGACAAATATATAATTTTTAGCAATTTCCCCACTCCGAGCCTTACAATTTCCCCATTTTGAGCCCCATGGCTACCATTTGTGCAAATCTGAAAAAAGATGACCTAAGGATGTTATAAATGAAATAGCTAAGGTATATCTCTTGTAGATTCAGAGGAGAAGATTTTAAAAGTTTTTCACTATTTCCCCCTTTATGGGGCCCCAGGGGGACATAACTCCATTTGTGCAAATCTGAAAGGGCTTCACCCAGGCATGATGGTTGCCAAGTTTCATTAAATTTGGCCCTGTGGTTTTGGAGGAGAAGATTAAAATGTAAAAAGTTTATGCACGAAGATGGATAGCAATAGCTCATCTGAGCTTTCAGCTCAGGTGAGCTAAAAAAGCATTAAACTCTTTGAAAATGAATGAGTGACAAAATGGTATGCAAACAAGAGTACAATCTCAAATGGTATTCCAATAAATGGGGTAATATGTGAAGGTAATTTAAAAAAAAATTCAATTGCACATGCCAGGTGTCAATTTCTGACTTGGAGAGAACAAGAGCTGTTACCATTCTGCATTCCAGTGAACCAATAAGCCAGTAGTCATTATTTGTTTGCATGATTTCAGGGATTGCATACCTAGTACCTCTCGCTCACTCGAAACTTGAAATGGACAACAAAACAATCTGTTGGATTAAGGAATACCACACCTGTCTGACTATTACACAAAACTGCACCTTCTAGCTCAGTGGTAGAGCATTTGCTTGGAGGTCAGGGATTTGAACCCTTGCCTGGTCTCACATAGACTAAAATTTGAGTGACTGCTTTCTTGTCTGATGTTCCGCTTGACTTTCTGTGCTAGTAATTAAACAAAGAGCCACCCTGAGTGCATGCTAATACAAGGGAAATCATAATACACAATTGCACACCTTATGCATATATAAAATTGTCTTTTGGTTAATCCTTAAGAGATTAATAGCCCTGTTTTTGGTGCAAATAGCTGAAAATTGTTGATGCAGCATTAAATAATAGCTGATCATGACTACCAGTATACTGATTTATAAAGTGAATTGTGTATTGTGTACGATAAATAATTTGCATGCATTTTGATACATCATCAGTCATTTGTTAAAATAGATATAACTATCTAATGCACTGATGAAAATTCAGTAAGGGTAACCTACAGCTGGTTATATCTTGATAAAAGTGAAATATTCTCAGTTTTAAAAAAATAACATGATACATTAGAAATGATTTATTACTTTTAATCAGTATGTTATCATTCCTATAACAAAATTATGTTGATTATGGATTTAGCTATTATTAATCAAAGTTGTTTAAAATTCCTACCTGTAAATGAATCATTCCAATGTATACATATATATCAAGTGTTACTAAGTTAGCAATACAGTGTTCAAGGAAAAAGCACAAGTTGTAATGCAACCATTATAATTCAATCTACAATACAGTGTTCAAAGAAAAAGCACAAGTTGTAATGCAACCATTATAATTAAATCTCAGTCTTAGAATGGTCATTCATAAGACAAAATTTTTATAATATACATGTACAAAACACTAAATTTGAGATTTTATTCATTCTTATTAGGCTTGATTCCTGTACCATAAGAATAATAAAAAATATTATATATGGTGTGCAAAGTAAAACATTTAATTATGAAAAATTCTGATTTCTAAAAAACACACAATGCTCTAGAATTCAATATTAATGATTAAAAAAAATCCACTTTGTAAAACAGTATAATTGGACACAAAACAGTGTATAGACTAAAGCCTTTTATATGTTCCAAATCCTACAACTGTATCTGTACAGAAGTCTTCCTGGTCTGTAACAAATGTCTGGGTTCACTTCATGCAAACATTTAATTGGAGCGTTTTTAAGAATGATGAAAATTCACAAAAAACTGTAAGTGTCAAACATCCAGATTTTGAAATTATACAAATTATTTATTTATGTAAAATAACATTACTATTATGTACCTGGAAAATTATGTAACGAAAGTCTGAATATTTCATGCATAATAAAAAAACTATCATTTTCAGGTTTTAATTGAAAAACGTGTGAAAATCCAAGTGGATGGTCATCATCAGCCTGAAAAAGAAAAGAAAGTTATCCACTTTATGTATTAAACATTATATATCTATAATATTCCAATATACATGCCTATACAAAAAGTTAATAGTTTTCAAGATAATTACCAATTTAAACCGTCTTATGCATCTATGACCTTGACCTCTGAACATATGATCTTGAGTCATGTATTAAAATGACCATCATATCACTATCTACATTATTATACCTCACAGAAAATTCTTAAACTATTACATTTTGTATTTGCCAATTTCTAATCATGTGGTATGAAACAATTAAGAGTGTATGAAGCAGTGGTCAACATTGCCATGGGATATTGCAGTGTTCACCACTAGACACTTATGAATGTTCATCACGAAAACCACCGAGTGATCCTACTTAAGATTATAGACCAGTGACTTCTACAGTTCTTTATTATATGCAATTTTAGGCATCTTAAACAGGTTTTGATGGAATAAAAGGTAAACGAAATCCTTTTTGTTCGGTATAATAAAGTAAATAGTGCCCTTGGTTGAGGGAAATATGGAGGATTGTCTCCCCTCTGTAACTTTATCTAATATATATATCTATAATATTTCCTCCGGGAGACAATCCTCCATATTTCCCTCAACCAAGGGCACTTTTTATATAATATTCTAATATACATGCCTATACAAAAAGTTTATAGTTTTTCAGATAATTAACCATTTCAGTATGCTTGTGCATCTGTGACCTTGATCTATGAACCCATGACTTTGAAGTATGAATTGAAATGACCATCATGTAAATACCTATGATATTCTAATAATAATATATATAAAAAAATAATAGTTTTCAGATAATTAACCATTTTGGTATACGTTTCATCTGTGACCTTGACCTTTGAACCCATGATCATGATCTATGTATCAAATGATTGTCATGTCAATACCTACAATAAACTGAAAATCCAATGTCATTATCACCTGAAATTTTTTTGACAGTGATATAAATCCAATTTACTCAGGAAAATGTTCACATGATGAAAATTAATATAGTAAATTTAGTCCTAGCTTTTTTAATCATATGTTTATAATGTTATAACCCTTTTTGAAAGTTTTGATTCTTGTCTGCTTGGGATAATGTATCAATGCGCGAAAACCTACACTTAGCATGCTAACAAGAGACTGAATAGGGCCTGTATCACTCACCTGGAACAACCTTATTAGGTTTTTTCTTTTTCTTTTTAAAATATATTCAATCAGTGAAACATTAACGAATTCACTGGCAATATTCTTATTTTCTATAATTTCAAGCAATACAGTAGATTCCGCTTAATTGCATAGTCCGTTTGTCAGAAAAAAATATGCAATTAAGCGGAATATGCAAATAACCGAAAATGCCCCTTGGGCACAATTGATTGATGGATAAGTCGGTTGGGGCCACTTTAGTACACTGTAGAAACAACAGAAAATTAGTTATTACTTTGAAATTTAAAAATGAAATAAATAATTCAGAATAAAAAAATTTAAAAAATTATTTTATTTAATTAGTTTAATTAGTATAATGTTTTAAAAATTCTAGCTGGTCGATTGACGGATACACCCTGTGAGGCCGTTTATTTTTTATTTTTTAGTAGACATCAAAGTTGGTGTACTGTAGAAACAGCAGAAAATTTTTAATTCCTTTGACATAAAAAATAAATAATTAAAGATAATTGAAAAAAAAAATAATTAAAATCTCAAGACTTGTAGTATATTTTCTTTACTAAATAAAGATTTAAAATTCTAGCTGATCGTTTTAAACCTCGTATATATTTACATGGGATTCCAAAATGTGGTATAGGTGAACTTTTCTTGCAGACCATCGTTCTGTGTTTAATCCTAGAAAATGTATGTAACTGGAACATCTGTTGGTATTCAATTCATTTTTGCTTAACACTCGCGATATTCGTATTTCTTTTTTATTTACTTCTTTTTAAAAATCCACGTGTTCGCACATGGCACTGAGTTATATTGTTTGAGTTATACGGTACGATAATCTATTTTAAATGTGACATAGAAAATATCCAGTTGCTTGACAACGTGCACGATGTCCGGTAAAATTAAATTTCAAACAGAATTTGTGTAAATAAATTGAAAGATGTAATATATTGTTTTTTTTTTATACAAAGTTATATTTTAATTGTTTATTGACCAATTATTCGATCAGTCATAAATTGGAAATTCCCGTTGTTATGAATAACTAGGTCTGATCCAATGAAATTAATGAATAATAGGTCACTTCCTTAAGTGAAAAATGTCTTTGATGTTGAATCTGTATACCGACAAAACTTGCTACATAAAGGGTTTTTCAGCCGTAAACGATGATATCAACCAGTTTATCTTAAATAGGAAATGATAAATAAAGAATAAACCAATTGATTGAGGTATGATTTATTGAGTTTACGCTAAAAGAACTGTAAATACGCGTTATCAAACTTGCTCTAAGATAACAGTCAACGTACATACACATTCCTTAACCATGTTAACAAAAACATTGATTCAAAAAAAATGTTTTTGGTTTTATTTAATCTTTGTTTTAAAAAACCCAGCATTGAAGTTCCAGTAAAATCATGTCTGGGTTTAGAAAATGTAATGGAAATAAATTTCAGTTAAACAAGATCGTTATAAAACTTGTGTGATCCGGGTACAAATTTTTCACCTGTTATTACCCTTTTTAATTGGTTTAACATAATTAATTACGTTTCCTGACAAACGCGTATTGACAGACCAATTGGATGACTACTCAACAAAGTGAACACTAATTAACTGGCTTCATATCTCACCTGGTGTTAGTTGTACACATGTTTATATAATGTAAACACCTCTCCAGGTTACCTTGCATTGTCGGCAAATATATTTTGTAATCATGAAACTTCAGACCAAGATCGCATAATTTTCAGAATTTTTTATGCAATTAAGCGGAATTTAGACTTTTGTTTATGCAAATAAACAGAATTTTTTACATTCTTTAAATAGGAAATGGTTTGGTGCAGATAAAAATTATGCAATTAACCGGAATATGCAATTAACCGGTATGCAATTAAGTGGAATCTACTGTATTTATCATAAATTTCCTTTCAATTGGCCATATTACTTTCAGAAAAAAAAGATTTTCAAAGACTTAGGCTAAATATGTACCTTATTTGCATATCAACTAATTATTGCACAAACCAAAAATTGTACAGAAAAAATCATTACATATGTTTTATACCCTGACATCTCTTTTCTATGTTTTCAATTTCAACAAAATAGGTACATAAATAAACCCGTAATGGCAATTTATAGGTTTTTGCTATTTATAGTAATGGTACAATCTTGGATTTTGGACGGACATGTCAGATAAAATTTTTAATCTATAGCAACTCAGGACCTTCTATAACAAATTTCATTTGAAATGGCCAATTAGTTTCAGAGGAGAAAATTAAAGTTTAGGGATGCATAACTGCATAGATTGATGCACACTCGCACAGACGTACACAAGATTTACCATACCATAAACTCACCCTGGCTTTGCCAGGTAAGTTAATAATTGGCTTGCACATTCACAACATATTTACCTTTAACTGCCCTGTAACCAGTATTAACAGACCACCATCAGTAGTTGGTTGGAAATCTGCTTTTGTAATCGCATGCTGTACTCTGCCAAAACTTAAACTCTGAAATAGATTGTGAAATACTGTTACCCCTACACATCATTTTCTGTTTTCATCTTTAGCTTCAATAATGTTAAGAATATGATTGTTTATATTTAATGGAGTGTAATAGATTAAAAGTGTTTTTAGCTTTAGGTAAAGATTTTTTACTTATATAAAGACAGTTAACTCTAAAATAGTTAAGAAACAAATGTATGGAGAAACCAACAGTTTTATAAGTAGACTGACATATTTCTCATAGAAGCACCAAGTATCACGTAATATTTAAGATCCTGAGAAGCACTGTGATGCATAAGCTATTTAAGCTTTAAGTCAATTGGCTACTGAAGCCCAATTTAAGTCAAGTAAAATCTTTTAAATAGAACACCTTTTAAACAAAAGATTCTTATCTAGAACACCTTTTAAACAGAAGATTCTTATCTGATAAGTCGGATACTTCCTGGTTCACAGTTTGAACTAGATTATCTATTAAGAGCCAAATACCCCCTACTCATCATCTCCATTTGACTTACACATATAATTGTGCTAAAATTGTCTCATTTCAGCGGCAACAACTCTTGCACTGGAATAACTTATAGATAGGAAACTTGCTAGATCTTGTGGAATAACTTATAGATAGGAAACTTGCTATCTTGTTAGATCTGGTTATACTGAACATTATTGCAATTTATTATTATTATCTTTTTGTAAAAGTTTTCAAGAAAATGATCAACAACAGAAAATTTTGCAAAAAAATTAGTATTTCAGGGGATAACAACTCTAACATGGATTATCACTTAGCCATAAAACTTATTCCCTTGTTAGATTTTGTCATGGTCAGGTGAGCTAAAAACTGACAAACTTTTTTCACATTAGAATCTGCTGGTGTGGGATTGAAAACTAGGTGTTGGGAGGCAATGTGATTTCTGAGCACTTTACACAACTCAACCAATGCAGTCCTTAGGTTTGCTAAGGTATAATAACTAACGAAAGAAAAACTAGTGCAATATTAATGTATGTACCAACAGTTTAGACAAATTTCTAGCCCCAGGTTTCACAATCATTCTTTAACTAAGATTTTCCGTAAATCTGGCAAATCTGAAATTTTAATACATTTGTATTTTGTTAAATATCTCAATATTTAGGATTTAAAGATGTCATTTTAAAGAAAACTTCAAGCTTGTAACATCTGTATTTAGATCTATCAAAAATAATTATTTGTAATTAAAACAGAGTTAGTGAAAATTGGCTAATTCTAAGTTAAAGAAAACCTTAGTTAGGGAATGATTGTGAAACTGAGCCCTGGTTATTTAACTTCTGAGGTTGTTTAATTAGACTGCAATATATAAATAAACAAAATAGACAATGAAAATATGTGTTAATGATTTCAATCAGTTGAACTTCAAAATTATTTTTTATGAAATCCATAAAAAAAATAGCAGTATAATATATAGTAAATTTTGGTAATTTATATTGTTGACCCCAAAAGATTACCTTTTACCTTGATCTCAAGGGGATAAGGAAAACCTTGCACATAAAACCTGGCTGAAATCTGTTAAGCAGTTAGGTCTAGAGATAACAAATAGACAGATGGGAGGGTTAAAAATATTTTGTTCCTTGAATAGGTGAGAATTATATGCGCAGTACATTTTATTCTAATGAGCATAAAGAGTGTTGATTAAACTAAGCTCCTAAAATCATAACAGCATTGTCTAATCTTGGATAGGCTTGTTGAATAGATCACTGGTTTTCAAATTAATGGATATGATGACAACAAAGAGAAGAGGTTTTGTAGGATTTCATACTGCAGTGAAGAAAACAGATATGTACACTGTATGTGCCAGTAACAACAGTACTATCAAATCAAAGAATAATGGATTTTTCTTTTGAAACGGTAAAATTTTCAATTTGTGTAAATTGTTAATGTATGAAAAAAAACCTAGCAATTTAAGAGATTCAATGGTCTAAACCACTTTTTTCAAGGGCCATTTTGTGCAATAGATTTTAGAAGTCACTTAAGTCACTGATAAAAGATAGACAAGTACACCAAGTTTTTGTTAGATCCCAGATATATGTATACAAATCTATTTAGTGTACAGTAATAAGTAGCCCATCCAAAGTTTTTAACAAAGAAATTAATAAAGAACCAAAAAGTTTACCTTTATTTTTTCTGCAATATTATCTCTACCTTGAAACTTTGCATCTTCAAACTGAAATAATGCCTGAGGCTGAAAAAAAATTCACTTCTGCATGAAACTGTTGAAACAATCAAAATGTTTAAAAGGTACCTCTAACGATTTTTAGTTTTGACATATTTTATTCGTTGTACTTAAATATGGCTTTAGCAAAAATTTCATTCCATAATAAGGAAGATATTGGTGAATTTCTAATACATCTCCAGAAATCCAAATCAAAAAGGTCAATATTGAGGCTCCCGTGCAGTGATGTCATACCAGTAACATACCTCCACAGTATTATTTACCAACTACTAAAATAAGTAAAATCCGAACTTGTAGTTTAACTTTCTATGATTATTTTACGTGAAAACTATTTAATGAAGTGGAATTAACATCTGTTTGACATGTACCGATAATTAAGATTATTATTAATCCTTCTGTTTATCAGACAAATTCCTTAGATTTAGACCCACAATTAACAGGATGAAACTTATAATTTGCAAAATGATTTGCTGGTTGATTAAGTTATCTTAGGACCCTGAAATATAAAATAATATATTTACAGTTTGAGTAAAGTAAAATAATTTAATTTGGTAAATGTCATTTGTCATATATATATATAGTATAAAGATTTCACATTGGAAAAATGGATATTTCATTTTTAAATTTTTAAAAGTAAGAAAATGAACATTTTTCCTTAGTTTTCATGGCAATAAAAAAATAATAATAATAATATAAAAATATAACTTTTAGGCAAAATTAAAAATTGATGACCAGAATAGTCTATTTAAAACATGTTTAGTGATCTACTTAAAGCATTTTATTTTATTAGATTTTAGTTTTCACTTTTTCTTGGGCATACATTTTAGCTGTGATATTTTCAAATTCTTAATACAAATCCATAAAATTTATTATTATTATTATTACGTTTTTTTTAAACATGTGGTCTCATTCTAAAATCTGTGTCATTTCATTTTAAGCAATTCCAATATATTTTGCGGAAATAATTTGAGATGAAATATCTTGTTTTTTTTCCCTTTTTAATTACCCCAGCATTAATTAGCCATCGAACAGCTGAAAAGAACTATGGTACAAGCTTTAATTGTGTGAATATCTTCCAATTTCTGGTTCGAATAAATAATGGCTAGACTCCAAATTCATCACCTATAAGATTGTCCACTGCTTCCCCAAATAATGACAAACTATTTGACATTAATAGGTACATGTCAGAGTCATTACTTTCTTTCTACAAATGTGGATATATCATCATTATATCAACTACTGTCTATTATGTTAGATACTACTTCTAATACTGCAATGATGTCACACACATTTATAACTCAAAAACAAGGTGTTTCACTTTGCGATCAAGGGAAAGTTAAAAAATGTGGATTGCAAACCGCAATAACTTTTTTATTTTGTCACCAATTTTGATGCGGTTTTCAATATTGTGATATTTAAATAATACATAAAACAATTGTGATAAAAAAATTTTTTTGATTACAGGTTCCCTTTAACAAGATACTCAAAGATATTAAAGTACCTTAGCAATTGTGTTTATCCATATAAACAGACTACAATAAGTCTGTTATGTAGTGAACAAGTAAACTTAATTCATTCTATCTCTGGTTATACCTTCCCCATGGTCCAATAAACACACACATTAGTATCCATGTACATATAAATGGGACAGTTCCTAAGCAGGCATTTGTCAATTATTAAACTAAGACAGACAGACACACACACAGAGAGAGAGAGAGAGAGAGAGAGAGAGAGAGAGAGAGAGAGAGTAAGTAAAATTAGATGGTACTAAATAATAGCAAGCGAAGAGGGTATGAAATGGCCATGGTACGAAATGACTGTAACTGTATAATGCCTATGGGCTAATCAAAACCTAAAAAAAGTTACATGGTAAAATTGATAGATTTTCATGGCACGGTCTTCATTTGTTGTACAAGTGTCAAATATCCCATAATATTGTCCGATAAATGCTTTCCCAATCTCTTCAACGGCTGCCTGTTGCATTGTTGCGTTTTTATAACACTTTTTGCTAAAATGATGAAGCCTCCTAGATTCACTTCCGGTAAGAATAAAGTGCACCACGACACAGCAGACGTTTAACGATTTAAAGTCAATTTTAAAAAAGTAGACAGTATATTTAAACAAAAATTTAATTTATGGGATACATTTAGAATTAATTCTATCGATAACAAAAAGTATGATCATTTACACTGAATATTTAAGACATTCTTTTAATGTATCCTGAACTACTCGAATGCGTGTGATAAGTACAATCTTTACATAAATATTGGCGGAAATTCAAAAACTCGCACCAGCCTGATGTTTGTAAAGTAAGTGCGCTAATTTAAAACACGTATTTTTTCAGCTTTTATAGTCAGTCAGCACGAAATCAAAAGTTCTAAATATTTGTATAGATTAGGAATAATACCACGGGAACCTGTGCTGACGAGTAACAGATGTCCAGTGCAAATTAGCTGCCATAATTCCTATGGGTGCTGGTCACTTCGCCCCAACTATTTTACATTTCGCCCAAATATTTTTTGACATCGACCCAACTCACCAACCACAACACCCCAGTCGTTTTTTCTCGTCGCCCCAAATCACCGACCACATCGCCCCAACTCACCAACCACAACGCCCCAAATGTTTTTTTCTGGTCGCCCCAAACGTTTTTCTTGTCACCCCAACTCAACCACTTGCTACAGTATAACATGTTGTTTTATTTGATGTACTATCGTTATGAAAATACAGAAATATATTGCATACAGCGTTCATCCTAAATGCTTTTTTTCTGATCTCCCCAACACAAACACAATGCCCCAAATGTTTATTTTATATATTTATTTTTTATATTTTTATTATTATTCTTTTTTTTTCGCCCCAACTCACCAACAAAATGCCCTAAAGGTTTTTCTTGTCGCCCCAACTCAACCACAACGCCCCAATTCTTTTTTTCACATTTTGGGGCATATACATCATAGGCTCTTGTTACAGTATATCGTACTGTTTTATTTGGTTATCACAGACACTTGTTACAGTATATCGTACTGTTTTATTTGGTTATCACAGACACTTGTTACAGTATATCGTACTGTTTTATTTGGTGTATCACGGGTACTTGTTACAGTATATCGTACTGTTTAATTTGGTGTATCACGGGTACTTGTTACAGTATATCGTACTGTTTTATTTGGTGTATCACGGGTACTTGTTACAGTATATCATACTTTTTTATTTGGTGTATGACAGACGCTTGTTACAGTATATCGTACTGTTTTATTTGGTGTATCACAGACACATGTTACAGTATATCGTACTGTTTTATTTGGTGTATCACAGACACTTGTTACAGTATATCGTACTGTTTTATTTGGTGTATCACAGACACTTGTTACAGTATATCGTACGGTTTTATTTGGTGTATCACGGGTACTTGTTACAGTATATCATACTGTTTTATTTGGTGTATCACGGGTACTTGTTACAGTATATCATACTTTTTTATTTGGTGTATGACAGACGCTTGTTACAATATATCGTATTGTTTTATTTGGTGTATCACAGACACATATTACATTATATCGTACTGTTTTATTTGGTGTATCACAGACACTTGTTACAGTATATCGTACTGTTTTATTTGGTGTATCACAGACACTTGTTACAGTATATATATATCGTACGTAAGTATTTCTGGACGTTGTCTAGGTGCTGGTACATGTACTGGTTTTGGTATGGATATCACTGGTCGTTGTCTAGGTGCTGGTATAGGAACAGGTACAGATTCTATTAATTTTGTTGGCAGTTTGTTTGACAATCATGTTGAAAAGCCATTTTGGAATTTATAAAATATTTTTTTCTATTATAAACAATTTTTAACAACATTAATTGAGAGTCAATTAAATATTAAAACTGATTTTGTAATACCTCCGATTTATCAACGTGATGTTATTAACGTATTAAAAAATTTTGTAGTTATAAAGATTAATAAACGATCTATATGTCAGTTAATATGAGTATTACATGTAAGTGTTGAACTGTTATGAAAAAGTTGGGGCTTTGTGGTTTGCACTGCTTCAAACAAAATATATACCGGATTGCCGTGGTTATCAAATTTTTGGCGATCTAAAGGAATTTTGGGCGCTGTGGTGTAAAAGAAAAGAAAGTTGGGGCATTGTGATTAGACACTTGGGACGAAAGGTTAAAAAAATGGGGCGTTGTGGTTAAAGAGTTGGGGCGATAGGAAAAAAAGTTGGACACTGTGGTAAGTGACTTGGGGCGATATGAGCAAATGTTGCGGCAAGGTGGTTTGGGGCGAACAGTCTGTGATCCATTCCTATAAACTAAAATTAAGTTTGGTATTTGTCATATACTTGAGTCAGTCGTACCAGATAATTGAGAGGCACATCATGATTGCCATAGAAAATATCTGTACATAATAAAATGTTGCCCCTATGATCCTGATGATAAATTAATTTTTTTACCGTTGTAAAAAACCATATTTGGACTTTACAACATACAGAATACAGACAGATAAATATATACCATATAGATGTTGAAAAACCAGGCAAATTTCCGGTTATGACTAGACTCAAGAAAGTGAATTGTACCTAACTTAATCCAAGGACCTTTCTTTGAATATGGTGTGATAAAATGGCTCATTTTCCCAGTATTTTTGACAGATTTTTGGTGTGTTAATCAAGAGAGGAAACTAACTATACATAAAATGAACAAAACAAAAAAGTTCTCTCTTCTTGTTTTGTCGTAGTTGGTTGTCAGCTTCTGTTGAAACCATTGCTTCAGTAATCCAATCTTCTATTTTTTGAGTACCTTAAGGTTATTTGAAGTTCTCTGTACAGCCACACACCATAATTTCTTATTTAAAACTGCTTTTATTTGAACTTCATAGTTTGAATACCAGTGATTATTCAAACCTAGTTTGAATTCTTAGTTAGATTTTTAGTGAAAATATACCTTAAAAAATGAAGTTGTCCTTTTTAGCTCACCTGACCGAAAGGTCATGTGAGCTTATGGTATGGCACGGCGTGTGTATGTGCGTGCATGCACACGTGTGTGTGTGTGTGTGTGTGTGTGTGTGTTGTGTGTGTGCATCGTTAACACCTATTTTTGACTTCTCTTCCAAAACAGCTGGACAGAATTCAGTGATACTTGGTCAGAAGCATAAATGGGACGGTGCAATTTAGATTTGTTCATGGCACTGCCATGGCTACTAAAACTAGGTCGTGGTGACCTAGGGGTTCAGCAATCTTAAAAAATCTTCTTCTCCGAAAACCGATGAAGGGAGAAAAAACCTCTTTGGCATTTAATTTTAAAAATTTCATAAAATGGATTGAAATTGTTATAACTTGACTACCGGTATTTGAATAGATAATGATATGGAGTTTTCAGTTTCGACTTTTTCTTGAAATGACCTTTACAATGGGGTCAAGGTCACAAATCAAGGTCATGATCTAAATTGTGATTTATGCAGCTTTAGGCAGTTTTCTTGCAAATATTTAGAGATATATGAATTCAAATCATTGTTAAAATGTTCAGCATGACAAAATTTAACAAGGTACCCTGGTTTGTAACTATATGATAATCCATGTAGGAGTTGTTGCCCCTGGAATGTTATTTTTTGCAAATAAATACTAAAATTGTGCATAAGCTTGAAAACTATAAGCTTTTTGTATAGGCATGTACATTAGAATATTGTAGGTATTAATATGACAATCATTTTGATATATGGTTCAAGGCCATACATTCAAAGGTCAAGGTCATAGCTGCATAAGTGTACTGAAATTGTGAATTATCTTGAAAACTATTATCTTTTTGTATAGGCATGTATATTAGAATATTGTAGGTATTGATATGACAATCATTTTGATATATGGTTCAAAGTCATATGTTGAAAGTTCAAGGTCATAGCTAAAGAAGAAAACTGAAATTGTTAATTGTCTTAAAAACTATAAACTTTTTGTATAGGCATACGTATTAGAGTATTGTAAGTATTGATATGAGGATCGTTTTATATATGGTTCAAGGTCATATGTTCAAAGGTCAAAATCATGGCTGCATAACCATATGGTTAATGATTTGGAAATTATTCATTCTACTATTTAAATCATGCATATGAGCTATTTATAAATGAAATGTGACTAGATTTTTCTAATAATTAGTGCAGGATTTCCAAACTTGAGGAAGTTTTTGTAAATAAATTCTTCTCAAGTTTTTGGACATTTCCTCAGGTGAGCTTTAAGGCCCTTGGGCCACTTGTTATTTATGTATAATAAGAAACCAAACTCACCTGTACAATTTAATACAAATGGGTATGGTTTCACCTTTACCCATTTGTGTTAACTGGCTGTTATTATGTAGACATCTTTATTGTACATAGTAAAACATGTTTATCCTGCAAGAATTCATCCCAATTGTTTAATCAAACAGAAATGATAATCCCAGGTATAACAGAGAATGAATTGTTCTTTGTAGCGATACTCATGTCAACCATAAACAGAATTTTTTTGACTGTGATTACCAATCATTAAAATAGGCATCAGAAAATTTACTTAATATTCTTGTAAACTATGCCATCATAGATGGCTGCTATTGCTATATGTATCAAAAACCTATAAATAGCCAAGACAGGTTCATTTTTGTACCAATTTTGTTGTAATTTAAGAAATAGAAAACAGATCATGAGGATAAAACATTTGAAACCGATTTTTCTGAACAAATTTTTGTCTGCACAATACTGTAATTATGCAATATATGCAAATAACTTGAAATAAGGTGTATTTTTGGTTTAAATTTTTTAAAATCTCTGAAAGTACTTTGACAAATAGATAATTTATGTGCATGTATATACATTTTTTATGATAAATATAGTTGTTAATGCTGACATTGATGTAAACGTGTTATAAATGACAAAACTGCATTTTTAAAACAAATCTTGCATTTCACAGATCTCTTATTTTATTACTGACATGATTTCGCATATTTTGTGTTTTAGAATAGACAGTGATGGCAGATGAAGAAACTCCTAGAACCCTAATTCAAGGCTTGTTAAGGACAGCAGACACAAACCAAGGAATAATCTTACAGCGCAAAAGGAAATCTCTTGCTCGAACACCTAAAGCATTACCCTCTAGAAACAGAGCTAATCAGTCTTATCCTGGATACTCATCTAGTTCAAAAAAACAAAAATTGGCTCAACAGGAACTTGTCACACCTCGGCATCTGGTAAATATCTTGGTAACTGATTGCTCTTGTGATAGCTATATAGCACATCTATGGAAAATTTAGCCAATATTTTGATATCAATATCAGAGTTAATATATTATTTAATTTAACATGTGGCAGTTGTAGCTAGCTAGACAGGAGGTGCTTATCCTTTTGGAGCACCAGGCCTCACTTTCGTAGTGGAAGTTCACATGTTTAACTTAGTTTGCCAGTTTTCATAGGATTCAATTTGCTTTTCGGATTGTGAATGGAACATGGGCAGATATTTTTGTTTGATTATCTATCTATTTATTTAGGGTTGCATCGAGACTACTCAGTTGTGAGATTTTAACATATTCATGAGAAATCTCAAATCTTGGAGGCGAGTGGGTGGCATTTTTGTGCACAATTGACATTAATCATGCAAAATTAATTATATTTGTGCACATCTGGGGTAATAATTTGTTAATCAATTCATATTGGATTTGTAATCTTTTAAAATGCTTTGCAGTATAACACTTCATAGTATCCAATGTCACTTTATAGGACAAGGATTTCCAAAGGGGGTTCCTGCACATGTGTTTTTAACCTGAAAATAGTTGTAATTAGTCAAACAACTTGTTTTACATTTTCACTCTCATGATATAGGCTAGAGAATTACAAGTCAGCTTGCACATGTCAGGCAAAATATTATAAGAGTAAACCTGAAAATCTTGTTGTATAAATAAATACACTTTGGTTATGAAAAAATGGCAAAGGCGTAATGTTGCTTTGCTTCCTACTGTTTACTGTAGCATGGTTGTACATTATAAAAATAAAATTAAAAAAAATTGACACTCCAGACGTGAATGGATATTAATGACAACAAAAAAAAAGCTTTCCATATTAAGTAAAGTCATGGAGAACAAAATAAAAAATCATTGCATTCCTACAAAAAAAAAAGTTGGCAATTTAACTGCTCTTTAGGTTAAAAATTTTCAGAAGCCAAATTTCCAAAATTTGTGAAAATTTGGAAATTTTTAAAGTATTTTTTCCACAAATGTCTTGAAATATGTTACTTTTTAAAAGAACATTTTAGAAATTAGTAGCCAATGGCAATTTTGGCTACCAGTAATAGAAACATAGGCTCTCAGTTCAAGATACCAAGGTATTTGCAAATAGTTCCTTATCATTGAATCTTTGAAACTTCAGTGTATGCACATTTTATATGTTACTTACTAACTTTGTGCATGACAATGAGGGTATAATATGACTGATTGAAGACAAATCATCAAAATTCAACTGAGGTTTAATAATGGGGATATTGTGATGTCATTGTTTATAACAAGTGCAAATACCTGGTAATCTTTATTTGAAGTCAAAGTACACAGTTAAAATTAGCTCTGATTAGCTCTAAAAATTAACAAATCACAAAGTTTTAGTTTGTTATCATAAAGCAAAACATTATGTAAAATAAAATGGGGGTGGATGTTGGGGGGAGGGGGCGGAGGCTTGGAGTTGGTTTAGGCATGAATTAACATCCCCAGAATCATTATTGATGAAACTTAGATCAAAAGTTACACATCTATTTATTTGAAAGTAACAATTTTCCTTGTATTTATTTCTTTTCTCTGGTTGTGATATATGCATATATACTTTCCTCTATTTACATATTTAGATTGAATCGTATGTTGCTGGTACTAAAACATCAGATGCAGCATATAAACGCATAGAAAAAAGAAGGTCGTCTCTGGGATTGGTGAAAACGTTTGATCCTATAGCAGATAACTTCACACCAAGAACTAACATTGCAGGATTTTTGGAGCAAGGCAGGTTTAATATCTATATCTAAAATAAAAGTTTTCAGGCCTTAGATAGAATTTTTAATGCCACTCGCCACAGTGCTTAGTTAAAGAAGAAAACCACATGTCACTTGGAAATTTAACTTGGCACAGTCACTACATGAAAACTGAGACTTTCTTCTCTTAAGTACTGGCAAGAGCTTGTACCAAAAATAATGTTTTCTGACTTTCTCCTAAGGCTTTTCCAGACTTTGGATTTTCCACTTTAGTAACCGGTAATTTTCGTTTTGAAGTGGCAGGTTTAGAAATGCTTCCACCTGCAACTGGTTTGTCGCAAGGATCAGTGGTAGTCTAATCATTGTCTTCGAAAACTTCTTTATCAGCTGTTTCATCCTTGTTTGTCTATAGAAAGTTATACAAAACAGTGTGTTTATTTTTGTTTGACATACTTAACAGACTGACAAGTATATAAACACTCAGAACATCGATAACTAAGTAAATTCCGAATGCGAAACAGTAGGTTTGCACATGTGATGCAAATGTTTCAATGATTTTGTTGATTGATGCTTATAACAGAACGGCTAATGTCTAGCCAGGGGCTTGTTACAATTGACCTCCTTATACAATATTTTCCTGACAAACACTATATTATCTGTTGTTTATTAATTGCAACAAGCCCCTTAATGTACATGTATATGTCTGATAAATTTAACTCGGCATTTTGACGAGAGGTAGTAACAATATCATTGTCCAAGTACACATTTCACTCGTCAGGACGAGTGGACGAGTGAATAATCGAAGCCGTGGTTTGTAATATGTTTAATAGCAGGCAATTGCATTATGAGTAGAGTTTAGGTCAGTTAGTCTAAAAATTAATAATTACACTACTGTTTATCACCTAGGTTAATATCTGTCTTTGGCCAGATCCTATAGACTGGCTTCAAAAAATTGCTAATAAGTGAAGTCTCCAGGTTGTCAAGTGGCAAAATAACAAAGTTTTTAATTCTCTCTCTCTCTCTCTCTCTCTCTCTCTCTCTCTCTCTCTCTCTCTCTCTCTGTGTGTGTGTGTGTTAATAGCTGCTTAAAAGGGTTTTTATTTAACCATTTTAATTCTTACAATTGACACACTGATACATACTGATACATGTATTTGGTTAGCAAAATAAAAAAAAACTTATTGTACATACTATGTTACATATGGATGTGGACATTTGAAGTCACCAATTTATCTTTCTGTAGGTGGTTTTGCAGTATTTTTTTAATCATAGTTTAACATGCACATGTATATCACAAAATTCTTTCCGTGTTTCAGCCCTAGAAGAGACTCCTATTGAAAGGGAACTAAAAAGAAGAAGTAGTCATCTCCCAGCCATACCAGCTTACAAATCAATACACTTGTCACATGACTTTAGCAGGTACTTATGTTATATCAAAATAACACATAAATGATATTTAATTTTTAAAATTAAGCATTGTCCTGTCTAATTAACACCAAAATACACTGTGTATGTATCGTAACTTGACCATTCAGTGTAAAGATTTGCAGAAACAAGTTTAGTCTTCAGGATAGTAATGTGTCATAACTTGACCGTTCAATGTAAAGATTTTCAGGAACGAATTCAGTTTTCAGGATAGTTAAGTGTCGTAAGATTTGCAGAAACAAGTTCAGTTTTCAGGGTACCGATAGTTAACCTAATAGCTTTCTTAGGATGAACTTTCTGCATGAAGGATGGTAGCAATATTAAAAAATATCTACCATCATTAAGGCAGATTTTGTTATTGTAATTTTTTTTAGTTAGAATCATAAGTCACCAACGTTATGTGTATATTTTAGATCATACAGTAATTACCATTATTTATAGATGTCAGATTGTATAAAGGCAAAAGAAAATAAAACTACAGGTAGTTTTCACTTGGACCAGTCAAATGACAGCTTTTGTGACAAGGGGTTAACTTCCTAAAGCAATATTTCTTCATTTATATAGGAATAAAAACAGATTTACTAATTCTTATATACATGTTGCTACAAGTAAAAAACTGAAATGTAATTACAAGAATTAATCATAAATGTTTTTATTATCAATTAATGTTTTTTATTTTTCTTGTTTGTTCTAGTAATGTGGATTATGAACATGAAGTATCAGTAAATTCAGCTAGGAGAAGGTCAATTAGGAGAAGCTTGGCAAATAAAACAACTCTACAACAATTCAAAAAGGGTGTACAGCAGGGAAATGGTAATCATATTTGTTATATCAAACTGATATTATAACAATATATACATATTGACTGTGTACTATTGGTATTGGAAATTTTATTGGTTATATCCTATATTTTTTCGGACAATTTATTAGTACATGTACATGTATGTGTCATACTAGCATCAGATTATTTATATCAGGTCTACAGGTGATTGAAAGGTCGTATCCTATAGGCATTTAACCATAGACTACATCCAACTGTATTAGACCACTATATAACCTAATCTACTGGTATTAGGACATTATATTATATAGACTAAAATCTGCTGTAACTAGACCATTATGTGGGTTATATTGTACACACCAGTATATACATGTAAGCTATATCCATTCGCATTGGACTGTTATATAGGCTACATACTACTGGATTTAGACTGTTTTACTGGCTATATCCTAGCATTGGACCATTATATAGATTTAATACCATATAGTGGCATATTTTCTCTGGGTGCAAATTTTGAGGCATATTTTGGCAGTAGTTTTAAAATCATCAAAATAATAAAAATCGTGAAATTATTTGTGAATCAGTTGACCATGAGTGAGTTTTTTTATCACCAAAATAAATACACTAAAATTTTAAACTGACCTTTTCTTGTCAAAATCACCAAAATTTTACCCTGCTAAAATAATCCTCTGTATGGTACATCTTCTTGGCATTTGGCAAATATATCCAAGTCTGACCAAGACTTGAAAAATAAGTAGTGATTTTTCTTTAGCCAAGCATTTAGAAATGAAAGTCACAGGGTCCTTCAAAGGAGACCTTAAAAACTGATGTCCCATGTCATAACAGGCATGGCACACTAAAAAAAACCCTCCCTGATAATTGCCTTGAGTGCATTAGATTGTTTTCCTGGCTATATCCTGACATGGGACCATCATATTGACTAGAGCTAGATTACTGACAATTGGTCATTATATATGAGCTGCTTTCTTGCATGTTGAGAAAAAGTTCAGTGTTAATATGGTCATTTTAGTCTGTTTTTTCATACAGTGAAAATAAAATTTTACATACATGCTAGCTCTAAGTAACTGTTTATTGTTTTGTTTAAATGTTTTATATTTATAAACTCTGGTTTGCAGACATTTTTGCTGATTAATTTCTGAGCAATCTCAAGATTTGAGAAACTGTACACTCTAAATTGTGATGGTTTAAAATTGAACCACATGTACATGTATTATATTCTTTTTTTTTTCTACTTCAGCTGAAAGTCCTAATGATAACATTGTCAGACAGATTCCTGACATACCATTCAATAAATCAATACATATAGAATTCAGGTAAAAATTTATCATCATTTTAGATTCATTTTCCATAATTATTATTATTATTATTATTATTATTATTAGTGTCTTCTTGATGTGGAAGTTTGCCAGGTTTTTCCGTCGAGTTCCATACTGGTAAAATCCATTGTGTCCATTGTCTGAACCTTCCACTAAGGTAGCTCGGTAGAATGCTTGCTTCGTATGTGGGAGGTCCAAGTTGTGAACCCTAAGACAGGTCTGACCAAGACTTGAAAATGGGTAGTGACTGTTCTTTTGCCAAACATTCGGTATTAAGAAATGAAAGTCCTTCAGAGGAGACCTTAAAAACTGATACGCCATATCATGGCAGGTGTGGCACACTTAAGAATCCTCCCTGCTAATTGCCCTTGGTTTAGCTATAGCTTGTGACATCTTGATAAATGTGAAATATTCTTGACTGAGACATAAAACCCATTTTATTAATCTATCAAATTGTTCTGAACCTGAAAGACCAAAGTACTGTACTATTTATATAGCACCAGGGCATAAATATCTACCAAGTTAATGATGCTGGTTGATTTGCATTCAAGGTCACAGTGAACTGAATAGTCAAACCTTTAAAACATCTTGCTGTCATGAAATGAAAAGTCTAGAAACTTCATAACTTCATATAGGAGAATAGGAGAAGGGCATACAAAATTTGTAAAGTTGATTTACCTTGACCATTCAAGATCTTATTGATCTAAGATGTAAAATTTTCATGCATTGTTTAGAAATAACAAAAAATAAAACTGTTAAGACAAAATTATAGCCACAAGTTATCAATGGTATTTTTAAAAAAAATGATGTTTTGAGTTATAAAAGTTCAAATTATAATGTATGTTATATTTTATAATGGTACACATACTGTAACATTTGTTTTTTTATAACATAACAGTGATATAGAAGCTGATGAGTTGGACATTAACACTCCAAGTCAAAGACCTGTCAGAAAAAGAACAAAAAATAGAACAAATTTTGAACAGTTTTCTCAGGGACTCTCACAAAAAGGTAATAAATTGACACATGTAGAAACAATAAAATGGATAAGTATCATGTATGTTCTTGGCTTTCTTTTTTTTTTTTTTTTTCTTACCAAAATTGCATATTTTGATGAATTTATATTGGTATACGTATATGTACATAACACCAAGAAAATATTTTTGAAAAAAAAAACAGATTGTTCTAGTACCTTTTACCCATTTAAAAAAAATGTATTAAAAGATGTTGTTTTCCCCAATTTCTTCAAATTTTATTGAAGAGTCAGTTTGTTAAAATAAGTCCCCCAGCCCCTAAAACCTATTTGAATGTTGAAGACATTAAAATTAAATTTTTAGAAGTATATATCTTTAAATTATACTCTAGTTCATGTAATATTGACAGATGGTTTGAATAAATAATTGATTGAATTATTATAACTTGAAAATGTTTTTGTAACTTACCAAGTGTGTGATAATTACAAGTTTTAATTGTAGGTAGAGATTCATATAAAGAAAAAAGTAGTAAAGATTATAGACAAGAAGGAAAGGATGACAATGATGTTAATGATGGTGATAATAGTCCAGATGATGATGAGGAGAAGGATGGAGTTATGGCAGATCTTAGTGGCAATGAATCATCAGGTATGTGTCTAATTTGAATTAAGCTTGTGTAGGTTTGGCTATGTCTAATCTGATAATATGGAAAATTAAATCAGTATACATGTACATAAAAAAAACTAGCACATACTGTACTTTTAAGTGTCTTGGTCGGTTTCTTATATTAACCATTATTGACATTGACCTAAAGATACCTCAATTATTTTCTAGCATACTTTAGTTCTTTTAAATTTTAAAATAGATTTGAGGAACAGTGACACACCCCAGACAAGATTTTTTCAATAATATTGAGGTAGTCAGTTCTAGGATGGTGGAGAATACCTTTGACAAGTGACATTACAAAGTATCTCACACTAAGATCTGCTGTAGTGGGATTTGAATGGAGGTGGTGAGAGGCACCGACCTGTATGTGCAATCAAGATTATTCAACCACTGAGGCCAAAACTTATAAAAACTGATAATTCAAATTTAGAACACTGAAGTAAATCATTACAGTAGAAAAAACAACTTGTAGCTGAAAACAGGTACTGTACATTGTATATATGGCAATAACAAATACTGGCACTTAGGTACATAAAACAACAAATAAACACAACAACAAAACAAGATAAACACAACAAGCAAACAAAACAAGATAAACACAACAAACAAACCTAAAATTTGTATTTTTTTTTAATTGCAGGAGAATCTGGTGTAAGTGGTGTATCCCCAAGAAAATCTTCTAATAGATCATTACAATTAAGCAGATTATCACAAAATAATGCTTCAACAACAGTACCAGGAAATGATTATAGTCCTGTTATAGCTAATCAGTCAGTGACCAAAGCATTAAGAAAATCACTGCAAAATTCTGCAAACAGAAAGCTATCTGAATCCATTAATTTACAAGAAAGTAATACTTCAAGAACAATGGATTCATTCATGCAGAAGGATTTTGAAAGCTCATTGAATAACAAAAATGTTGAATCATTTAAAGATGCTGTAGGAAGATCTCAAAGATCTCTCAGGAAAAGTAATTCAGAAAAAGAACTTATATCTTCTCCAACTGCAAAATCATCACCAAGAACTAGAGATTCACTTATTAATCACACACCTCATAATGAAATGATTACTTCAGTAACTCCAAAGTCTTCTCAAAAATTTTCTATGAGAAATTCATCAAAAATGCCTTCAGAAAATAAGGTCATTTCTCTGACTGAGACACCGAAATCATCTCATAGAAATTTGACTAACTTATCTGTTAGGGACCAATACATTTTTGATGGACAGGAATCAGGTCCTGAGGTAAATGAAACACATTCTTCTTCAGCATTGTCTCCACCTAAATCCTCAAGACTATCTCAGTCTAGAGACAGTCCACATGTAATGAAAAAATCTATAAGACGATCAATTATGGGACAAAGTCCAAATGTAATGGAACAATCTTCAATATCTAGAAGACGGTCCTTATCTCGACAAAGTTCAAATACGACTGAAAAATCTGCTAAATCTCCCAGGCAATCATTATCTGAAATAAGTCCACAACTAAAAGGAAAATCAAGAAGAAGTATAAATGAAGTATTGATGTCCTCAAACAAGAAAATCAACAGAGGGATTTAGTCCGTTAGCATCTAAAGTGATGAGAAAGTCTGTCCTCAGGGCAAATATGACAGGGAATGATGAATTATCTACAACCATCTATGGGTGAATTCAGTCCAAAGTTATCATCAACTAGAATGTCAATGGCTATCAGGTGATAAAATGGCCACAAAATCAAGACTGTCTTTAGCTAATAGATCATTACAAAAGTCTTTAAATGAAACAAACTATGATGACACACAAGGATTTGCTTCAAGGTATTCTGCAGCAGGTAAAATATTAAAATTTATTTGCAAATTGAAAATGCATCTGTATACTGTAAAATAAAATGATTATCTATAAATTAACTTCTCCAACTTAATTTTTTGCATCTGACTTATTTTGAATTTTAGTAGAATGATGCTAAACCATAACATGATATACATGTACATTGTATTAAATAACAAAAAAAATAAATAAATTATAAATGATGCTTAATTAAGAAATGAGGGTGATGAAGCAATATGTATTTCATACACACACACAAATACACTTGTATATAACAATACTATGTAAAGGCATAAAACAATGAAATACACATTGGAGAAGGTCAAATACATGCATCACATTTCACAGATTTCTTTTTAGCAAAATGAACATTTAGACACAAATAATCAAAAAGAACATTAGAAAATTCATAAAATAAAATTACAATAATAATTCTAATTGTTAAGACATTTGTGCAAGTGCTAGTACCATGAATAAACCCTTGAAATTACATTTGGAAAATAATAATTAAAAATTCTACTGTTTTTATTAGAAGCACACATATAAAATTGTATTTTTTGGGTTAGTAGAATGGGTACTCTTCATTTTCCTTAATGATGCTTCAAAAAGATAAAAAATTATGAAAAAGATGGTAAATTCAGAGATTGATTCCTAATCATTTTCTAAAAAAGACAAAAAATGAAATGCAAAGCATTTGAGAAACTAAAATAAGAAAAATACATTTAGATTGGGACATTACTAGTGTATTTCAACATTTGTTTATGGTCAAATTCAAGTAACCTTAAGATTCTATGTGTATAAATGAGTGCAAGTTGAAACTGATAAAGCTAGTACATTATGTTTGAAGTATCAAAGAATCTCAATTTATCGTGCTTACTGCAAAAGCATTTTAAAGTACAATGACTCTCATTTTTATTGTACATCACACTTTAATTGCCAAATCTGACTGAAAAAATGATAACAAAGGTTTTCACTGTAATTTACCTGTAGGTGCTATGAAATCCATGTAAAATATTATACATTAATACATGTATTATACAGGCTATAAAACGTAGCATCAGTGGAATGTTAAAAAAAATTATGGGTCCCCTACCCATTCCACTTAGTTTAAAATAGGTAACTTTTAAAAATTAAATAATAGGCTTCATTATACATGTATATATACCAAACAATCAATTTATTAAACCAGTCCAATTATTTATTAAACAGGTGCTTTGGAAGCTGAGGAAGTTGTACATAACAGTGAAGATGAAGAGGATGAGGTAAATACATGTACTGCTGACATCACTCCTTATTCAGTGAACTCAGTGTATATATGTTTTTTTGGAGAAAGATTTTCCTATTAATAATTACATCCCATGTCTTGCATTCATTTAAAATCTACCAATTAAAATTGACTTGTAAGAGAGGTTTATCGCAATTTACTTGTTAGAAAATTTGTTGCTATTTACTTCTAAGAAATCTATTAGAATTACTTGATAGAGATCTGTTGATGTGTCTTATATTCTACATTTGCATAACAAATACATGTATGTATCTTTGTAACTTTGCAGAAATTTATGATACACATATTATTTATGATACATTAGGGTTTTGAATGAATTACTATTCAGGTAGAAAAAATAGTTTTGGAATGTCATTATCAGAATTTAACCAGAAATCTAACCAGCCAGAATCTCAAATAACAGTGTTTTCTGTAAGGAAATTTAACAGAATTAACAAAATTTTACAAAGAATTTACAAAAATTTACAAAGAATTTACAAAACTTTACAGTTTAGACTGTAAAGTTCTCTGTCTCTTTGGTAGATTTGATTTGATTACAAACCCTGTCAGTCATTTGCTGTACCCTTTAGAAATGTTTATCTTTGGAACATTTTCATATGTGTGAACACAATCATTTCTCTTAATCAGTACACTTTTGCTTTATAGGGTAGTTCATTTTGCTTTAGTAATACATGTTGATTTTATTTCATATAGGATGCAACAGAGTTAGATAGTACAGATGATAAATACAAATTAATAACACCATATTTACAACCAAGGGGAAATCGACCTTCACTACAGCTGTCTGAACACAGGAGTCCTTTGAGAGAATCTTCAATTAACAGGTTAAAGAGGTTTTGCTTTGATCATTCATGTTTCATAATTTCCCTTATAGCATAAATGCAGGGTCCATTCATAAATAGGATAAAGAGAACATGTACATGTATAACATACATTTCCTCATAATATACTTGTACATGTATCTTGGGAGGGATGTTGCAAATAGCCATAACACATATCTTATTTAATAATATATCTTGGGAGGGCATGCTGTTGTAATTGCCCAGTTATAATGTTTTGGGATTGTTTGCCACTCCAGCAGAGTAATAGATTGAGCACTTGAAATAAAACCAAACTTTTCAAATAGACAATATGAATGAATACAAGTCAACTTGTCCCACTTCCAACGTGTCCCAACTTTATTTTACCAACTTGTACCAGTTTTCGGAACCAGCTTATTCGAACTGTAAAACCAACCAAATGTTGATTCAAAACAATTTGTTTAAAATTGGCAAAAAATTGGGATGAGTTTGTATTGAAATTGGGACAAGTCGGTAAAATGTAGTTGGCATGGGTTGGAAATGGGACAGGTTGGTAAAATGTAGTTGGCATGGGTTGGAAATGGGACAAGTTGGTAGAATGTAGTTGGCAAGGGTTGGAAATGGGACAAGTTGATAAAATGTAGTTGGCATGGGTTGGAAATGGGACAAGTTGGTAAAATGTAGTTGGCATGGGTTGGAAATGGGACAAGTTGGTAAACTGTAGTTGGCATGGGTTGGAAATGGGAAAAGTTGGTAAAATGTGGTTGGCATGGGTTGGAAATGGGACAAGTTGATAAAATGTAAATGAGAAACTGTAGTTGGCATGGGTTGGAAATGGGACAAGTTGGTAAAATATAGATGGCATGAGTTGGAAATGGGACAAGTTGGTAAACTGTAGTTGGCATGGGTTGGAAATGGGACAAGTTAGTAAAATGTAGTTGGCATGGGTTGGAAATGGGGCAAGTTGGTAAAATGTAGTTGGCATAGGTTGGAAATGGGACAAGATGGTAAAATGTAGTTGGCATGGGTTGGAAATGGGACAAGTTGGTAAAATGTAGTTGGCACGGGTTGGAAATGGGACAAGTTGGTAAAATGTGGTTGGCATGGGTTGGAAATGGGACAAGTTGATAAAATGTAGTTGATAAAATGTAGTTGGCATGGGTTGGAAATGGGACAAGTTGGTAAAATGTAGATGGCATGGGTTGGAAATGGGACAAGTTGGTAAACTGTAGTTGGCATGGGTTAGAAATGGGAAACTTTGTCTGACTGAAGATTACTATGATTATTTTATTAACTTTAACCACAGTTTGTTGGTGTTATTCATTAAAAACAATTTTCTTATTATTTGGTATTTCAGACCTGCACCAGCAGCTAAAATAAAAAAAGTTCCCAGTAAATCACATAACAGTAGACAAAATAAAGGAGATAAGTTATCCATGCCAGCAAGTACTTACAAAAAAGTATTTACACATTTCTGTAAAAGGAAAGTTGCTAAAGATGCCTTAGCTGAAATTAACAAAATGTAAGTGTAAAAATTTTACAGGTTTTAGAGTAATTGGTTGACATACTGTTTAGCGGGTTATTTTAGCAGGGCTATATTTTGGCAATTTTGACAAGAAATATATATATATATATATATATATATATATATATATATATATATATATATATATATATATATATATATAAAATTTTTGTTTGTGTATTTATTAATTTATTTGTAGTTTTTTTTGTGATCACAACTTACCCGTGATTGACTGATACACACATATTTTCATGTTTTTAATTTTGGTGATTTTTATATTACTGCCAAAATACGCAAAAGTTTGCACCCCACAAAAATAGCCTGCTATACAGTATTTATGCTAAATACATGAGAAAGATATTACTAGGGGTGTAAAGATATGGCAAAAATTATTTTACAATATACAGCATTATGTGTATTGCAATAGCTACATTAATTGTATGTGCAAAATTGACTAAAACAACATTTTAACATTCTAAATAGATATAGATCAGAAGTTGAGAGATTTAAATAATTCAAAATATGTTTCATAATCCAGTTACATGTAGGAACTAATTAGTTTTAACTGTCAGAACACAATTTCTTTCCTGAGCAAAACATATCATCATTTCAACACAATTGTGACCTGTGCTTTTCAAACACCTGGAAGATAATAAGTGTCTCAAAATTATGGTTGTGATGTCCACATAACATAAACTCCTTTTTTATACCAGTCTGTTGTTATCAAAGAATAATAGAATAAAGGTAGCTTACACCATGACTGATTTTCTGTAAAAAAGAAGGAATTTAGATAATCTGCACTGTGGTTTGTATTGTCAAAGTTAGAAACTGCAAACATCTTGTATATCAGTAAATCTTTTCTTTTCAACCTATGGTATTACATGTACATGTATGTTTTCTTCTCTGCCATTTTGTCATTATCTGTCTGTCTGCCTGAAAGGCTTTATATTTTTTATCACTATCCAATTTGAATCTGATATGTATGTAATCACCAGCTTTTCTTCTGGATATTTGTTTACTTGCTAAACAGATACATGTAGTATTAGAAAATGAACACATAAAATTTATTAGAATCTTAGGATCAAAGTTGTTGTCTGACGTCATGGTGAATTGGGAAGATTTTTAAAAAATTTTCTTCTTTTAAATATCCCTGATTTGTCTTACAAACTTTATTCATTGTTCTTGTCTCAGTCTTCATATCCAGGTTGATATATATTTTTGATCATTTGAATTCTGTACTGACTTAATTGAAGTCTAGAGTCATTGCTGTCTTCTCAGTTCCCTGTCCATATCTTCTGTATTTAACATGTTAAGTTTTTTGGTGCATTGTTTTTAAGAGAATAATTTTCAGAATGAGGTTCCAGTGTACAATTTTTATTTCAAATTTGAGTTACCCATCATCAGCTTTATGAATGGTCATGCCTTGTAGTTAACCCAGATGATAGTTACTGGTGATAGTTTTAGTGGTAAGCATCACATCACATAAAGATCTAGAAAGAGAAAAGATCTATCAGTTTTAATTATGTTTTTTAATCATTAATTTTTATTACTTTAATATATGTATAGCTCTGAATGGTTTTGGAAGCAGATTGCTACAGATCTAGAGTCTTATGCATTGCATGCTGGGAGAAAAATAATTGATGAAACAGATGTGGAATTATTAATGAAAAGGTAAAATTATGGTAACCCATGTTCTAAACTTAATTAAAATCTTCTATGGGACCCTCTTTGACTTAATGGTCTAAAGTGCTGACATAAATAACTGTGTCACCACCTAAGTATGAATAATAGTACAAATTATAGTGTGAGGAAGTAGTCCGTTTACTTTCACAAATTTTAATATTGTAAGATGTTTTTCTTTATTCTAAGAATATGCACGGTAAACAAGTTCCATACTTGATAGAAATAGTAGATCCACACAACATTAGGTGCATCATGAGGTGTACTGGTGGCACCATGAGTTATACTGATGGTGTCATGATGTGTACTGATGGCATTATAAGGTATACTGGTGGCATAAAATTCATCAACTATAGTACTTAAATACATATAACATACAAAAATTTATTTTACATGTAAATTTAACTTGATTTCAACCATTCCATATTATAGGGCATGTTTTATGTGGTAATAGTTTGAGACCGTTTTTTTAACCATGTACACATGCTAGAAACATTATGCATGCACTTAAAATGTATTGTACATGTTAAATTTTTAAATTTAAAACATTTTGTTTTCAGACAGAGGTTTGTAACTGACAAACAGCCATTAAATGTCCTTGTAGAGAAACATCTACCACTGGAACTACGACAGGAAATAATACCAATGGCAACATCTGGAAATAAAGTTGTACCACTGTGATTTGTAATATAAATTGTAAAATTAATGAAAATTCCAAGACATCAGAAAATAAAGTTATGCCACTGTATCTTGTAACTGACAAACAGCCATTTGATATCCTTGAAGAATAAAACATACATATTATGGATTTTCCATTATTATATGAAATAGAGCTGCAAATGCACACGAAGAACTTAATTGCCAGTATTTTTAAGAAATGAATGTTTAAATTTAAAAAAAATGGACATATTAATTTTGCTGAAGCTTATACAGATAACATTTTTAAAATGTAAACTTGTAAAGGACACATATGTATACTATATGCTAAAGAACACACATGAACATATATGCTATATTTATGCTAAACTTGCTCAGATAGATTTTTTTCTTTAATTGGTACTGTGCCGAGCTGAAAAGGTATATTGGAAATTAAAATCATCCCATTAAAAAATTAAATTTTAAAATATTTTTAGACTTTGTAGAATTTTTGAAAGTGAATGTATTCAGATTAAATTGATATAAAATTCTGTCAGATATATGTAATTTATTTTTAACATTCCAGTTAAACTCACATGCTATAAGTTTGGTTGATCTCATAAAAAACAGTTTTCTTTCTTCAATTTCCTCCATAGATGGTACTAACAAGAGAATAAGTAGAACCAAAGAATGCGTCCAAAATAAAGGCTTATTCTAAAAGGGCTATTAATTCAAATATGTCTGTTAAGTTTCCAAGGGAAAGCACTGCACATCTTCTCATCAAGATCTATCTGTCAATGAAGTTGTAGTATTATACCTCTAATTGGTTTTGAGTTATGCTCTAATAAATATAAGTATGAAAATTGAGCCCTATCAATGTGAAGTTTTGTGTTGATACCTCTTAGAGGTTTTGATTTCTGACAAAATGTAAGAATGAAAATAACAATGGGAATTAACTCATTAATTATGCAAAATAGAGTTATGGTTTTTGTGCATTGCACTTCTCCACATTTAGTGCTATCTACCTATGAAGATTCATATTAGTACCTCTCAAAGTTTTGAGTTATGCTCTGGACAAAATTATGATGGAAAGACACAACATAATTTAAGTATGAAAAATCACAAAGAGATATAACTCTTAAGTTATGCATAATAGAGTTATGGTTGTGCACTTCACTTCTCATTGAGCTCTATCCACCTATGATGTTGCATGTTGATATTCTTAAGGGTTTTGAGTTATTCTTCCAATAACATGTAAGAATGAAAGGGCAATTACTCTAAAATTATGCTAAATAGAGTTATGGTTTTTGTGCACTGCACTTCTCATTAAGTGCTATCTAGTTTCATATCGTTACTTTTTAAAGGTTTTGAGTTATACTCTAGACAAAATTAACAATTAACAATAACTTAAATTTTGCAAATGTGGACTACTTCTTATTAAGCCCTATTCTATCTACCTATGAAGTTTTATGTTGATATCTCTTAAAGTTTTGAGTTATGCTCCAGACAAAAATGATGGACCTATGCATGAACGGACAGACAAAACTATATGCTCTCCCTCCAGGAAGCATAATAAATACATTGCCACTTTTGTTATTCACTATCTGAAGGATTTTAATTTTTCAATTCATGGTCCTCTTTTCTAATTTGTGTGATTTTCCAGATTAATTTTCACATTCTGAAAACTTGTTTGACTTCATTTAAATGCTTTTTTTTTTTTTAAATCCAATACTCACTACTCAGGCTTTTTTGTCATGTTTATTAATGGTTGTTTATTAAAGGAACACAATACAGTTCGTTTCAACTTCATTTGACAGTTGATCAGTCATGTGCAGCCATATTAATGAGGTAATATTCTGAACAAAAAGGGGGCTTTTCACTGCACAATGTTTTGAATGCAAGGTTGAAAGATGGTGGGGGATTTTGTTCGCAACCTTTTAACAGAACAAGACAATGATCATACATGTTGGGATTCAAATTTTTGTGTAATGTATTTCAAAAAGTTAGCTCAGCACCCTGACGTGTGATGTGAACAACACCACTTGTTCAAATAAAAAATCTATTTATCAGGACGAGGAAATAATATAAGCCTTGCTAAACTTGGACATGTATACCATATGCTATTTTATTAATATGTATTTGTTTTATCTATGCTTATATTTGTTGTAGCATTTAATAAGTAAAATGATATTATATCATGAAATGTTAAAACTGATATAGGCTTTTGTCTCTTTTTTAGGCCATATTTACATTTTGTTTTGTATTTTTTATGCATGCATCATTTCATTTGTTTTAGCCACATGTAGGTATTGTTTACTTTGCATGTTTCCTTGTGAAGTTTTTATCTGTTTGATAAACAGTTATCTTTGACATACTTATGTGAATTCATCTAATCTGCTGGGGCATTAGTGGCTGTGGGGTCTGAAGTGAATACTTATTTATGGGTTACAGCGCCTCTTGCCACTTAGCATAATGGAATTCTGCTCTGACAGATTCTAGTGTGAGAAAGTTTGTCAGTTTGCTTGGTTTTTTCTGGGTACTCTGGTTTCCTCCACCATTCAAGAAATGACCTTGATATACTGGTAAGTGAAGGAATTTTAAGTGGGTTGTTATACGCCATTACTCAACTTTTACCAAAAGTCTGGTTTTCTTTGGTAACTCTTGTTTCCTCCACTATACTAGAAATGAACCACTGCAGAAGCTCAGTTGGTAGAGTTCTCACTATGTAAATGGGAGGTTGAGGGTCCAAACCCCAACTGGGATTTGACCCAAGACTTGAAAGTGGGTAGTGACTGTTCTTTCGCCAAACACTTGGCATTACGAAATGAAAGTCACTTTTGGATAGTTACTTAAAATAAATGAGGTCCTGTGGCAGAATAAAGAACCCTGCTGTATAATGCCATCAGCGCAACACACAGGCAAAATTTCTGCACTTTCACCTATAGCTGGTGACATCTCGATATATACTCAACTCCAGAAATGACCTTGTTATACTGGTAAGTGAAGGAATCTAAACGGGTTGTTAAACACCATTACACAATTCAATCTAATCAACTACATGCATTAATATCAAATGTTTTGATTTGGACAATATTTAGATGTTTATTGTTTGTTCATTAGAAGTAGTATCAGCTATTTAATTTTTGGCGAGATTGGGAAGAGAGTATTTTCAACAGCATATTATAATAACTATGACCTTAAAACAAATGAAATTTTGTTAAAATGGACTTCACTCCATTTGTCTATTGATGCTGCATGAAACATCTTGTTTCAGACTAGCATTTTTTTAAAGAAAAAAATGAAGTTTTTGACATTTAAAAAAAATAGCAGTACCTTTGTTTTAAAAGTTATTTTTAACAAAAAAGTACATGTTCTACAGTGGCCAATAGAGGTTTCATAACATTTTATTATCATTTTATTAATTCAAAAATAGCACAAAATTATCAAAACAATCCACTAATATAAAATCAATGATTATTTTTGTCTCCTCATATCCCTGTTTATCTCTTCATTTCTTTTAAGAATCTTTTGTCGATTCTTCATTTTTTCTTTCATAAGATTCAGAAAAACTTTCTTTGTCACTGTAGTAACCATCATCAGATAGAGGCAAGTTTTTACTTTCTTTGTCAGAAGAATGTTTATCATCTGTTTCTTCATCAGAGGAGCTTGAACTATCACTTTCTTCATCAGATGAACTCAACTCATAATCATATTTTCTATCAATTTCTTCATCAGATGAAGAACTCAATTCATCAATATATCTGTTACCAATTTCTTCAAAAGAACTCGATTCATCACTTTTTCTTTTATCAAGTTCATCATCAGAAACCCATTCTTCAATGTATTTGTCATCAATTTCTTCATCAAAAATATGCTGCTCATCAAGTTCCTCATCAGAATAATCTAAATCATTTTCAATTTTTTCTTTTTCATCACCACTTTCATCATTATCTTGACCACTAGATTCTCTATTATTAGACATTAAAATAGCTTGGTGAGTTAAAGGCAGTGTTTTGGGCATATTGGAAATGTAATCATATTTATCTTTTTTGGGTTTTTCATTTTCCTTTCTCTGTAGCATTTTTAAATGTTTTGAAATACCTTCAAGAGGCTTCGTTTTTGACATATTGTCTAGTGTTACGTTTTCTTCTTGAGTATTTTCTTCAATGTTACGTTTTTTCTTTCTCTGTTTCAATGCTATTAATTTATTCATTAAAGTGTCGTGTTGAATACCATAAAGATCATTGTGAAAGGTAAAGTTAAATGAGTGTGTGTTAACATCACCAGATGATTGATGGCCACTATACTGTTCATTTCCTAAATATGTTACATCTGTGTGGGAACCAGAGGCAAATCTCTCACCTATTTTTGTAATGTCACTAATTTCTGGTTTCTTCATCTTATCTAATTCTTTCATTGTCCCAAAAATTTCAGACCACTTGTAATCATCTCCCATATCAGCTTGCTTTAACAATTCTAACATTTCTAGGTGTTTAGCTTCTGCTATGTCTTTCACAAACACAATTTGAGGAACTTTATTTAAAACCCCATATGTTGCAAGGAGATGTCTGAAAGTAAAGAAAAATAATACAAGTGGCCCATGGGCCTTTATGTTCACCTGAGGATATACCCAAAACTTTTTGCAAAATAAAGAGAAATTACAGAAACTATTCAAATTTTTTCAAGTTTTGACCCCCTTCCACAATACTTAATCAAAAAATATCTAAGGTCTAGTCACAGTTCATTTTTAAATAGCAAAAATGCATGTAATAGTTTAAGCAGGTGGAATGGTGTTTTATGTTCAGTCAAGATTGTATCACTCATATTGAGAGAGTCAGTTCTGATATGCTCAGTCAAGATTGTATCACTCGTATTGAGAGTCAGTTCTGATATGTTCAGTCAAGATTGTATCACTCATATTGAGAGTCAGTTCTGATATGCTCAGTCAAGATTGTATCACTCATATTGAGTTTTGAGTCAGTTCTGGTATGCTCAGTCAAGATTGTATCACTCATATTGAGAGAGTCAGTTCTGATATGCTCAGTCAAAATTGTACCACTCATACTGAGACAGTCAGTTCTGGTATGATCAGTCAAGATAGTACCACTCATATTGAGAGAGCCAGTTCTGATATGTTCAGTCAAGATTGTACCACTCATATTGAGAGAGTCGGTTCTGATATGCTCAGTCAAGATTGTACCACTCATATTGAGACAGTCAGGTCTGGTATGATCAGTCAAGATTGTACCACTCATATTGAGAGAGTCAGTTCTTGTATGCTCAGTCAAGATTGTACCACTCATATTGAGAGAGTCAGTTCTGGTATGCTCAGTCAAAATTGTACCACTCATATTGAGAGAGTCAGTTCTGGTATGCTCAGTCAAAATTGTACCACTCATATTGAGAGAGTCAGTTCTGGGGGGATGAAAGAAACTGGAGAACACTAAAAATCTTTAGCAAGTAAAGTAACAAATTTTCTCACACATCATGTAGTTTGTGGTTGAAAGTTAATGTCAGATCAGTAATTTTTCAGTTATTCTTCACAAGAGAATTCTTATTAATCTCAAGGTTTAATCTTATCAAGAGTCCATGGATGTGTGTGCAAATATTTCTGATCTGCATTGTACCAGTACAACCTTTACAATGCTGGTTCACTCCCCTTCCATGTCAAAGATATTCACTGCAGAACATAATACTGGTACCAAGACAATTATTAAGGGCCTATAAAAGGGAAAACCTTTCTCTGTTGTGATCAAATTTGAACTGAATTCACAGGGGTTAAATACCTACAGTTTAAACTTTAAAGGCTAACACCTAGACAGGTGTTTCCTGAGAAAACTACCAATCTTCATCAAGCAAACTGAAAAACATTCTCACAATGTTATTTCACAAAGCACTCAGCATTTAGAAATGAAAATCACAGAGTCCTTTAGAAGAGATCTTAAAAACCAGTTGGCCACTGTGGCCCTTCACAATATATGTGTTAATTGGAAGGTTTTATACAGAGAACTGTGTTTTTTTTTTTTTTTTTTTTTTTTACAGATAACTATTTCAGATTTTACCTTATTTTACCAGAAGTACTGTTTAATAATGTTTGCATTTCATTATCTACTTCAGTAGCTGTTGCTTTCCAATAAACATGTGCAGTAGATAGGTCTGGTGTGACTTGAACCTAAAGGTACAAAACAAGAACAAGAAGCTCACTGGGCCTGGTCTGCTCATCTGATAAATAATAAATAGTTTAATAACTAATAACTGATTTATGTATATCAAAAAAGGATAATTATATCACTATCTACAATATTCTTATATACATGCCTAGATACAAAAAAGGTTCATAGTTTACCAGATAGATTGACAAGTACATGTATACTCATTTCAGCTAATCTCCACTTGACATTTCCCCATATTGAGCTAAACAGCTTAAATTTCTGCAAATTTAAAACAAGGTCTCCAAAGGATGTTATCCACAAAGTATGTAAGATAATTCTTTTGTATGTCTACAGTAAAAGTTTTAAAAAACTTTCCCTATTTCCTCCGTATTGGGCACTTAAAAGTTACAATGTAAATCTGAAAGTCCTTCATCCAGGCATGATAATTACCAAGTTTCACTAAATAGCCCAGTATTTTCTGAAAGCATGACGTGAACAAATAAATTTCTATGCTTTTTTATTTCATAAGATCATCACATGGGAATAATTTTTGCAATGTTATCTCTAGCTGGTGAATGTATCATATAAGTGAAAAACACTTGCCTCAGATTTAATGCCTTGCTGCCAACCTCATATTATTAATATACAGTAATAAAGATATTGTTTGCTTCAGTTGGTATTTCTATACAGTATATCAAAATTCATCTACTATACATTATATAAAACTTTACCCTCAAGATTTCAACAACTGTTAAATCATAGTCATCATCTAACTCTCCTGTGACAAAAAATTCTTTAATATTTCTAAAAAGTATTGGCCCAAGAAATTGTGCTCTTCTTTTGGAGTTTTCAGTTATTCTTCTTCCAATTCCAGGCAGCTGGAATGCAACATTTAAAAAGCAAACTCAGTAACAAGAATTAATGAACCTTATATTCTTGCCCTTCTCACTTAGTTAGAAAGATTTTGAAAAATTAATGTTTAAATTGCCAAAATATTAAATTGACAAAAAAAATACTCTGAGATAAACTTCAAACACATAGAAAAAAAATGATGTCTTGACTTTCCTCTTCTTTTCTCCTTTTGACACAGGAAAAAATTGATTAAAAGTTTGTTTTTTTCCAAAAAAGCATGTTCAGAATATAATCAAGATTCTTGTCATAAAACAATCTAAATTTTTGGAATACCAGAATTGAAAAAGACCAAATAAAAACAAAAATTATAGACCTGGGTGGTGACCTTAAGACATGAAGTATCACATGATTATGAATGATGTATACAAAAATTTCAACCTTTTATAAAGACCTTTTGGTTGATGACAAAATTATGTTAAAAAGTCATGCTAATGAAGGTCAAGGTCAACAAACTTCATTACTATATTTAGTAGTGCTTTCAAGCAGTGAATTCTAACAAAAAGTTTCAAGCTTTTAGGCCACTTATTTGAAACAATCTATAAAGGTTATAAACTTTAGATCACTGTGACCATGAATGAAAGTAATGGTTAACCAACTTTGCAAATTTGTTAGGGTTTCATGCCCTGGACCTAAACATGAATTTTTAGGTCCACTGGTTATGGCAATATGTTTAAAATTTTATTATTAGGGTCACTCTGGCCTTGATTTCGCAAAGCTCAAGCCATTTTAACAAATTTGGCTAACTAGTTTTAAATGTGTAATAGTTAATGTCTGAGAAAAAAACAACATCAGGCAAAAGCAATGGCTATAAGTTGTCATGAGCCTTTGGCTCAGGTAACCTACAACTGAGAACATTAACAAAATCTAAGACAACATACTGTTCATTAATGAACATATCAAATAAAAAACGGCAAGCAATTACATATTTCGTGTAGAATGGTGTAATGCATTGACATAAATAGAATCTAGCTAAGTACATAATATTAAACACCTGAGCTGATTACTTACAGAAGAATTTGGAGGTGCATCCCATCTTTTGTTCTTTCTAAAATTCAAAAAATAAAATTAATTTACAAATGTATATATTTCCTAATTATCAAATCAAGCATTATAAAGTAAATATTTCATGGAAAAGTGTTAACATACAGATGATAAAAAAAGCTATTCTTTAATACTACAATGTATAAAGACCTTTATTTCTCTTATATGGGAAATATGATACATGTACATGTACCTACCTTGGAATATTTATCCACATAAGGGAAAATGACCATGTGCATTTGGGATTTTAATTGTTAATGCATGTCAAATAAGAATTTTAATTTAAGATGACTAAAATTCAACAGCAGAAGAAAACTAATTAAATAAACTTAGTTGTGTTGAAGCCAGGAATTGATGAATAATATTTTGACCTAAATTGTAGTCAGTGTGTGTTACATTTGTGTTTCCAACAAGTAGGTAGTACTATAGTGAAATGTAATTCTATACAGCATTAACAAGGGAAATAAGTATAGCATTAATTTCTCTACCTGCATACCACTTTGTGGTGTAGAACTACATTCTTGCATTTTATAAGGGCGTTTGAACGGTTTTCATCAGTTTTGCAATGCATAAGTGACAACACACAAATGCCTTGTTGTATACAGCTATGAGTGATGATGTAAAAGATTCTGTTTCTTCAGTAGACACTATTTTATAAATGGATGAATGTACAGATGGACAGACTTTGATTTGCTGTGGTACTACCTTTAAAGGAGGAGTCTTTATTTTTCCTCAATGAATTATATTTCTAATTTGATTCATCAGTATCACTAAATCAAAATGAATTACTGATATCACTTATTCCTTTTTTATTTAAAGGCCGACATTATTTGCACATACGGTAGAATAACGCATGTTGTTGGCTGGCATTATTTACATTACACATGCGCAATACGATAACTTCTATCAGCCGTATACGGACAATGTTTGTGTACAATGAAGTATAACGGACAATTTAATATGCTTATTATTATAAAGTAAACGATAAAAAATAATAATAATCAAATAAAATGAATAAATATCAAAAAAGGTACTTAATTAATAAAATAATAAAAACAATTTACTTTTAAAGAAAATGATTAAAACGATAAACAAAATAATATCTATATATGTATATTATAGCTATAATATAGCCAGGAATGAAAAATTAACACTATTTCAGCACTATCACAATATGATAAGTTTGAAATATATTTTAAAAATACATCGCCAATACACAGCACTGGTCAGTACTTGTCTGTAGAAAGCAAAATAATTACAAAATATATATACATGTATATCTGATATTTATATGATTTTAACTTTAAACTCTAAGACTTTTGCTGATTTTATAGACAAATAGAATAAAAAATCCAAAGAAATAAACTTAATGTGTTTAAATAAAAAACATACAAGATCAAAATTTTCTACTTCAAAGAGTATCTTAACATTTTGTGAAGGAGAGTGTGTGGCGCAAGGTTATTACAGGTATTACAAATCAGATCAAGACAGCAAAAAAAAAAAAGAACATTGACAATAGTGCTGATTAAGACTTATCCTTGTCACAACATTAACATATGGTAAGTACAACACATTCGATAAAACTTTGCATCCTTTTCAGTTCTGCAACTCTTAATCTCACCTGCTAAGTCTAAATAACCATGGTCCACAGCCTTCCGAAAATCAATATGCATGTTCAACATTTTAAAAACTTGTGCCATATATTATATTTCATAAGGATAAAAAGTAGACAACACTCATTCTTCAATAATTATTATTGTTATTATTGAGACCAGGAATTATTGACACCTATTTCAGTTGTAGCATCCTATGTTGATAGATACTTAATTATCTTGACACGCACAGGTCAATTAATGACTCATCATCGTGTGAGTAGGGCCTTAATAGCATTATGTGATTAGCAGAATCTGTGACCTTACCTTCCACAAAAATCGTATTAGTTAGGTAAATTCGCTGAACACCATTCATAAATCTTTTTTTTTTCGAACCCGTACACTCGTCTTATATTGATTATTATAATAATCATAATGTTTATTTGCAATAAAGTACAAAATACTTGTAGCGAAACAAATGACATTTTTACAATTTGACAAAATGACAGAAAACAAGTTAATAACAGTTTAATCACAACCATTATTAGAATGTATAATGAACCTAAAATAAGTATTTAATTTTAATTTTACCTAATAAATTTTTATTTTTTCATAATTGATTATAAGAATTGACCTTGTAAATTATTAATAAATATTTTTTACTTTTATTTAAAGCATTCCGGTTATCGGCTGAAACATGTCGTTCTCAAACTTTTTACATTAAATAATCATTTTGTCTTAAATGGTTTCATAGGTTATTTTACGTAATCTTATCTAAATTGAGTTTCATATAGCTGATATACTTCATTGATCAAAATGATCGTATCAAATAGTTGGACCATATGTCCGATATACTTCATTGAACACACACACATTATGCGAGTTTAGAGTCTACATGGGGCCTTGCCTCATTGAACACAAACATTGTCCCTATACGGCTGATATAAGTTATCGTATTGCGCATGCATACGTGTAAATAATGCCAGCCAACAACATGTGTTATTCTACCATACGTGCAAATAATCACTCCGTTATTAATTAGTGATATTCACTAATTTGAATTAATAATTAAAAAAATAAAATTAATGATATAATATACTGAATAAGTAGAAATGACTCAGAGAAATGAAGTGTCCTTTGTTTTTTGTGTCATTGATGATGTATTTTATTTTATTTATTTATTTATTTATTTATTTATTTATTTATTTATTTAAAGTATCAAATAAAAGTTCTAGTGGTTCATTGTTCATGATTATATTGACATTACCCTTTGTCAATCATTTTCTGCAACATTGGTGCCACATAGGGTTGTTTCGGTTTGAATTTACAAAGAACAGCTGCAGTATGGAAACATCTTTTGAACACATGTAACCTGCTCATTTTCTGTAAATGTATGCACAGTATTTCAAAGTTTTAGTTTACATCGTTAAGTTGCAAGTTGACAACATGCGCGATTCTACTTTCACTTTTAGACTTCCGGTTTTTGCACTTCTGGTTCAAAAATTGTTGAAGTCGCTGGTTCCAAAAGTCAGTAAGTTAAAATTGTCAGATTGCAATGAATTAATATACAGTTTTTTTGATAGTGAATGGATATCGACCTATTATAGGGTAAGACCGTGTTTTCAATCTGGAAAACGTGCAGCTTTCAGTGCGGCCATCTTGTAGTTACGCAGAGAAAAAAAGACATATTTATTTAATTTTAGCACTTTTTCCAAGTATCCTGAAAAATTCTTCTTCAAAGCTTATTTGAATAGTTTGTTGTAGTACCGTTTATAAAATTTTAATGATTTATATTTCTAAGTTTACCTCAGCACTGAATGAATTGTACTTCCTTTTTAGACTTGCAAAAGCTGTCGAAAGGGATCGAGAGAAAAGTTCCTTTAGAAAGATAACACCGTAAAAACAATGTCAAGCAGGGCTCTACGGAAGCTACAAGGTCATCAAGAATTAGAAATTATCACTGGCAACACAAATGAAGAGGAATCTGAAGAGAACGAAGAAATATTGCCTCTACCAAAAACAAAATCAAAAAAGAAAAGGACCCCACTAAATCCCTTTGAACTGGTAAATTCCTTTAATAATCATTATTAAAGAAACAATAGAAAAAAAATGTTGAAAAATAATTCAGTAATTGTCATGTGTATATGAAAAAAACATTCATTAAAAATCTATAAAAAAAAAATTTGGTTCATACGACTAGGCCTTCTGTCATTTCTGACTGTTTAAGTTGCTTAATGACATTTATTAAAAATATCAAAAATATTTTTCAGATTTTTAATTTTGATGACTGAAATACAATAATTTTATTTAGTTGTATCAGCCCAGTCAGTTGTATTGAAGGCCTTTTTTGTCGAGCCTGGCATCGCCATAAGGTGAGACTTAGGTGTTACTTTTCTGGTGTCAGTTTCGGTGGCGGCGGCGTGTCAAAATGTGAAAGTAATGTATTTTGTACTCGATCAAAAACTAAACAGGTGAGACATTAAAATCTGTGGATTTCTTTTATGAATGAAAAATAAATATCGTTGTCTGTTGTACTGACTAAGCTAGCATAACAAATAACTGGAAGTATGCACTACACTAAGCATGTACTACTTATTGTAGTCTTACCAAACACTGCCAAACTAGGCATTTGTATAAATTCTTTGTTCTTTTAATTTTATGATATTATTGTTAATAGAAACTTGACTGCTTGGGATTGAACTTATCGTCATACAGAAGCCAAAAGAACCTATGGTTATTTTAAGCCCATTAATACAAAAAATTATAATAATAATAATAGTAAAAAATTAAAAATAAATAAATAAATAATTTTAAAAAAATTGTACATCCCTGTTAGTTATTTTATTAGACATTTATTCATGTTCCATTGACCTTGTATACTACTAGTTTTAAGTTGGCAAGATTTTTTTAAATGAATTATTTATTTATATTTCAGTTAGATAATGAAGAAAATGACATGGAAGACCTAAAAGAGCATGAACAGGAAGATGTAATGGAAGAAACTCAACAAAATGAAAAGAAAACAACTAACAGTAAGAAAAAGAAGAAGAAGAAGAAAAAGAAAAACAAAGATGCAACATTTGAGGAAACTCGAAACATTGAAGAGGTACATGTATTTTTGTTGTCACTATTGTCAAGCTCACTGCAATGATTTGTACTTGTTTCATTAGGCCTTTAAGATAGGCTGTTCCTTTTTTAAACATAATTCTTTCAGTATAAGCCAGTTAAACCATGGTTTTTGAAGTATTTCCCACTGGCTCTGCCATACATGTACTTATAAGATCTTGGTTTTGTTTCCTAACTTTTCTCTTTGGTCTGTCTTTTTGAAAGACCACCACATGCAGGTGGAAGACAATCCTGTTCTAAAAAGAGTTGGTTTGTAGTTGGTTATACATTTATATTGTTTTTCAACTAGATACACAAGAAAACAGTGCAAAGATTAATCTTAATACAAGTTGATTTTGTACATGCATTTTATGCAATAGTTTCTGATCTGTTTGTACTATTGCAAACTCATGGCAATCTTTTAAGTGCTAGTACTTATGGCTGCATTGTCACAGTCAAACATTGCAGATCACTGTATAAAATTGGTACCAAGTCAACCAGTTAAAGTACCATAGTAGTCAGTCAATATTGAACCCAAAAATTGTCAGACAACTTGAGATTGAAAGATAACACCATAACCTCAGTCACCTCAAACTTTTAAGGGGTAACTGGAATTAAAATATGGATACAGATTGGGGATAAGAATTCTAATTGCAAAATAGGAATTTGAATAATAATTCCTTGATAAGTATATATGATTTTGATGATTTGAATGTACACAAAGCTTAGAGCTCACATCATTAATTCTCTTTGAATTCAAGATATTTTATATGGTGACTACTGTAATTATTTCAGTCATGTATTAAATATTATAAAATTCTCTTTAGGGTGAAGATGAAATTGATGCCAGTATAAGAGAAGTTAACAGAATTTTACAGAGTTCCGGTTTACCTACCACAACTGCTAATGAAACAGAGTTACTACAGTCTACATCACCTGTAACCATGAACATGAGAGCTTTACTGAATGTAGAACATAAGTATGTATGTAAAAGCATATACAACCCAACACACACCCCTTTTATACATTACAGTTAATTAAACACTTATAACAGTCTACCTCACCATGTGAACTTTACTAAATTTAATTTTTAAAAAATTATAGTTTAAAAGTGATGGAATTTTTAATGATTGCTATAACTCGCCACAACCTTCACAGTGACCCAGATTTAAAGGTAACTACTGTATCAGAATTAAGTCACTACAGATAACACCATGACGACATATTTACTAGGTCTGTTTCAGTGGTCATCATAAACTATGATGACAGTGCTAAATGTTGAACACACATATTTATTTCAAAGAGAACTAATAAGATTCTGATAGTGTCACTGCAACAACTCACATCTGACAAAACCTAACACACATACCAGTACAGTTGTCAGTACAAATGTACTAAGTTACTAGTACATATACTTACTACTGATGGTTCAGTCACTGATTGTCCTATATAATATAGTGAGAAAAGTAAAATTTACATATTAATTTTAATGAAATTAATATAATTTTTTTAATTTATCCATTCTTTAGAAATCTTAATCCTGATAATGAGATGAAGAGGATATTTGGTTCCAGAGTTGTTCAAGCAGAAATGAAGTATGTCTACAAATTTATTAAATTCAAATAAAATTACTTGCATGTATAATTATTATATTGTTACAACTTTTTCACAAATTCCATATTATTTCATAACAAAGCATATATGTTTTTTAAACAAGTTCAAATTATTCCATGGCATTGTACTCTATAACATGTATTGTTTGCTGTTCAATGGTTCAGTGAATATTAAAAAGCATGTTTTTTGCTTTGTATCGTAAAATATTGCTGACAGCAATTTTTAAACACAGCTTGTACTTAAGAGCACAGTCCATAGCAGTATAAAAACCTTGGTCAAAATATTTCAATTTACAAAATTAATAATATATAACTATTAAGAAATTCAGTAAATCTAATTTATTGTAGAAATGATCTGATTAATTTCTATATTTTAGTCGCAGACAAGGGCATCGCCCAAGAAGAGGACAGAAAAGCTGGTTAGCCACACCTAAAGATTCATGGCCACCAATGGGTAAAACAGGTAATATTTTTGTTTTGTCAACAGAAATTGCAGATCTTTTTTAATTGATGTTAATTTAATTGTTCCATCTACAGAAGTTCAGATTAATTTTTAGCCTTGAGTTACATGTAGATGTGTGTAGACATTTATCAATCTTAAGTGTTCTTATGACTCAGTATTTAATCTTGTTTCTCTCTAACACCATCTTTCCCCTCTAATTTTGTCTTTGTTCGTTTAGCCACTGCGGTAGCTCAGTTGATAGAGTGCTCGCCCCGTAAGTGGAAGGTGGTTGGTTCGAACACCCGACGGGGTCTGACCCAAGACTTGAAAGTGGGTAGTGACTGTTCTTTCGCCAAGCACTCAGCATTATGAAATAAAGTCACGGTTCTTTCGGATGGGAACTTACAATAAACGAGGTCCCGTGTCATGGCAGGCGTGGCACGATAAAGAACCCTGCTGTATAATGCCATCAGCGCAATGCACAGGCAAAATTTCTGCACTTTTGCCTTCAGTTGGCGACGTCTTGATATAAGTGAAATATTCTTGACTTGGACATTGAACACAATTACTCAACTCAACTCTTTGTTCATTTAGGTTTTTAAAGTGTGTGTATATTTTCTTAAAGGATTTAAATATAAGTAAATACTTTGATCCTTTATTTCTCATAATGACACTAATTGCCAAGTTAATACATACACCTGTTCTGGTAAGATTTTGTTTTTAATTCCTCAAAAGAGACTGATAAATAGTTAAATGCATGTATGGTAAACTGAAAAAGCAAATTATTTTTCTAAATAAATGTATGTAAATATTTGAAAGTTTTAGATATACATGCACATAATGTTTTAATTAAATGTGATTTAAAGTAAATCTATTATTTTTAATTTTTTAAAATTTTTTATTTTAATTTTTTTTAATTTTTTTTTTTTGAAGTGTAGATACAATTATATTCCCTAATCAATATACATGTATTTGTAATTATTTAGGAAAACCCTATCAAATGCTTTAAAGTAGTATGTGCACACCAGTACATGTACATAGTTTAAGTTTCCAGGGTAATAAAGATTCTCTGCTAAAATGATCAAATTTGATTATTATTATTACAGGTTTAACAATGTCTTTTTACAGGTTTAACAATGTCCTTAGTTGAAAATAAGAATGGTTTCCAGTATTTTTCATTTGACCACAGTTCACAATATCAGAAAGTTCAGTTTGAGTTTTTAGAAGCAGTAGAATCTCTTAATCCACAGAATATAGCAGTAAGTTTTTAGAAGCAGTAGAATCTCTTAATCCACAGAATATAGCTGTAAGTTTTTCATTCACATTTCTATGACAAAAATTATTTTTGGCATGTACTGAAATAAAAATTATAAAATTTCACTTTGAATCAGTTTCATTGTTGAATAGATACTTTATGACATATTAAATGTAAAATTTGAGTTATTAACAATGAGGTTTAAGTTTTATTAGGCTCATCTGGTCAAGAAAGCAAAACAACAAAAATGAATAAATCCACAACATTCAGACCACTTTCAGAGCAAGTATTTGCCTACCAACTACTGGTAGTTAATTTATTTTGTTGATAAAACTCAATTTTATTATGGTGTCAGATATAAAAATGTTACATTTGTATTTTACAATTTATGTCATTTTCTAATTTCAGAATTTATTACAGTTACATCCGTATCATATAGATGGATTAATACAATTAAGTGAAGTGTTCCGCATGAGTGAGGATATGCAGGTAGCAACAGAACTTTTAGGTATGAACATACATGTATACCTGATACAATAAATTGGAAAATTTTGTGAACATAAATTTTTTTGAGAAGTAAAAACTCAATTTATTCAAATATTTTTGCTTTTCCAATTCTTATCAATGCAAAAATGCTAAATATTGACGATCATTTAATGTTCAAGTAGATAGAAGATGGTAACAAAGTAACATGCAAGTTTTTGTTGGCTATTTATTACATGTACCATCTTTAATTTACAGGAAAAAATGAGAACACAAAAAATGTACAGCCATATTCTTATTGATTTCCATAAGTAGGTAGTGGTAATTTTCTTGCAATATTACAATCTATATGTGACATGACATTAACAGTTACAATCAATCAGTTACTTAGAAATAACTGGTTTTGAAAAAAATCAAAAATTATCTGAATGAATTTTTTTTTATTGATATCTGAAACACGTACAGGGAATCTTATGATCTGTAGAAAATGTTTATAAACTAAGTTTACCAGTTTCATTGATTTTGCCCAAAAAAGTTAGCTTTGTTATCATCTGATTGTCAAGTTATAATTCTATATGGACATACATGTACATGTATATACATGTTTATTTTTCAGAGAGAGCTCTATATTCCTTTGAGATGTCTTTTCACCCCTTGTTTAGTCTAACCACTGGTAGCTGTAGACTAGGATTTTAGAAGAAGAGAAAATAGGTATCTATGTCATAAAGTCATAAGTGAAATGGTTTGGTACAAAGAGCCAACTTAAGAAGATTTTTTTTGTTTAATTAAGGCTTGCATCAGCAGTATTTTTAGCTGCCCCATTTGAAAGGTTGGCCATTGTTTGAATATTATTTTTAATGCAAATGTTTGAAAGAAAATATGTTCAGTCATGGCTACGTTTTTTTTGAATGTCAAGTGTTTGAAAGAAAAAATATGAGTCATGGCTTCTTTTGAATGACTACAACAAGTTTTCATATCATGCAGATTAATCCATTGCAGAATTTTTGCATGTATCACTGTTATCTATCTACATATCAGTGTATATACATGTAGAATTCAGGGATATTAAAATTTGAAAGATGAAAATATTGTAATATATCGAAATAATCAAATTTTATAGCAACTTAAATAAGGATTAGATGGTAAATAATTTGTTTTTCTTTACAAAATATTTGGCTGACTAGTAAAAGGTTAATGCTTATGGACCGGTTTCTTATTTCCAATCCAACTCAAACAGATCTTGGTTGGTGAAAGTTTGTTTTTTGGCTTGTTTTCTTCAGGCATTCCCTATTTTCTCCACCATGAAAATTAACAACCAGTATAGAAGTGAAACATTCTTGACTTGGGCTTAAAACACCATTACTACACTCTATTTTACCCTGTATTTGAGATTTTTGGAAAAATAACATATTTTTATTATCTGTTTGCAGACCATTTTATTTGACACTTTTCAAGCATTTAGCTTATATTGGACAGAGAGGGTGTTACAGAACAGCTTTAGAGTTTTGTAAATTATTACTAAGGTAAATTTACTCTTAAGATTTGAATACTTGCAAGGCATGAAAATGCAGGTTTTTATTTTAATTTTTTTTTTTTTTCATTATACATTTATCAAAACAACTTCTTTCTGAATATTTCAAATATGCATCTTGAAGACATATTTTTCATATAAATGATGATTAAGTGCATGGTGACAGGTGGGAAGTTATCACCTCTCTCTCTCTCTCTCTCTCTCTCTCTCTCTCTCTCTCTCTCTCTCTCTCTGTATTTACATTTATATGTACAAATGTTTATGTATTTTTCTTTCAGTTTAGAATCTCTCTCTCTCTCTCTCTCTCTCTCTCTCTCTCTCTCTCTCTCTCTCTCTCTCTCTCTCTCATATGAATTTATCAATATTAATTGCTCTCTTACCATTTTGGTAGTTCATTTGGTATGATAGGTGGGGGAAGATAGAGGTACAGTTAGACCCAATAACAAAAAATGTATACTTGTACTTTCAACTATAATTTTATAAGGAATATATATTTTATGACTTCCAACATTATTGAATCTGATACACATAAGTATAAATGTTCACATATTTCCATTTCAGTTTAGATCCAGATGGAGATCCTATGTGTGTTTTGTTAATGATTGACTTCTATGCTTTAAGAGCTGAAGAATATACATTTTTGATACGCCTTTACAATGAATGGGAGGTTTGTGTTTATATGTATATGTAAAAAATGTTTATGCCATAGTTTAAGGCAAGTTTAAAACATAAATAAATGTTAAACAGTGATACTTGTAGGTGTATATGACACAGCATTTGATTTTTTCCCATAGTTAGAGAAAATTTAAAAAAAAAAAAAAAAAAAAGATATCAATTACTGATATGAAATAAAAATAAATTGATTGAAAATACTTCTTTTATAAATCAATCATTCACAATATTGTAAATCTGAAATTAACTGGAAAAGAAAACTCTTGCTAATTAAAAGTGTTTTAAATACTATGATGCAGCTTTCTAAATCCTCAAGCATGTTACAGTGAGTACACTTGTGTTATAAAACAACTTTTTTGTCTCTAAGTAACAATAGATTAAGTATCAGCATAATATATATAGTATAAAGTATACATATTTAAAAGACATTTAAACGCATATTAGTATACAATATAAAGTTGGTTTTTTAATTGTTTTCAGGCACATAGAAATCTGTCACAGTTACCGAATTTTGCATTTTCAGTACCCCTAGCAATGTACCATGATGCCTTAGCTAAAGAACAAGGACACAAAGAAGGCAGATGAGGCGGTAATTCTTGTTCTCTATATAATACAATATAGGTTGTATTTGTATGTCAATTATAACTTTTGTTTTATCATATTTTAACCACTTCTACTCAAATAATTACTGTAATAATCTTAGTAAACTTGTATTTAGTATACTTGTTTCCAGGATAGGTTGGAGTTCAAGGTTTGCTTTAATATTGAATCAATATTTAGGAAAAAATGGTGCATTGGTGCTTTGAGTGAAACCTTAAGAACTGATATATCTGTAGTCATTGTAGTCCCTGCATACAGATTACAGCCCCTCTTACAACCTTGATCTGAGTCTGATCTGGAAACACCTGTATTATAGATAGGTTTGCCAGTTAGCTTGTTGAAGATACCCGGTAGATGGTTTTCTCTGAGTACTTGGGTTTCCTTCAATAACTCAGTACTGATACCTCCATAAGAGTGAAAGAATTTTGAGTGGGTTCTAAGACCATTATTCTATTCTGCTCTACTGGATTTTTGTTAATACAAACAAGTTGCACCATATTTCATATATTCATCATTTATTTAAAAATTAATTATGAGACTTTAGGTACATGCATATAAAACTAAACTGATTTATCTTCAGTATGAAAAGATTACTACAGTATATCCCGGATATATTGAACTCCCGCATATTTTGAAATGACAAAAAATCCCCTGCAAAACACCTTCTTTTTATGACCAAAAAAATCCCGCTTATATTGAACTCGCTTATGTTGAACTCCCGGCTATTTTGAACACTTTTTTGGTCCCCACAAGAGCAAATTCTATTACTTTTACCCGGATATATTGAAGTGGTATTTTGAACGGAAATCTGATCAATTAAGCCGAAATCCTGCGGGGTCGCAGTAACTGATTTGAACTCATAATTAAAGATAAGTATCGTACATAGTCAGTACTTTTCAAGGTAAATAAAAATATCACATGTTTTTGTTAGTTGTTTAATTTAATCTGAAATAACAACATGGCATCGACGCCACAGAAGAGAAAAACTTTGTCATTAATTACAAAATATAAACTTATAAACGAAATCGACAAAAAAGTGAAATCAAAGGCAGATATCGCAAAATATTTTGGGATAAAACCTTTAAGCCACATTAACAATGATTTATACACAAAAGGATGTAATATTACATCGGGAGAGTTTTCACGAAAACGTAAATGTTTTAGATCTGGAAATTATAATGAAAATGAGGAATGTTTATATAAGTGGTTCACAAATGTCAGAATTTCAAAAACTCTTTAATTCTTTAAATATTTTAGAGGAATTTATTTCCAAAATTGGTAGAAAAAAAGAAAAACAGTTAAAAAATGACAGACTTATTTAAGTCATTATTTGATTAAAGGTGTTTGTACCAATCAGTTTTGATAAATTTTTGTACTTTGAGTTAATAAATGAAAATTTATTTCTGAAATGGCCTTTTGTGTGTACCTTGATATATTGTATTTCGGATATATTGAACTAGTTTCCCAAGTCCCCTCAATTTCAATATATCCGGGTAATACTGTATTATCTTTTTTCAAATCTTTCTGAAACACCAAGTTTGGAAAATAAGTGTTGTAGGAGGCAATGGTATATACCTCGCAATAACCTTCACCATGCCAATGAGATTGTGCCCACTGACTTGTGCTAACCTTAAGAAGATAAACTCCCCAATAAGCTTACCCTCAGAAACATGGTATCACATGCTGTAAACTTGCAAATCTCTTGTTTTTATTAACCAAAACTACCTTTTAAAGTCTTAATCAAGGTTTTTATGACAATATAAGCTCTCTTTTTTCTTATGATTTAATCATTACATTCCTTCTTCTCCTTTACCAGTCAGCCATTGGTGTGGAAGTATATTATGTTGAACCAGTGTACTTTAACAATTTTTTTTTCAATTTTCAGTTACAATCAGCATTGATCATGTTCCCTGGCTTATTACTACCACTGTTAGACAAATGTGGCATAAGTCCAGATAAGGATGTCTCCAGTCACGATTTCTTTGGACCAAAGTCACAGTACCAGTAAGTTATATTTAACCAATATAAAAAACTATTGTGACCTCATTATAATGTCTATTGGTCATATTACTCATCACAATAATAATTTAAATTCCAAATTTCATTTCTTTTAGTTTTATGTTACAATCAATATTTGCACTCTGACTGGACATTTGTGTACATTCAATAACTTTTGTAATGCATTGGTCACCATGGGCAGTTAATGCTTTCATGCCAGATGACTTCATAAAAGTGCGCAAACAAATTTATTTGCTAAATTCTTTAACAAAATGAGGCCTTGATGGTTGTCTAAAGCACATGAAAAAGGTCTTAGTATCTCACAATCCACATGTAGATTCAAATCCATCTCATGGCAAATCCTAGTGTGAGAAAGTGTGTCAGTTTGCTTGTCTGAGGTTAATGATATTCTCTGGGCATTCTGGTTTCCTCCTCCATCCCAGAACTGACAGGCTTGTTATATAAATAAAAAAAAGAATTCTCTGGTGCATAAAATACCATTACTTAACTCCTTAATGAGGCAATTTAACATAACAAACACATGTACTAAGTATTATATGAAAATTGTTCAACATATATAAAATATGATAAAAATTTTATACTACACATTAAGGCTTCCACGTTTACACAAAACCGTAAACGTGTACACGACAGGTAGTAAACGAAACGATGCCGTTTACACGGCCATCATGATTCGGAACATCGCGATTGATTGTATCAAAGAAAATATATCGTGACAGTCGTACATTCACGAACATTGAATTTTATTAAATTAAAATACATTTATTTCAATCCTGTAATCATAGTTTGAAACAAAAAAATTACCGTTAACATCGATCCATGTAAAGTGATTCGCTACATTGCCCGAGACGATATTGATATGCATGCGCATGTCCGTGGACTTTCTCAAAAACTTCGAAATTGTAACTTAATCCTAGTTAACAAAAACTTATGTACATGGAACGTCAAAAATTCAAACATTTCAATAAATGAAAATATTCAATTTTAACTTACAACTTGTAACAAAAATGACCGTCTTTTTAACAACATAAAATTTAAATATGAATCAGATGGTAGACATGTAGGAAGTAGGAAGCGTAGAAATCGAAGTTGCTGGGATGGTTGGAACATTATCCTCTACAGGCTTTCTCTTGACGACATGCTTCTGAGATAGATCTATCTATTTGTTAGCCGATTTAAGTTTTGATTTCAAACAACTGTTAATAAAGATAAGCTTGTCAACTGTGTCGGAATCAAGAGAAGATATGAATTTATTAACTATACCGCCTGCTGTCGACAAAACTCTCTGAGGGCAAAGAAGTCGCTGGTACCCCTAAATATTTTCGTGCAAGCTGTGAGTCTTTGAAACATATCCTGACTTAATTTTCATCAATTAAGTATGTCACATGTAGTGTACACTGTTATAAAATTTGTAAACGTTTACAGCCTATATCCGACACGCTACCGTTTACACGTGTAAACGTGGAAGCCTTACTACACATCATGATCAAAATATTAGCATAATACAGTGTGTTTTAGTAAAATTTTTTTTTTTTTATGGATTTGCTTTTTTCAGGATCAGAACACACTATTGGTGTATTTTGATGCATGATTGCAAGAATTATCCTACTGCAAATTGACTATCATGGTTTATCACTCCGTAACAAAATGAAACACTCTGATTCATATTATAGTGTATCACCTCATAACAAAGTAGAACAAATTGCTTTCTATCCTGAAAATTTTTTCTTTTTACAGACAGCCAGATGCATTGAAGCAGCTGATTGGATTATATGTAGGTCGTTGTCATCCATCTTGGAAAGTAGCAGAAGTAATGACATGGCTTGAAACAAATGTTAAAAAGGTTTTAGAAAGAGTGGATGCAAAAGATTCTTTTGTACAGGAATGCTGTCAGAAGTAAGAAAGTTTTTTTTACAGTTATCCTGTCTTTTTTGGTCACTATTTCTGAGATGGAAACATTGCCAACAAGAAGTGGTCTGTAATATGAGAGGTTCATTATCGTATTGTTGTACTGTACTGAGTGAAATGTATAGATTTTATTGACATTTAAGAGAGGATTGACTTTCATGTAGGGGCTTCATAACTAGAGGACACTTATATGTATGTATTAGTTAATTGTTGAAAATGTTAAGTGTGACACTGTTGATTAAGGTAAACTTAAAAAAGCTGGATAAAAAAGCAAAACTAAAAAAAAAAATAAATAAATAAATAAAATAATAATAATAATAATAACTATGTATACTTGTGAGCAAGTATATGTCTGCGTATCATCTCTCTAAAGTGGTGCTCCAAATAAGGGAGGAAATTACAAGAAAGAAAGAACTCTCTAGAAAGAACAGTCTGGAATTCCATGGTTTTAACCAGATTTCTCCGAAGTCCTTCCGAATTCCGAAAAAAGGTGAACAAGTGACCTGCCCATGGTCAATCCCTACAAGTTGACAAAATTTCAACCTGATCAGATAAGAAACGTAGGAGGAGATGTCTATGAAAAAAATCTGTCAAAAACAAGGAGGAATAATAATAATAATAATAAAGATTATGAGTAACAACAAAATGTCTGCTGATACGCAGACATAATGAGAATCAAGTTTTATAATAATATGTATTTAGGAAGCATAAAAATTTATAGGTTTTATTGTTGTTTGTCTTTTGCATAAACAATATACATATAAACTGTAACTTACAAACAAAAAGTAAAGATTTATATTTTTACATATAAAAAAATAATACATGTAATAAAATTTATGCTTTAGCTAGTCCATTGTTTACATAACTTCATATATATAGTTTTTTTATTTCATGTAGGTTAAAATTACGGTATAAAGGAACACCAAGAAATATATTACGACATATACTGATATCAGAAGTCAAAGATGCTACTGCTGCATTGCCTCCTGTAAGTTATTAATAGTAAATTATAATATTAGTTAAAATTTTATCTTTAAAATATAGAGTTAATTTTTTTCTTTATATTGGATTGAATTATTGAATGTTTTACATCCTTTTTAATACTCTTTCACTCATATCGAAAAATGATAGTTCAGAAATGATGAAAATACCAGATTGTCTGTAGAAAACCACTTATCCTCAGCAAGCCACAAACAAACTTTTGTATACTAAGATCTACTTAAGTGGGATTTTAACTTGAGTGATAAGAGGCGCTGTGATCTTTAAACATGCTATTTTGACCACTTTTTCTTTAAAAGGGAGTATGAGTTTTAATTAATACTCTACAGTATGTGGGTAAATACATGTGTATAATTGAATATGATTTTATTGCTGAAACAATTTTGATTAATCAAAATCACTCATTTGTAAGTAGGATGTTAAAAAAAATACTATCCATTTGATGGAAAATTTGTAGATGAAGCACCAGTCACTGAAAGTCTGTATGTGAACATATACATGTATATGGAGTTTACTGGTGATCATATGAACAACATGAAAATTCATTATTTACAGCATATTCATGTTTGGCACTTGATTCCTTGTGGCAAGAACTTTTAATTGTTACCAAATTTGTATACACCGATGATTTTAACAACAAATAAATTATTCTTTACATAAACAGTTGTTAACAGGAATATTATTTGAAAATCACATGTTGTTTTTTTTTTCTGATTCAGGATTTAGCAAACACAACTGTATTAAGTTATGATCCATTACCACCGCCTGATTCTATAGAGAGTTATACAAGACCAGAAAGGTATGTTACACACTCATGATAACTGACTATATATGAAGTAACAGTTGTGTTTTAATCCTATTACCTATGAATTAAAATATCCTTTGTTGATCGAAACCACATGAAATATGTACATGTATTCAATTCAATCCAAAACATATTTGATTTTGTTTTTGACATTATCTGTTATTTGAAAACCCTACAGTTTTATAGAATTACAGAAGTTACTTTAAAGACCCAACTTTTTACTTTATCTACATGTGTACATACATTTGAGAATTGTCCTTCTAAAGACATTGTAGAGTTGATTCACGTTTGCTTTAACCCTTTCTTGGATAACCAAGTTTATTAAATAACTGAAAAAAGCAGAAATGTATGAGAGTAAGCTTTCTTACTTCAAGGAAAAGTTTTGTGTTTTTAATTGTTTCATTAAAGCTAGGATAGGCATTGGGCTGGTGTGCCTATCAGGATAAAAATACTTTATATATTTTACATGTTTATATCACAGGCCAAGAAGAATCCAGCAGGAAGGCAATGTGTTGTCAACATTTCTCAGATCACTTCTACCAAACTTTGACATTGATGTAAGTCAGATACTCATGTTTGACATTGTTTACATTTCCATGTAGATGATCACTCTGTTGCACAAAGTCAGAAGTGCAGACACAAAATCAATATGCAGACTGATACCAATACTTAGGTCCAAGTAGACAACCAAATTGTTTTAATTTGTTTAAAAGCTCTCATTTTGTCTGCATATAAATATGCCTATGCAGCTTAATATGCCACAAGGGTTTTTCTGATCCCCCTTCCTCTGTAAAAGGTGATTAACTTTTGCAATCACTTGCCCCCAATTCATTTGAGAGAAGTGTGTGTCCACACTCCCATTGTAGAGATAATACAAATTTACAGAATTTCAATTTCTGTATTATTTTTGACACTTCCGTTGCATCAGTATTAAGCATATCAATATTTATGTTGACACAAAGCTCCTAATGCTTTCTGGTGGTCCTTATATATGTGATTTGTCTACCAAAAAACTTTATATTATTTAATTTGATTAAAAAAAATGACTTAAAAATACTGTAGATATTTACTCTTGAAATAAATATGCCTTTTTCCATAATCATGTACAACAATAATGCTGTTTATCCCTCCTCCCCTTTTTTTATTTTCTTTTTATTATTACATATTATTAATTTTATTTTTTTTTGAATGGGTTTTGCCTTTGTATCTATGATACCCAAATGTTTGTGTATAAAAATTATTTCTTTGGATATTCAATTGCATCATTTTATGTTTTTTTTTAATAAAAACAACAGTTTTCTAATAATTTAAAACAAATTTTTTTGTCTCAATGGTGTGCTAGCTTTTTATGGATTTTATTTAGTTGCCCAAGACCTTTATTTCCATTGAGTATTGTAAATTTATTTATTTATTTGGTTCTTACATAAATCATAGTTTTTTAACATTAGGTTTTTTCATAATGGGTATAAAAATAGTTAGGTACATATTGTTATAATGGGTTTTACAAGGTACATAGATGGTTGGATTGTTTTCATTATTTTTTCTCTAATCAATAGGAACCAGCTGGTGGAGCTGAAGGAGCAGTTGGAGGAGACCAGGGAGGGAATAACTTAAGACAGGGTATTGATCATTTAATGGATGCTATGAGGGATTTGTTACAAAATATTCGTCCTGTTGAACCACCAGTGGAAAATCAGAATGGCGATGAAGAAAATGTTGAACACCCTGATGAGGATGAGTTTATTGATGAATGGGATTAAATGCAATTTATCATTTTAGAATAAATGAAAAAAAAGGGTTTAATGGGATACATTGTGAAATGCTAAGGAGCCCATTAATATTAAGACAGGTGCCAAATATTTTATAGAAGGGAGAAGTACATGTTACTAAAAAATTGAACTACGTGGAACAGTGCCATATAAGTGAGGTGGTTTACAACAAACTTGGAAAATCGTTTTCTCAAATAACAATTTTAAAGTTTCTATACAGTCTACACATGGAATTTTAATTTAAGATATATGATCTTAAAACTAATTGAAATATTTTCATAAGAATCAGCTGATTTTGTATTATGATAATTATTTTATCAAAGTTTCTCAGACTGGAAATATATTATTTTTATTTACAAAACAAGGTTTACTCTTTGGATAAAAAAATTTATTAAGTGAAAGATAAGTGCAACAAAAATAGATGTGATTATAGAAAATGTATCAGTTGTTTTATTTTCATTGAGATATTTATTTTTTGTTTTGTTTTTAAACAGTGCAATTTTTGAGTGAGTGTCTGTGGTTTAGGGTAAATGAAGAATGAGAGTTAAAATATGCATTTGTTAAATTGATTGAAATAAATCTGTTCAATTTTGTTAAGTATGGTGTGGTTTTATGCAGATTATATGATCTTTCTAACATATTATTTTTACTTGTTGTTAATCCATGATCTGTCTGTGTAAGTTCACTTTTTAAGTTTGGTGGTTTTATTGAAAAACTCCACTTTTCTCCATTTTCCTATAATGACGACCTACATGTGAGTTAAAGGTTCTTCACTAGGACATAAAACTTCAATTCTTGTCTCTTTTCCGATTGCACTGTTGAAATTTTTATAAAATAATTCTAATTTGACCTTATTGTAAGGGGGATAACTCTTTTCTACATGCAAAAGCACTTTTCATTCTTGTATAACACATATAAAATTATTTATTCAAAATGCAGATCAAAAATTGTTTTCAACCTTTTCAACTTTTGTGCAATAAATATAGAGTATTATTTTTAACTAAATCTTGGTATATCATTTGACTAAATGAAAAAAAGTGTTTTTGAATTTGCATCCTGACATTAATATTTGTGTAAGACCTTTCAAAAAATTAAGTCCATACAATATGATCAAGTGGGAAAATATTCAACAAGTGCTTAAAAACTGATTGTAAATTATATCTGGTGTAGAGATAGATTTTACACATCAAGTTATTTTTATATTTTTGTTCTTGCATTTCATTTTTCTTAATTTATTTTTTTTTTTTAGCTTTGTTAGTTATCCTATACAATATACAAAATCCCTAATGGCATGTCCTAATTGTGAGTGACAGCATCCTTTTGTGTCAAAAGTTTAAGTTGAAAGTTTTGAGTAAATTACAGCTTGATTTGCAGGCATAATAGTATGTGACAATTCTTTGTTAATACATTGGTTATCAAAACTACTCTCATCACAAAATCATGTTGATGATAACATGTATGTATTGGTGGACTTATCTTGTTGGTTACATATTTTGATAATCTATTTTATTTAAAGCCAATTGTAATTCTATAACTAAGAAATATTCTGAAGTAATCAGCATAAGTTTTTAGTCATTAAAAGAGTGTTATTTTTGTTTTATGTACAGCAGAGATCTGAGGCTGATGTTGTAAATTGGTACCCAAATAGCAGAGATCTTTTAATTATATATTAAATATATGGCATTTAAATATTTGGTATGTTTCATGCCACAGTTTCATAATTTTGTAAATGGAATAAAAGGTAGCATGGTCAAACATGTTGAGTATTCTTACATGAGAGCATGTCAGATAACTTATGTTTCATTCAGAAATAAAATTCTTTTAATCTTTTTGAAATGTGTTGTGTTTAGTATATTTGATATACTTCAAAATTCAAAATAAGCTAATACTAAAAGTTACAGAAAACCATTCTCTATATTAAAATGCAGAATTCTAACCAAAATAATTGTTTCAGATTACATGTATATAATTAAGTCAATCAAAGTACCAGTTCTACACATTTCAGTTATGTATTACATATATATCTGTAATGTCCGAGGAGTATTCTCTCATATACTAGTATTGAATCTCTTAATTGAACCTCTTCTATTATTTAATCTATTCTTTTCATGTCTAGTACACATGTTCATCGCGAAGGACATCTTTTCAAAACTTGTGCTAACCCTTGCCTAATTTACACAGATGGTTGCCATGACAGTTATGGATTATAACATTACAAACACACATTGTCCTCTTTTGAATAAGATGTGAATAAGATATTTAAAACATTACTTCATAGCTAATGTAGTGTTTGATTAAAGGAGAGAAATGCAACCACGTATTTATTGACAAGCAGTAGTTTCTACAATAGCCTCATTTTGCCGCAAGGTCTTTATGAAAAGGTGAAATTTATTTAGTATACACAAACTGTAAACTTTTTTATAAATATTGTGAAATAAATTGTGGAAAGTGTTAGTATTCTGTTGCTTTGTTGAATTTAACCAGAACGTAAAGCGTTTACCGGCAAACATTCATTCTCTTTCACATTTTAGGGTGGCAAACAAAATTTGTATGTACAGTAAAGATCACTAGTACTGACAATTCATTAAGTTAACCGTATTAGAGTCAACAAAGGTACTAAAACCATTCCATTTGATGTCATTGTGTCCATCTCCCAAGATCGGGGTTTTTTAATCAGGGATATTTTAAAACAGAAAAAATACCAAATTTGACATTCAGTTACATGTACACGTATTCTGCATTTTAGGGGAAAAAGTAAGACAACACAATGATGTTCTACTGATATTTTATATCAACATTCTATATCAATGTTAAACTAAAAAAAACGACTACCATTTGCCCATTATTTTTTTAAAAAAAATTAACATGAAAACAATATTACAAAGTTCACACCACCACCCTTTAGTTTTGCATTTTCGGTAATCTGTGATATGTGACGAATTCTGCAGTAGGTTTGCGATAGTAATCCATCGTATTCTGTACCCTTGGAGGATCTATATACATAAAGGATACTTTCTGAGGTATTTTGTCATATTCACTTTTACTCGAGATCGGTGAAAATTGGTCTTGAACATACTGCTTTTTATCAAGTTTCTCCGACTGACTCCCTCTGACCTGAATAGGATTTATGTTGCTTTTATTTCGGCGTAATTTGGTCACCGCAACAGGGGTCTTTTGTTTTCGACGGGCATAATTAATATACTGTTGGCTGCTAGTGTTTGAATAATTTTTTTCAATTGAGGATGGGATTACTTTTACCGATGTTAAGTCGCAATGCGAGTATTTTCCATTAAGACGGCGTATTTCAATCGGATCTATCGACAACTTCCGGTTAATCTGTGACGGACTTTTATGGTACTGCTTTGTTTGCATCAGAATTAGTTCTGCTCCAAGGAGAGCAATTTGACTTCTTAAAGTCGCTTCTTGCGAACATATCCTCTCGTATTCGTTTTTCAAAACTTTGTATTGCTCCGAGACTTTCCTTTCAGCATTTTCCGTACATATTGGACATTTGGGACAGTAGTCGGTTTCTTTTACCGTGCAATTTTTACCATTGCAAGCATCACCTTTGCATTGATCTAAGACAATACACGGACTTCTGGCTTTTTGGGACTTCTGTTTAATTTGAATATTTGGCGAAAAATTTCGACAACTGTTACTCGTTCTTATTGCAGGCGGCATAGCTTTCCTAAACTGAACAGAAATAAAAACAGATTTAGTATTGTTTTAAGACTATCCAGTTACCAAATATGTAAAGTTGTTACTTATTGTGTTTTACTGACATTTATACGTTTTGTTGTAATAGTGGATAAGATGATCTTTTGGTTTTATTATTTACAATTAACAATTTTTTACCGTTTCAAATGTTTTCTCGTATTTAACAACTGTTTGTTTGCTGGTTAGCATATCAAAAACTTACAAAAAATAACTGATAAATTCTTATACTTACAGTTGCCGACAATTCATGAAAAAAGTTGGTCTCTAAATGTGTATGTCATCAAATATCCGACACCACTGACCGCTTACTCTAAGCTCATTAGCTTACGTAAATTTATGTATAACAAAAATTAAAATGTAATTTAATTGTTGCTGACTGATACCTACCTTATGAAAGGATTTTCTCGTCTTATTGTTCCAAATTTGCAAAGAATCATCACACTGCGTTCAGTGTTTGGTTACCCTTAGCATCGCCACAATGAAATGACGTCATAATACATTCACTGATCATGCTAATTTTACGCGATAACTTACCTATTTATATTCATGTATATTACAATGGGACTACAAAATAATGTAAGGAGAAAGGAGAAAATGTTCAGTTACCAGACCGAGACTTGAACCAGGGACCATCCCAATACTGTCGGGATGCTCTATTAGATTGTCTGTCAAGCCAGTTCCGCCGCATTCCTCTGTTCCCTTTTCGATTCAAATACAATGAATCCAATCTCCAAGTCATTTTAGAGTTGAGGGGTCTTTTCCTAGTCGGACGAGCACCTCAAATATTATATCAGGATAGGAAAAAACAGGACTCGAACCCGGGACCTTCTACCTTCCCAAGACATTCTACCAACTGAGTTACCCGGTTTGTCCCATATATTTAATTAAACTGCTTTCGTACATGTTGGATCCGCTTTTGTTGCATAAGTTTTTTATACAGTGTATTCACAAAAGACAGGTGCTCATCTTAAGCAATATTTTTAAACAGATCTGGCGTATATGTCTTTATATAAATACAACACATGTTTATAATATATACCTATATAAATTCTTGTTTATTGACGATGGAAGAAAAACTAACGTTTTCAGTAAAATTTACAAATGTGACACCAGATAGAGTCGGTGTTTTTCATCAAACTGATATTGAGCATGATAGGTTTGTGTCGTATAAAATGTTTCCATAGCACAGACTCGACAATAGACAATACCACGTCATGTCTATTAGTTTCCTTATTTCTTTTGCAAAGAATACCGGTATATATATATATATTTGTATCCACAGATTTTATTATACATCACAAATATTGTAATTAATTAATAATGCAGTACTAGAAAAAAAGGTTTAAAAAAATCATTACAATTGGTCCGAGAATAATGACTAAGAAAGGTCATTTGATAATGAGAAAACACTGTGAAGACATGCAAGTTTTCTCGGTGCTGCAATGAAAACGGATAGCTCAAAATACGGCTGAAAGTTTGCTATCAATGAATTGTAGTTTTTTACAGTTTTTTTTAAGTTTCAAATGTGTGATTGGTTTTCAGTTTGTGCTGTGTGTGAAAGAAGGAGAAACGGGATCATTTCAACAAATATTAACGTACCGGATTAAATATTAACGGCCAATCCTTAAAATATACATCGATTTTTTTAATGACAACGGGGTTGAAAAATAGCAATACCGTTTGTATAAATTATTTAGCTAAACAGTTGTTGAAAAACACCAATACTTGTATATCAAATGTTGTAGTTTAGACTCTAGAGTTTTCTCAAGATGCTTAATAGAAATTATCTTATATGATTCAGTGCAGATTCAGCCTTTAATTTCCAAAATAATCTTAAAATTATTTAACATTTAAATTTTAGCGGCGATAATACTAGATAATTTTGTTTGTTTATAACTATTAGCTTTTCACTATAAATATATACATGTCTTTCTTTACAATTTATTTCTTGCTTATAGAACATTAATTTTTCCCAATACATTGTATCTCTTTGGCCGTATGACAGCTCGGCTTTATAATAAGACCAAATCATCTGAATAGAGAAGACAACACAGTTGTTTAACATAACAGGATCAGGTGTGGGATCTCAGTAAAGAAACAGATCATTTACAAATATGTTAAAAAGATTTGAGCTTAGATTATCTCCTTGGCGAACGCCAAATCAGATTTCAAAAACTTTTCTATCTTGATGCTAGATACAAATGTATTGACTACAATGTGTTACAAGGTGGTAAAAGTTAGTTTCTAGTCCTTATGAGGGTGTTTATATTTCAATAATAACAGTATCAAATGTCTTACGTAGATCAATGAAACAAGAGTATAATGTGATAACATTGCTATATTTTAAAAGTGTATTATAAATAAACAGGTGTCCTATGTATTTTGAGTAACCGATCTGACAAAGCTGTATGGTAGAATTTTCTAATAAAAATTTATCAAATCTGTTATTACTATCAATAGTGCATTAGGTATAAATTTTGACTACAGTACTGTCATAAGAACTCGTGAAAGTAATGCCTTTATGATTTGGCGGGTCAACAAAATGACCAGATTTATGAAGCCGTTAAGGGTAAAATAATTTGATAGACATTAAACAATTGTGATTAATAATCTTAAATGAAACGTTTATTGGTTTTTATTGCAAGTCTTATCAAGACCCTTAAAAGTTTTATGGACGTCATCACAATATTGTTGATAAGTATAAAATATCCGAACTTATACTTAATATTTTTCACGTCCAACAGTTCCGTGTTCCTTTCAATCTCAAATTTGATTTCGGACGTGGCGGGTGTAACTAGCTAGGAAGGAGGTGCTTACCTTCCGGAGCACCTGGCCGCCTTTCCTTTGTTTATGTTTAACAGAATTAGGCTGTTTTCAAAGTTTTTACTAAGTTTTGGGGATAGTGATTTGGACATGGACTGGTATGTTTGTGGTTGATTTCTAGTTTTATCATTTATATATTGTTTTTATTTTCTATATTATTTTTAATATTTCTGTTTTGGATAAAGATAGGCTCAATTCATCAAAGAAATTCTCAATTTCAAGTTTCAGTCGGCATACACTATCCCTACTTGAACATACTTCTTATAAGTTCTTGGCACTGTTCATTTGTAATTCAAATTGCCAAAATTTGCTAAATTTAAGTTAAGGAAAATCTTAGTTAAGGAATGATTGTGAAACCAGGCCCAGGCCCGTTTTTCCCTTTTCCTTAACTTAAATTTAACAAATTTCGGCAATCTCTCTTTGAATTACAAATAAACATTTGCAATGAAACTAAATATACAGATGTTTCATGCTTTCAACACTATGTAATACATTCATGAAGAACCGGAGAATTTCTATCTTTGGTCGATTCAGAATCATTAAAAATGCTTAAATGGTCTTAAAGCTCATTTAAAGCATACCAGAACAGCCTGAAAGTGTCTGATATAAATGATAATGAAATGTTTATAATCATAATGCTAAAAATTTGGAATGATGGCGTGTGATTGCAGAAAATTAGAGAAACCCTCAACACCAGCTGCTATCATTGGCAGTATGTGCAATAACATTGCCAACATTACCGAACTGCATTTATATACTTTAATAGAAAGCTTCAGATATAACTAATACCATGAAAGGGTGTACCTAATATAGAACAATTTACCAACAAAATTAATAGCTCAGCATATAATTACTATCCTCATGTAAGATGTTTGGTGAGAATGTGTTATGGAAGCCCCTTTTTTATTGTGTTAGTATTTACAGCACACTGTATATAAAACATGTAACATATTTCACTTTTGTGATAGAAAACAAAGAATGATTTAAATTTATATTTTCATCACTTGGATGTTTTATCTTGTGATATTTGTATCTATATAAACTACTATGTGGTACATTTCTTGTACATGTGTGATCACATGATTTTATATCACAGAATTTATATCACATAATTGCTATATCACAGTAATTTATATCATAACCTCTCACACAGCATACAGTCATCACTCTCACAACAATTATCACATAATTTTATATCATAAAATGACATTATATTTACATTTAATCATCACATGATTGTTCTGACTTTCTCGTATTTATTTACACAATCTTTTCCTTTCTAACAACCTCTTTAACTTTTTCCAATTACTTAAAGGAAAAATTATGTCATCAGTTTACTAGCTATCCCACATATGATGCAATGGTATTTTTAGAACTGACAACATTAAAATTAAAAGTTAATATATAAAATAAAGACTTAAATAATTCAGATCCTCAAAATGTGAGTTGTAACTCAAAGAAAAATTTGTTGTTTTTTTTTGAAAAAATGAAAAAGATTTAAAAACTATTTAAAATAAATAAGTAAATAAATGAATAAATATTTATACTACAGAATTAGAAACATAAGTGTAAGGTTTTAGTACCATTGCACCATTCCTGCTGACTTTCTATAACCATACAGTAACATTCAGACTGATATTGAGAGTGTTCCTTCAGATGTTTCAAAGAATTTTACTATCTTAAAATTGATATATCACAGGAAAGTTGTAATAAAAATAAATTATCCAACTAGTATTGGATATTATAAAACAACAAAAATAACGTTACCATAGAAACCATTAAAGTTTTAAGTAAAGAAGTTACATAATAAAAGGTAAATGCAATTTTATCCCTATGCCATTGATTTGCTTTGCAGTAAAAGATAACGGATATCCTAATATTGTGGGATGAAACTGAGTAATATTCAACATGTTAAAAGATTTAATTTTACGAAAATAAATTTGGAGTTGCTGACAGTTAATTTTTTGAAAATAAATTTTGAGTTGCTGACAACAAAGTTGAATATTTCTTGACATGTTTTGGAATTATTCATTTGTTACAAATTTTTTATTTTTTATTTTTTTTGTTTTTTTTTTTTATCTTGTTATCAGGGTTTTTTTTTATATTTTGTTATCGGGTTTTTATTTTTGCATGTAACAAATGAATAATTCCACATAACATGAAGCCAAGAAGACATATGTGTGAAAGTAAAACATTGTATAAAAACAAAAATTAGGTTAGAGTGACATACTTTCAAAATCATTCAGCATAGACCTGATAAATTCAATAATAATTTAAAATAACCAAGGAAGAAATAACATGGGTCTTATTCTTGAAAAAAAAAAAAAAAAGAATTAAAAGCTACTGTTAGAAGTTAGTAAATAAACTTAGCATTTCAGCAGCACCTGTATTTACTTTCAGATAAAAGAAAAAATTAAAAGCTGTAGCTAAGATGTTTCAGCTTAGACTTAACTTTTCAAAAGACCTGTATTTACTTTTAGATAATTTTATTCTTATAGAAAACATAAAATTTTGATATAATTTTTGACAAGTTAGAATTTCAGACACTGATAAATGGTCATTTTGTGAGGTAAGGAGACAAATAGTTTCCCATTTTAGTCGCCTCTTACGAAAAGCATGAGATATTAATAGCCTATTCTATCCCGGGCCCTCACAGGAAATCAACTTTTGAAATTTTCAATAGGAGATAGGAATGTATAATAATTGGGGAAAAAATCAAATGAAATGTTGGGCAAATCCTCTTTTCCAAAATAAGATAAGAAAAGGCTTTTCTTTTTTTTTAAACTGTGGGTTATTTCAAACATTATTTTTGATAGGATTTTCAGTAAATAGATTGAAAACCAATTTCAAACATTTGAATATTTCTGAATTTCTCTTGTGTAGTAAAGTGGTCAATAGTCTAGGTCAGAGGTCACCAGTCCAAGTAAACAAAGGTCAATGGAAATGTAAAAAGAATGGTTATAGTATTTTATTTTCAAACCATAAACTACTTTAGTAAAATTAATATACCCAAATTACAATTCTCACTGCTTGGCTGATGTTCAATTTTGAAACAAAAACTACTTTAGTAAAATAAATATACCCAAATTACAATTCTCACTACTTGGCTGGTGTTCATTTTTGAAACCAAAACTACTTTAGTAAAATTAATATACCCAAATTACAATTCTCACTGCTTGGCTGATGTTTAATTTTGAAACCAAAACTACTTTAGTAAAATTAATATACCCAAATTACAATTCTCACTGCTTGGCTGATGTTTAATTTTGAAACCAAAACTACTTTAGTAAAATTAATATACCCAAATTACAATTCTCACTGCTTGGCTGATGTTTAATTTTGAAACCAAAACTACTTTAGTAAAATTGATATACCCAAATTACAATTCTCACTGCTTGGCTGATGTTTAATTTTGAAACCAAAACTACTTTAGTAAAATTAATATACCCAAATTACAATTCTCACTGCTTGGCTGATGTTTAACTGCCAAATAATGTAACTAATCAGACACAAATGTAAAAGGTAACTGTATGAATTCAAGATCAATAAAAAAGACAGACTAATACATAAAGTAAAGATGAGTTTGCATTAGATAAATAAAAAAAACAAAAAGACAGAACAAGTATATTTCTAAAAATGAAATAAAAATTTCACAGAGAGTTATGAACCTAAAATAAGCAGTGGAAAACCAAATAAAGGGAAAGGAATAAGTGATTTTTTTTTTTAAATTTTGTCTGGTGACCTCTGACCCATGTACCATAAGACACAATCTCCAATGGTAATGACTTAGAAGTCATACAACTAGCCAATGGGAAAAAGGGTAAATATAATGGTTATATTTATATTAATAATCGAAACTATAGTTGTATTTTAATATAATTAAAAATAGGACTCCAAATATAAAGTAAGATCATGTGCACTGGAAGAGTGGCTGTCTCATACCTCAAAGGTAATCACTAACAACTATTCCTTCTTTTATTAAAATTGTAAAATGACATTGAGAAAAATTCTAACCTACTGTTGATACAAACATCAAACAAACACCAAATAGAGAAGAGAGAGAAAGAGAGAAAAAAAGAATTAGCCATGCAGCTTATTCAAATTAAAGATGCTGCCATTGTTTGAATCAACTACAGTAAAGTTTAACAGGAGAGATGACTGAATTCATCTTTGGGGAATAAAAAATTGGATGAATCAAACTATTAACTGAAAGTAGGTGCAAATCTTATAAATCCACCCCACCACCCCCAGTAAAGGAGATTATTGAACATAAGCCTTTTTGAAAAGATGAATTCACATGTAATTTGAAGATTGTTAATACATGTACACATATACCTCCCATCCCCCAATCCTGGCGCAATAGCAAGATTGATTGAATAGAAGTAATGGAACAATGAATTTATTAATTCAAAAACTGTTAATACTGCATTAATCCCCTCCAAGAAAGATTGATTGAGAGGTTGAATCCATCTTTAATTTGAAGACTGACATACTTCATGAATTCACCCTTGGAAAGTAAGTTGATTGAATAAAACTTGTATACAAAATTCTTGTAGAATTTTTGAAAAAATGTGCATATTGATTTCTTTTTTGCATTTAAATCCAAAACATGTTTACTACAGATGACCTAATTTTAAGAAATGTATATACATAATTTAAAATGGGTATTTAGTTAAACTCTACAGTAAAATATAAAGGGAATATTGAGAAAATAATTTTGAAACACTACCTACATTAGTAACAAGCACTTACCCTCCCTTATGACTATACTATAAACAATGACATAGAAGTCTATTTTAAATTGGTTGATATGACTTGTATGGGAGAATAAAAGGATTAAATCCAATTTTTTTTAAGAATTACAACCTGAATGACTTATTATTGTGATATTTCACATTTACCATGGAACACTCATCAATTCAAATACATTTTCAACTTCTGAAAAATGCATGCACATGCAATCAGACAACTAGCAAAATACAACATACATATACTAAAAATGCTATAGCACTGAATCAATTCAAAATTATGAAAAAATGCATACAAATGTATCAGCACACACACACACACACACACACACACACACACACACACACACACACACACCTCCTCTCTCTCTCTCTCTGGTTGGTTAAAATCTAATATGGGTTCACTCTTTTGTTGTTGACTTTTGGAAGGTGGCATTTTTTGTTAGCCTCTCTCTTTTGTTGTACTGGAAGTTTTTCTGCAGTAATAAGTTGCACTGGTTTGCGATCTTTGACATTTTTGATCTCTGGCAATTTGACATTCTTTTTCTGTTCCTTGAAATCCCCTTTGGCATCTTTTTGTGGTCTAACTGCAAGCTCTTTTTGGTTGCCTAGCAATGGTAAATAGCATTCATGATGGACCTCTTCAGTAAATCTTGGAATCATCCCTTTCAGAAAGGGGGCACCACTGTTTTGATGTGAAGGCTGTCCATTGTTATGATGAGGTGCCGTATTCCTCTTCAAATATCTCTTCTGCAACTTGGCATTTCCAGCCATCTGATTTTGTACTTTACCAGATTCATATTGACTGAAATCTTGGTCTCTGGGGTAGATGGTATTTCCTCTTCTTGGTGCTTTTGGTGGATTTTTAACTGGTGGCAATCCGTTTGTTTTCAGTTTATCCAGGTCCAGTTTTGGAACGCAACTTTTAGCAGCAACAGGTTTTCTTGCCTTTGGGATGTCAATTTTGGACACAATCATAGAGAGTTCTGCTTCCATCAGGGCAATCTGTTTTCTGGTTGTTCTCTCTTTCTGGCACAATTTTTCATAACAGATGCTCAGCTGATCAAAATCTCTTAAGATTCTCTTGTCTTTTATTTTATCAAAATCCTTTCTGATCATGGAAATTTTCATCTCACAGCTTTGTTTCTCCTCAAGTAATGACTTGTATTCAGCTTTGATGTTTCCAAGCTCTTTTTGGTTGAGTTCTTTCTGTGCTTTCATAAACTCTATATTCTGCTCCAAATTTGCCAATATATTGTTGGCCTCCTTCAACTCTTGTGTTAATTTTTCAACTTCTTTATCATGCCCATTGCTGCTGCATTTTTGCAATGAGTTGATCATCCTAATAAAGAAAACAAAAAACAAAAAAAACAACTCATTTTTGATATAAATAGGATACCTCCTGTACAGTACAAGTAAATCAAAGAACACTGAGGATCATCAGAATACCAAACACTTATGTTTATAGGTTATTGATTTGGTCTCAGAGTTTTAAATACCAAAAAAATACAATGCATTGTAAGTATAACAAATGTTTGTGCAGAACTATAGTTACTATACCACCAGATGCCCCATAAATGTTTGTGCAAAACTAAACCACCAGATGCCCCATAGTGTTTGTGCAGAATTATAACACCCAGTAACGTTTTTGCAGAACTACACCACCAGATTACACATAGAATTTGTACAGAATTATAAAACCCTGCAAAGTCTGTGCAGAACTGTACCACCAGATACCCCATAGAGTTTGTGCAGAATTATACCACCCAGTGAAGTTTGTGCAGAACTATACTACCAGATACCCCATAGAGTTTGTGCAAAACTATACCACCAGATGCCCCATAGAGTCTGTGCAAAACTATACCACCAGATACACTGTAGTTTGTACAAAACTATACCACTAGGTACCCCATAGTTTGTGCAGAACTGTACCACCAGATACCAATGGAGTTTGTGCAGATCCAGACTGTAGGATATTGCATGGTGTTTTTGAAGAGCTATTACACCAGATATCCTGAAGTATTTGTACAGGACAAAACCATCAGATACCCCATAAATTATGTGCAAAACCATAGTACCAGATACCCCATAATGTTTGTGCACCCTCAGTACAAACGCTTGGTTTATACCATGGAAAATTTTCAGTTCAATTCACAGGCTTGTGTTATACAAAGGTGTGTTCCTTATGCACTGGCCTGGGTATTTGCTATTATACAATAAATTCATTTTGCAAGTGCTTTGATATGTGTTTTACTATACACAGTCACAGTGCAAAACCTTAGGCTTGAGTTAAACCATGGTGAATTCATTGTGCAGTCTAGTTCTTATATGGGTAATTTACTGTGTAAAGACTTTATACCAAGATTGATGCAAATGAGAATAAATAGTCAGTTTTAACAAAAACTGAGCCTTTGATATGCTAGGGAAAATACTTGGGAATGTGCTTTACCATTATCAACTTCTTTTTCTATCATTTTTACATACATTACATGTGTTTGGTTAGTAAAATACAAAATAACTTACTCTGCATCTTGGTTCCTGATTTTCTCAACTTTTGTATTTATAACCAAGTCTTGATCACATTTGTATCCATTTACAACCATGCCTGAAAAAAATACAGTTAAAATGTAAAATAAATACATGGAAAAAAATTAAACTATGATGTATGATTGATAAGTACATTGTATCTAATATTTGTTCAATGCATCTGTTATGTCATTCTGCTTTTTGGTGACTATTGAGTTATAAGAGTACATTCCTTATATTTATGGACTATGGTTGCTTTAAATGTTAGCTATTACAACTGTCAGCATGTATGGTCTTCCTATACAATAGCTGAATAAAGATACAATTACTGAACAAAGATGAGATACAATTCTCAAATCTCTTTATATACATTTGTGTAATTTCTGAAATGCTTGCATGAGTAAGAGACAATGTGGACATTATTTTATGAAATGAGAACTGACAAGGTAACAATTTCTTTTAATAACTGAGATAAGCAGATGAAGTAAACGATATTCTAGCATATTATTGTTGTGTGTAATTAAACATATGTTATAAAGATCTGTCTTACTTTCTTCCAATCTTTGTCTGGAAATTGGTTTTGGTGTTGTTTCTTTTTGTACAATAACACAATTTTCCGCTTCATTCCTTGGACTTTTTGTTGGGCTTCTAATAGCCACTTTTTCACTAAAAAAATTAGAAATAATTAACATTAACTTTGAACCATTAAATAATTACGTTTCAGACACCTCTTTCTAGTTTTCAAAATAATAACCCATCCCCCCCCCCCCCCCCCCCGAAAATTTTTTGAGAGAAATTAATAACATGGAAGCGCCACCTACTCAATCTTTGGAAAGCAAAGGAAGCGCCACCTGGTAGGGACTCTATTCCCACCAAATTCTATTTATTAAATGTGTGAAAACAATGCAGGATTGGAAGGTTCCTATACTTTTATGAACGCCGATGTTGCCTTAGACAAGATAGAATTAAAGGTCGAAGCTCTAAAACTTTACTGAAAATACCAACGGTTCATAAGACTAGGGCTGACCATCCGCGGATAAAACCCTTTCTGCAAACTTGAAACAATGTCAAAGTTAATAAAGAAATGACAAAAACGTTAGTTCAACTTATCAATAAAAATATCTTACCTTGGAGCGATATCCTTCATTGCTCCAATTTCAGCAATAACTTAAGGCTCTAAAATAATCAGCTCAGTAAACACTGTGCAATGCACAACGAAAGGCGGCTAACTGCTCGAGCTGCTGCCAAAACACTGGTGTTGCCAATGTAAACAGATGCATACTGGGATGGTACCATTGTGACGCAACAGCTAGTGTTCCAGGAATGGTGGGAACTCCTGCAATAATTGTAACCGAGAAACCTATAAGGAAATGTTCCACAAACTAAAAGTTCTGCTGTTCCAATAATTCTAATTTTAAACTATTTTCATATTTCCGCGCTTTTAAACTTTTTCGGAAACGAAGAAATGGCGGTTTAATCACGTGACAGCAAACATACACCAGCGCCAATACGGAAAGGGTAGACAATCCATGCGGTAGCAAAAGTTCGGCAAATAATGATTTTGTATACCGATAAACGAACATAAATTTAATTATTTTTGTGTTCAATACATGGCAACTTAATCTGTGTGCAAGAACTTTTTCAACATATACATGTACTGCCATTTGAACCACAGGGGCTTGGTGTCAGGATTGTTGTGTTTTTGTTTTAAAGATTATTTATTTGTGTTTTTATTACATGCAAGTTCATACATATTGATAACTTTACCTGAAATCCGTTTTAACCGACTTAAACAATTCCGAAAAATAACACTAAAACAATGTTTTTTAATGATATTTTACGGATTTTTGAAGTCGAAATTTTCGACATTAGGGTCTCTCGTTGTGGGTTTGAGTCTTTACCTACTGGTTTGTTTGCTTTGTTGGTTGTGATGTTATTTTATGAACTTATTTTGGAAGTTCGTGTAAGGGTGAAATGTGCGAGTGTGTATTAAAGTGTAGTTTGGAAATTGACAAAGGCAGAAATATTTAGCCATCATTGGATGAATTACAAAATATTCCACTTGAGAGGCATGGTTGGTATTATCAAAGCTATGAGCCCTGAATTCTCTTAAATTTTAATTTTCAATCTTAAAAATATGTCTAAACATTTAAAATTGAGGAAACAATAATCTCGTCACTCACACTTTCGATGGCATAAACTTAAGCCTCAAAGGACTTATTACCAACTTAGTTTTGATAGCAATTTTGTCCTACAAGAATACCAAATTATTCTTATTAACTCAATAGTTCTACCACAAGTAATTGAAGCCTAACATCCGAAATTTGTAGACACTAAATACTAAATGTCCAAAGGGCATTTCATTTGCCACTTTACTTTTAGATATTTACAATTACATTATTCTTGTTATTTTATCAAATTTAATAAATAATTCATGAATATCTAGATTGATCAGTGGGCGGGATCAGATGTCAAATGTTCTTTTGGAATGACGGGACGATCCGTTTTTCTGAGAAGGTGCACTAGCAGTGCATTTCCAAACCGTTTTCAAAATTACATAAAAAATGTGAGTCGGATATAAAATTATTTTTAATAAATATTGTAAATATAAGAAATAAAGTAATTTTCCATTGTCTTTATGAACTTGTAAAGTATAATGGGCTGTTTCAATTTTTTTTCATAAAAGGCAAAGGCCTTTTATGCTATTTGAGACAGCCCATTATACTTTACAAGTTTATAAAGACATTGGAAAATTACTTTATTTCTTAACTGGTGACGTCTCGATAAAGGTGAAATATTCCTGACTGGGATGTAAAACTCCATTAAATCAAATTATTTCATCTAATTTACATAAGATGAAGTCCACCTTTGTTAAAAGAGATATACTAATTCTGTCTATGGGCTCCATATTTGGGTCTCACAGAATTTGTATAAATTATTTAAATCCTAATGATGCTGCATCTTAAATATCCAAAGTCTGGCTGTTGCATGTTAGTTAAAACTGGTCTTGGTTTCACAATCGTTCCTTAACAAAGATTTTCCTTAACTCACATTTAGCAAATTTTGGCAATCTCTTTCTGATTTACAAACAAACATTTGTGATAAAACTAAATACAGATGTTACAAGCTTGAAGACATCTTTAAAATGACACTTTAAATTTCTGGATATCTAAACAATGAACCAAGTTATAAAGCTTTCAAATTTGCTAAATTTAAGTTAAGGAAAATCTTAGTTAAGGAATGATTGTGAAACTGGGGCCTGGTACTCAAATTATAGCAATTTAATGCTTATTTAGAAATGTGGCAATGCTTCAACCCTTTACCTTGGCTTCATGAAGACAAACAGTGCTACAAAACATGAAAACCTCAAATCTGTTAACACAGAAAAGGTACACCATGATGAAATAACACATAAAATTTTCCATTATTGGTCATATCATTCTAAGTGTAATGCACAATGGGAATGCTCCGAATAAATTTTAATGGCACAGACACAGATTTGTCTCTGACCTTAATGGTGTAGCTAGCTAGACAGGAGGTGCTTACCCTTCTGGAACACCCGGCCTCACTTCCTTGATGAAAATCAATGTGTATAACTAAATTTGCCATTTTTCAAAGTTTTTACTTTGTTTTTGGGATAACACGTGACTTATTGGCAATCTATGGTTAAGTTTTCATTAGTGAAACGGTTGATATTTTGAAATGCATAGGAAACAATCATCATGAATGGGTCAAATAGACTGACCACAAGACAAAACCAATACGCCTCTCATACCCTATAACTAGGTGCATAAACTAAATTAAAAAGCAAATAGAGCAGAAAAAAGGATATGCCTTATTTAAAAAAAACACAAGCAACAATTACATTTATAAATATAACTTGTTTTTTATTAGTTAATAATCTATAGAAATTTTATTTGTCAATAATAATAAGAAATTTTGCATAGATTTTGATCAACATTAAGCATCATCTGTAGCCCTTTTTCTTTTACGATGGTTTCTCACCATATCAGAAGTTGTTAATTTTTCTATTTGTCGTGTTTCCCATCGTTGGAAATCATTTAATCCTTTTTGTCCAGATTTAAATAAATATCTCTCAACTTCATCTAATTTTTCTGTTAATTTAGATGTGTCTTCATTATAACAGTTTTGTGATAAATCCATTATTTTTCTGAGTCTTGCTTGGTATGCCTGCAAATAAGAGTAGAAATGAAATAATTACAAGTACAGGGAACTTGTATTTAATGTTTTGTCATCTACACTGTAATAAATATATAAAAACTTAATAATAATTAAAGATAAAAAATAATAGAAAACTAACATTTACATCTTAAATTTCATTGAGCCAAGCCATATTATACTATAAAATCACAAATATTCGAGAGGGATTAAATTTTGTTATTTTCACTGGTTTTATGAAAACCACAAAATTAAATGTCATCAAAAATTTTTAATTACCATTGCCCTTCAATGAGATTTATTTTTACGAAACTAATTTCCACGAAACTTTTTACCAACAGAATTTCCTTTAAAAAGCAAAACCATGAAATTTCAACCCAACGAATATCAATGATTTTACAGTATAGTATAGAAAAAAACTCTATACAAAGTCCCTCTGTCTATTTCTTAAGTCCAAAATCTTTATTGTAGTTTTAATTTGATTTAATAACAATTAATAAGCAATTTAAATATACTGAGACATTGCCAGGTTTAAGGCCATGGCACAGCATTTATCTGCTCATGAAAAACTTCTTTCGTAAGATGTGACCCTGAATTCCACTCATGGCAATTTCCAGCTGGTTTCCTGTTTACAAAATTTTCCAGGTAACTTTTTAAATGTAGTTTTATTTAGCAGATCATCAACAAATGTATACAGTTTAAAATATGTGTAATATATTCAAAGATCAGAGTGCCTTGAACTGTTCTAAAACTGTAGACCTTAACCTTATTACCCCCCACCCCGATTTTCTAAGGGCAAAAAGTGAGACTAAGAAAAGAATGAAACCTCAAGTTATACATATTCTTTTTTTTAGAAAGGTGATGTTGAATTTTAAGTACAACAGCTGAACAGATCAGACAGTTTATGAAATTAATTACAAAATACATAAAGTATAAATTAGATTATACATACATGTTTATTACATTTATTTATTATTATTATTATTTATTTATTTATTTATTTACAATTGTACTATGTACATGTATATACATATGTAGCAGTCTGGGTAGCTTAGTTGCTAGAGCATTAGTCTATAGTGTGGAGGTCCCGGGTTAGATCCCCAGTCTGACTCTGCATTTTTCTCCTTCCATTTAGTTAGGTGGCCAGTGTGGCCCTCAGATGTGGTGGACTGGCAATTGTAAGCCATATAACGTCCATCAGAGGAAATTTAGGATGAAATTTCCCATAGGACCATTGGAGACTCAGAATCAACAGAGGAGGAATGTAGCAGTCTGGGTAGCTCAGTTAGTAAAGCATCTGCCTATAGTGTGGGAGGTCCTGGTTTGATCCCCTGTCCAACCCTAATTTTTTTCACTTTCCAGTTACACATATATACCTTCAATAGTGATCTTGATATATCTGGTGTATCAGGTAATTCAAATCTCAATAAATGAGTTCCAAAACTATAGTAATGTGGTCCGAGTTTGTGTAAATCAACAACAGTAGCATCAGCATTTAATATCTCCCTATAACTCTCTCTGTATTGCTTTGGCTGTTCTACACTGACTATGTGACGTTTACGGCTACACAAGGCCTTTGCCATCCAATAAGGCATTTCCATCTTTGTTCCTGGCAATAAGTCTTCAGATTCTGAGCTCGTATCGAGATAACCTAAAACATATGCAATATAAATATGATATTGTACAAGTTCGAATTAAAATGAAAAAATATTGTCTGCAAGAATTTTAGAAAAGATCATTTTTAAACTTAAATTTCATTTAACATCATCAAAATTAAGTACTTCTAGTTTGATTTCCATAACCTATTATTATTATCATTAAATGCACTATGCCCAACAAACCATTTTTCAATTTATTATAATCCATCTATTATAAACCTTGTAAGCAAAATAAACACTCATCACAAACCTGAATTACATATTTGTATTATATAAAGTTTTCAATCTCTTTAAAACAAAAATCATTAAAAAGTTTTTCTGTAATTGTGCTATCTCATCAAACTCAGTAATGTCCAAGAAACATGCTACAAGCACGCGCGGAAAGGCTATATTACCATATAAAACATTCACGAGCCATGAATAATCAGCAGACTTAAAGTGTACAGGTGCTCTAACATAAATAATTTTTGTATAATTTTTTTTTTTACCTAAGCGATGAATTGGTAATTCAATTTTACAAGGTATTCTTTCTTGTGTAGCTAAAATATCGCTAATACTGAAATAGTTATCTATATCTGTTGTCATGTTTTCCAGTTATCGAACGATTATGCAGATCAAAACAACCGCCAACATTTATCTTAGGGAGAATCTGTAATTTTTCGTGGGAGTAAACAACAGTTTACATTCAAGTTGGCTAAACAACATATATATGATTATTTTCTCTGAACAAAAAATATAAATTCAGACAATTTATAACTGACAAGCACTCCAGACACAAGTTCGTGTCGACCTATTTTTATTTAATCAATGATTACTCCCCAACGTTTCTGGACTGTGTGAAAACGTACCTATTTAAATGTACCAATATTGGTCTAAACAGAGTACGTTCCGTCGGGAATGTAGTACCGTGTATTCTTAAAAAGGTAATGGAAATGACAAAAACAGTTTGATAATTTTATTAAAGAAATAATTTTAAAGCAGGTATTTGATCATACCAGTTAACATTTTAGCTAAATTATAATTAGACTTTATACTCACCGCAACAGAGTATAACATGATTACTCACACATTTTTAAATGTCTTAAAAAAATTAAAAAGAAAGAAAGAAAGAAAAAGCCAATTGACCCATTATGAATTTTCTTTCTATTTTATACAGCTATATTCTATGGTTGTGCTTTTAAAATTATTTTTCTACCCACCATGTTAAATAAAAACTTTCTTCAGGCTGAGGTTTCATGTTTGTATCAAAGACGAAAACAAATACTGTGCAGCCATTCTGATGGATCTGTCTAAAGCATTCGACTGTCTCCCACACGACCTTCTTCTCCTTAAACTTAAACATTACGGACTATCTGAAGCAGCAACACAACTTATGGAAAGCTATTTAACAAACCGACAGCAATGCGTCAAACTTGATACAACTATCAGCTCCTGGCAACAACTGTACAAAGGGGTTCCACAGGGTTCTATCTTGGGCCCTGTCCTCTTTAACATCTTCCTTAATGACATCTTCTACTTTACCAAAAACTGCAATCTGTACAACTACGCTGACGATAACACACTCTCTGCTTCAAACTCTGACCTAAACACTATCATATCAGATCTACAAACAGACAGTATCTCTCTCATACAATGGTTCGAAAATAACCAAATGCAAGCAAACCCAGACAAGTTTCAGGCTATAGCAATAGGCAAAAAAAACACAACAAGCAAATGTCACTTTAACTCTAAATAATAATAACATTATACAGACAGAAAATGAAGTCAAACTGCTAGGGGTCACAATAGATTTCGAACTTAAATTCAATACCCACATTTCTGACATATGTAAAAAAGCATCTAGACAGTTGAACGTCCTCAAACGCATTGGTAACCATTTAAACAGACTTGGAAGACTTACTATTTATCACTCCTTCATACTTTCTAACTTTAACTACTGTCCACTTACTTTGCATTTCTGCAGTCAGTATAATACACAAATTGAAAAACTTGAAAAAATACAGGAACGTGCACTACGCTTCATATACACAGACTACAACAGTACATACGATGAACTCCTGGAAAAATCCAAACTTCTATCACTCAAACTCAGACGCATACGAACAATGGCGACAGAAGTCTTCAAAATTATCACTAAAAACATCCCACTTTATCTTCAAGATCTTATTAACATTAAAACTTCTTCTATCTCATTCAGGTACTCAAACAAAACAGAGCTACCATCAGTCAGAACTAGCAGGTATGGTTTGAAGTCTATGCGCTATGAGGGTGCAAGGTTGTGGAACCAGTTACCAGACCACCTCAGAAAAGAACAGTCTCTTAATAATTTTAAGAGCCTTATCAACCGGTGGTCTGGTGACTCTTGTCACTGCTTTGCCTGTCGTAGCGCTTAGACTTCATTTATTCCAATAATTACAATTTTGCTTCATTTTATTTATTTTATTTTAAATTTTACTATGCTTAAGTTTAAGTTGCTTTTATGTTTTTTCTTTCTCCTCATTTTTAGTTCATACTTTGTGCTATGCTTGCTCCTTTTTTAGTTTATATTTGTACACTCTATAGTGCTTGCTATTTCGTTATCAGTTGCTTTGCAGCCAGCATCTTTGCATGTTTTACTTATTATTTCCATTTCAGTTTTGCAATGATATGATTACTTGCATGTATGTTTTGTAAATGTATGTTTGCATGTCTTTGTAGATATATATGTATAGTCGAACAAAAGCTCCTTAGAGCTTATGTTACTGTTATTTAAATTTTCGACTTTAAATAAAGATTTATTATTATTATTATTATTATTATCACGTTTTATCAGCTGTGACTGGTAACAAAATATAATGTCGACTTTCCTTTTAAATTGAATGTTATCAGGTTTTTCAGTCAGATATATATACAACTTACTACCGTATAACAAAGTTTTGAAACTCGTCATTGTCGAAATCTCATGTTTACAAATCATGTTATAGAAACAGGTAAGGGAAAAATACAGCGACCAAACCGGGACTCGAACCCGGGACCTTCCCAATACTAGCGGCTTGGATTGCTATCCCGATAAACGGACGGTGATCGCTGTCTCCACTTAACAGGTGTCGGACTTTTCTTACAATAACTGATTATTTTCCCGATACTATGATGAGTATCAAACCATCTCGGATTTTGATGTGTCATTGTATAACACAAATGGTTACTTTGGATATTTGTATTAAAATGTTAATTGAAAGAAAGTCTCGGGTTTCAATTTGTCAATGTGTCATGTGTTGATTTTGCATTCAATATCAGCACATGACAACTACATAGTTTAATGACAAACACATGACAGCTAGTTGAATGACAAACAATGTATTACACATACAGTTACTTTGAAGGATTTTCCGATAACCCGTAAGGTATCGACCAGCTGTTAATGTATCCAACATTGTATCACGTGAGGTTAATTTAATGTTGTCCGACAATCTAAGATTTGGATGTTTCATTATACCACATGTATGGTTCACTTTGAAGATTTGTCCATATCATTTAAAGTGACAGACAATCTCAGATTTCTATGTTGCATTGAAATACACGTACAGTTACTTTTGGTGTTTGTTTTTACCAAACAAAATGAAAGACAATATTGGAATTCGATGTTTTTTTTTTTTTTTTTTTTTTTTTTTTTTTTTTTTTTTTTTTTTTTTTTTTGATTGAAATACATGTATGGTTACTTTACTTTTGGTGAATGTTAAGTGACCGACATCTCAGATTTCGATGTTTCTTTGAAATACATCTACGGTTACTTTGGAGGTTTTCCAAATCATTTTTGGCGCCAGTCGGATCTCAGATTTCAATGTTCAACCCATCCTCACAAAAACCCTCCCTATAGCGGAATAACAGACATGCAGAAATTGCGGATTGCAATGTTTCACTGTATAACCCGTGCGGCCATTTTGGTGTTTTGGTGTTAAGTAACAGGCAAAACCATGATAAATGACTTACAGATCTTAGAGTCTACCAGTACATATTTGATAGTTCTTGAAAACTTAAGGTTTTTCGTCACCATATTAAAACTTATCTTGAAGACATGTAACCATGCCATTTATGTGTTCTTGTGAACATATCACACTACGTGAGGTTGTGTGATACCTGGCAAAGACATATTGCCGAACTCCAGTTTGATGTGATAAAAATCTGAAAATCATCAAATACCGGGAAATATAGTCATTTTGTTTGACAGAATTTTTTTTTTACAGTTTAAGGTAAATTAATTTATGTTATAAAATAACGTTAGTTAACGCCTCACATTCAGCGATTAAAGGAAATTTGAGAACTTATATTTCATATCTTAAATATTTTGAAATTTGATTAGGGCGAAGGAATTTTTTTTATAAAGAAATACTTTGCTATAAAATATATTTGAGTATTTTAACTTTTAACGAGAGATGGTTTACTTAAATTTAAAATATCTATGAAATTTAAATTCTTCAAGGGCAAGCATTTTTTTTTTATTGCTCTGCAATTTAAGTGTTTCTAAATATATATACACAAGTTGAGAAATCAAATTACGAGGTTTTTTTTTTTTAAATAAAAACACGTAATCGTTATGTGGATATACCTGAACTTGACTTTCTGCTCAATAAATCCCTTAAAAAACTCTATACTTAATTAAATATCGGTATTATTTTGAAGGATGTTTTTTGGTAAGAACAGGTGCTTATAACCTTCTCTACCGTCAACATAAAACAATTCTAGAACTGTTTTTCAAAAATGTTGAACTGATCGATTAAATGTAAAGTACATTTATTATCAACAAATAATTATACTAAATCATGCATAATAATTTGATTATTTGATATTCATCCAAGATTGACTGATCGAAGACTAACTCAATCTTGTTAACACTTCGTCTTGCAGGATATTGCAGGATAATGAGGATGTGACATTGAGTTCTGCTTCAAATGAAAAAGTTCTTAACTTTTGCTGTATTTGATAGATATATGTGTAATATTGTCTATCTTCGTTATTTTCAGTAAATTAAAAACAATAATTTTAATATGCAGTTTTGGGGCATTTAGACTCACATATAAACGCCATATAAACACTATCTGATGCAAAGGACTTGCTGCAAGTGCTCTTCCGGCATTTCCAACTGTCAGCAGCTACTTGCTTAATGACATTCCATGTATGTTTACTGTTCTTTAATTCGGCAATTCTCTAGTTATTGTTTGGCTTGCATTTATATCAGGTGTCCAGTTTAAAGCATTAAACTGATATCTCCTATTGGCTTTCTTTAAATATGTCCAATAATATCCATATTTTTCTAATAACATTTATCATGGTATTGTGCAGAATACTGGATTTGCCAATTAAAATTCCGACCGAAATATGAATCGGTTTTCTATTAAGATTTTACAACTTGACCGGACAGTTCTCGGGGTTTTTCGTTACATAAAGCATGACTTCTCTTGGCAAACAAAAAGCTTAAAATAAGATTTTCATCTTTTAAACCATTTTATTTTGCAAATAATGTCTCAAAAGTATTTAGGCTTGTCTGGTAAACTTTTTAAATAAAATGAAAACATAGAAATTAAACTTGGTAAAAACAGTGCTTTTGTACGAAAAAACCAGAAAATTCAGAGGTTTTGTCCCCCGTTATTGTAATAGGAAAATGATTCACGATGACTCGGAACATTTAATTGGCAAATGGTCTATTGTCCATCTCCTGCCATTTTGATTGGTCACTTCATTGGCCATCTGTTTTTTAATACTGGTATTTTGTGAAAACAGTTCTGGTGACAAATAAAATGACATATAAAAAGACGGACCTTTAGGCACCTCTGGTTGCAATACAAATAGGATGGTAAGAATCCCCAAAACACATAAATAACAGGATTGGATACGTTTTTTTCTCTTTATATACAGTGCCCGTTTTATAATTAGTTGTCACATTGTGTTTAACATGTCTTGCTTCCTTTCAATGTTCCTTTGTTGTGTCGCGTTCTAATTTGCATTGGCTATTGCGAAAGGTCATTTCAGATACAAAAACGTACATTTTAATGGAATTCGCCAGAGTATCACGTGATACCTCATAGCGTTTGTGCGGGGCCCAGTTTCACAATGATTCACTCAGCTGTGTGTACACTCAACTCAAATTTGGGAATATTTCAATATCAATTTCTAAGACATTACACAATTAAAATTGAATATCTAATGTTGCATTTATATTGTTTAGTGTAAGTTTGTTGAACAAAACAAAACATTTACAATTTTTTTTTCAAATTTTTGAAATATTGATGGGAGAAAAATTTGAATATTTGAGTTGAGTGTACACTCAGCTGAGTGAATGATTGTGAAACTGGGGCCGGGACAATTATTTCTATTGACAACGGAATCGCATAAAGTTACGTTTTCCCGTAATAACGACGTTTTTTCGGGAATATTTGACGTAGACGTTATCCATTTCATTCCGCACAAACGTTAAGAGGTATTGATCACGTGGTACACTGGCGAATTCTATTGTCTTGATTAATTTTGTTATAGTCAAGTACAAATGAAACTGAATATTTCGTCCAAGTAAAGATATTTTTATCATATCGATACGTCACTAGTTTTATGTAAAGTTGCAGAAATTTATATCTTTCAAGTTCAAATGTAGGTTTTTTAAAATTAAAAGTTCATTTCATTATTACAGAAACACTTCTCTTTCTTAATATTTAAATGTAAATATAAATGTGAAGACAAATTTTCCACACGGGTATTGATCAAGTCCATGCTGACATTTTTCAGGCGAGAAGTTGTCTCTCTCTCTCTCTCTCTCTCTCTCTCTCTCTCTCTCTCTCTCTCTCTCTCTCTCTCTCTCTCTCACACACAGGCACACACACACGTTATAAACCCAATATCTTGGTATAGGATATTTTTTCCAAATAAGCAGATACATTTTCCACACGAGTTATAATGCAATCCCATGCTGACAGGTATCAGGTGAGAAGTTGTGTGATAAATGAACAAGTTTAACAGATATGTAATTACATTATGTAAATTTGATAAGAATTTATGGAGACAGATCAGCTTGAATGTCACCAGGAGTAAGTGTCACACACTCCTAATTAGGGACAATTCTGAAATTACTTAACAGAACTCTCTCTGAGTTGAATTATTCAATATTGTGCAATTTTTAAATCTCTCTCTCTCTCTCTCTCTCTCTCTCTCTCTCTCTCTCTCAATCTGAAGACTTCCCTTTGTACTCTCTAATGTACGAAAGCCTATTAGGCTCATGAATAAAAAAAAATTAAAAGGCGTAATAACGCGAAATAAAGGCGTAATAACGCGAAATAAAGGCGTAATAACGCGAATTAAATGCGTAATAACGCGAATTGAAAGGCGAAATAACGCGAAATAAAGGCGTAATAACGCGAAATAAAGGCATAATAACGCGAATTGAAAGGCGTAATAACGCGAAATAAAGGCATAATAACGCGAATTGAAAGGCGTTATAACGCGAAGTGAAAGGCGTTATAATGCGAAGTGAAAGGCGTTATAATGCCTTTTTGTCTATATATAGAGCAGTCACTTCCCTCGAGAATCGTTTCTCTCCAAAGGTTAATGTCCCTTTCCACAAACAGATTGATTTTAGTTTAAATTCTTTTAGACAGCCTAAAGCAAATGAAAGTGAATAAACCTTGATCTGTCTATATTAACTAAGATAGACACAAATGTCATTTAATCACTATTAAAAGTTAATCAGGATCTAATTCATAAAACGCCATGTGTACAAAGACACTCTTTATGAAAAATACTTTAAAATCGACAAATGGAACGGTTTCAGAATTAACTATTCATTTCAGCGCAGGATCGGATGATGTACAGTTTTTTAAATTTTCATAGAAATTATACATATAAAAACTAATTACATTACATATAATGTATATGTGAAGGACACACACACACACACACACACACACACACACACACACACACACACACACACACACACACACACACACACACACACACAGACTTTTAATAATGTATGTAATGGGGCGGAAAATAGATCTTTAAACCCTGGACCTCCACACCATGATGGTAAGCAACTTGCGTCATAAAACGAAATGAGGGGTTTTAAGGCGAATTGAAAGGCGTAATAACGGGAAATAAAGGCGTAATAACGCGAATTAAAGGCGTTATAACGCCTTTCAATTCGCGTTATTTTGCCTTTCAATTCGCGTTATTACGCCTTTATTTCGCGTTATTACGCCTTTCAATTCGCGTTATAACGCCTTTATTTCGCATTATAACGCCTTTCAATTCGCGTTATTTTGCCTTTATTTCGCGTTATTACGCCTTTAAATTCACGTTATTACGCCTTTATTTCGCGTTATTACGCCTTTATTTCGCGTTATTACGCCTTTTAATTTTTTTTATTCATGAGCCTAATAGGCTTTCGTACTAATGGAATCTTAATTTATGTTAAAATGTTAAATGAACAACCAAATAAATAAATAAATAAATAGATAAGTACAAAGGAAAAATTAACACAAAATGTACAACCGTTGAGGTCTACCGAGTTCAAATAGCTTACTTAGTATTATACCGTATATAGTACGTTAGAAATGCTTCAAATTTAGGGTGCAGAAAAAGGGCTTTTTATGCCCTCCTCTTTCCTGGATGTGAAGGACTTGGTTTTATAACGTAATATATGTGTAGTTAACATTGGGCGTGCCGAACGTCTGGCTTTTATTCTTCAGTCATTATTTATCGAAACATCGTCTAACATTTTGACTACATTTTCCAACTGAATGTTTTCAACACAATAGCTTTAGCAATGCTTAACCATTTCACTTTACTGTAAAAACCATAGAAGTCAAAAGAAGAAATACATCGTGGTTAAATACTGAATATTGTACGTTTTTGCAGACAATTGAAAAGTACATGTAAATGTAATTAGTTTTGAGCGATAGCTGTCTTATATTACCTAATTCAGAGTTTACCCTCGAATTTGAAATAAAATAAAGGTTCCCTCAGTAGAGTTGACATTCTCTTTTATGCACATAAGGTGTAATGTCTCATAATGTCTTGGGTCATATATAAACGTCTTTACTATAATACTTTTGCATGATAACCGCTTATTTTTTTATGGAAACATATGAAGAAAGGTTGTATATTTTAAGAGCAATATTTCATATGACTCACGTATTTTAATGAACGCAAAAATACTAACAACAAGGCGCATTATATATTTATGCAAATAAGACATGAGTACGTCATAACACTGATATCAAATACACATATCAATCAACCCGAAGACTTGCAAATTTTCTAGACAAAGGAACATTATTTAAGATGTTCAGAAAAACTTCAAGACTTTTTAAAATTATTATTATTTTTTAAAATTATTATTATTTGTTTAGAATTAAAATTCACCTTGCAAGTTTGATTATTGTTTTTAATTGTTTGCACTGATATGCACTTAGGTGTTCTGAAAATTTCAATAACTAGATGAACATCTCCAAACAAACCGGAGATGGTAAGCTTCCAGCAGTTTCTTAGAATAACAGCTAAGGTTCTTGTCTATCAAACATTTTTTTCAGAACCTCCTTTCTTTGTCATTATTTACTTGATATTTTCTTGCTTAAGATTTCTGGTTGCTTACAAATAAAGGTTTTTAGTTTTTTTAATCTAAGTGCAAACAGACGCCTAAATATTTCATTATTTCTGAATTGGGTCAATCATCCACCCTCTTCAAAATGACTTTGACATTAAAGAAATGATTTTAGGCAATGGAGCATGACTTGCAGTTATCTGACAAATTCATTTCTCGAAAATCATTTATTCAGTGTTTTGTCATTTTTTGAGAAACATGGATTGTTCCACGTGCAATTCTCCCTCTCCATGGAACTTGTCTCGCATGAATTGTGTGTGTGTGTGTGTGTGTGTGTGTGTGTGTGTGTGTGTGTTTTACCATCACTGGTGTTGTGGACAGGATCAATTATATTAAACAACTTTTTGTGACAAGTATCTTGCTTTATTTTATCATAACAGACAATAAAAGATATTAAATGTACAATCTAATTATGTACAGACATAATATAATATAATAAATCTACAAATACTTAGTCAATGTTCTGTTATTACAAGTATTAGAAGCGAATGTACAGTAAACAGGGGACTTCTGATAGTACTTGTAGCTTAAACGTATTGCCGACGAAGCAGATTAGAAACTCATAACAAATATGAACAATTTATTATGTCGTGTAAATATTCTGTAAATATTAAGTGTCCTTAGCATATATTTAAACGCAAATATGGAAATTGCAATGTTGTGAAATTATGTATATATCTGTCTAACTTGACTACACAAAAAATCGACAATATGTACCTACCAAGTACAATAGTAACCAAGCCACACACACACACACACACACACACACACACACACACACACACAAGCGCGCTGGTAATTGGCACACCAGCATTTTAATAAATTAATATTCTAACATAAAATAATTATACCAAAATGATTAAACTACATTTACATAAAACATATTATTTACAAATGTAAGTTTTAGGTCCCATTCATGGCACATATTGAATATCACGCACTCACACAAACCAAACAAAACCCAATACACACACACACACACACACAGACGCGCGCGCGCGCACGCACACTTACACGCCTTTTGCACACCAGTAAGTCGTCTACCTACAAATTTTATCTTTTCATCATTGAGAGCTACTCAGTCCAGTCAAGGTTTCGCCAATGTTTGCATTTCCTTTTTAAACAATTGCTAAAACCTGTAAACAGATAGAGCTAATCTTGCCCTCCATTTTTTACTCCATATCGAGTGCAAATTTCAAAGCACCATCTTTATCAGTAAATCCAACTAAAATTTTAGGTAAAAGACCACGATCTAATTCTCTCTCCACTAAAATCTCGAGTCCCTCTTGATCTAAGTCACCGTTAAATAACCACTGCTTTGAAGAATCTTTAACAAACACTGAGGAAAATCTAGGTTTTCCAAAATAGTCTGAAGAGTCAAGATATATTAATTTCCTCTGATATCGCGCATTTGATCTTATCGTTTTCTCAAGCCGAGAAAGACTCATTCCCTCATACTCCCTAAATTCCCGCTTTTTATTTGGGTCATTGTCGTCTGTTCGTTGGAGAATAAACGAAACTAATCCGTCATTTCCGTTATATTCCAGAGATTCGGATGTGGGTATATATCCTTCTTCCGTGTATAATTCCAACAACTTTTTATATGATTGTGAGTAATGTTGCATGCCATACTTGATCTTTGTGTGGTTATTGTACGCATGGGATCTAAAGAGCGCCAAGAACAACTTCCGCCCGTCATGTGAGAAGCTGTAATAGTTCTGTAAGAACGTTAAGTTGTAGCCCCTGTCTTGTAATTGTTGTTTCTGAAGAAGTAATCTATTGTTTGTCAATCCATGTTCAATAACAACTTTATCAAGTAGACTGTGGTTCACTTTTTCTGCAATGATTGCAAAATACGTATTTTTCTTGTGTGTATATCCATTTATCCATTTCAGGTCGTATCTTAACTGAACGAGTGCCCTAAAATACGCATCAATATGGTGCTCATTTAGTTTTGCTTTAACAATACGGTTATGACCATCATGGCTCACTTGGATATCAGCAACATCGTCAAGAAAATGATTTTTAGTCGGCCAATTCGATTCTGCACTGACCATAACATTAATGATATGTTTTATTGGCGTGAATGTGTGTCCATCTAGAAGAACGACCCATGCCGTTGCCAGTCCACGTGTGTGGTGACCGTTTGTCCTAAGAGGGCCTTTATGATAAAATAATAGCTCATCTGTATATTCTTCTCCCTCCATCCATAAGGCTCCCTGATTATTTGTGTGAAAACCCCCCGCCATCCATGACTCTCCATGCTCTACTTGGACATTACTAGGTTTTGCCATCAAAAGCCTTAAAGATTCATCATTTAAAATCTTATAGTCTGCTGAACCGTCAAGACATTGTGCAAACCTCAACATATCATACACGTTAGATTCCCACCCAAGTGCTGAATCAACAAACAACGGATTGACTTTACCATGGCCGTCATAGACAGGTTCATTTGGTTTGCCCTCTTGATTGATATGCGGTTTTCTAATGCGCGTATGCATCATTCCGCATGGGTTGAGCACATGCTTTTTCACGTATTCTTGATATGGTAAATCGCTTTTTATTTCAATAATTTTTCCAAGTATTATATATCCAAGGTTAGAAACAACGGAACGCATTCCGGGCGTGAATTCCAGCCTCTCGGACATCATAAATCTAATGATATCATACGGAGTTGGTCCATTGGTAAGATTCATCAATTTAGTTATGTTCTTAACATTGAAACCTTTTGCAAGTAAAACTTCATTCAGTACAGGGTCGAACATTTTTGAATGCTGTGAATCCCAACCACCGGTATGACGCAACAAATGATCAACAGTTATATCATATATCCGTTCATCAACGGTGTTGGTGTCCCACGGTTTTAACATTTGAAGTACTCCTCGATGACCAAATACCTTTGATCCTAATTCGAGTTTGCCATCTTCTACAAGTTTAATCGCTGCCACAACGGTCAAAGCTTTTGATAAAGCGGATATTTGAACACTTGATTCATTGTGAATGAGATGATTTTCTCTATTTTTCCCATATCCTTTAGCAAAAGCTAATCTGCCTTCAACCATCACACCAACTTGTGCGCCATTGTAATTATTAGATCTCAAAAATGCCTGGAAAGCTTTGTCAAAATTGAATTCCTCTGTTAATGACAAACCTAAAATAGACAGAAAAAAAAATTAAGAATGTGTTATTTGATTTATCAGATGTGTGTCACATATTTTTATATTTCCAAACTAGTTTCGGTGTTCGATACCTAAAATATCACCTTTAAGGAGGACCCCCCCCCCCCATAAAAAGTTTAAATAGATTTGAAACCTATTCTTTTTTATAACAATGTGAATAAAACGATGGCATGTTTACCGAAAACAGTTTTTTTTCTCAAGTACTTTATTTTCGTGACTATCACAATTAAGTAATATAGTTCTTTAATGTAAAAAAGGTGCCGCTAAATAAGAGAGATTTACGGTACCCATGAACGTGTTATTCGAAATTACACTAGCCTACTCTTCCAGTGTAACCAGTCTTATCTTCATTGTTGAAACTATGTGTACTATTTGTCACTTGTATTAATTACCGAGCAACCACTCAATAGGATCTTATCTAAAATTACGCGAAGTTTAGTAATCAAAACACCTGGCATTTGGGATATATTTTACCTGTTAACAATTTTTAAAAACCTATCTTATTGACATTGGTATCGGGCAAAAACAAACATATCACTCCAAAGTTCTGAAACTCTTGTCTTAACATTCTACCGTGGGTCAAAATACCTTTAAAAGTTAAACACGAAAGATTTACGAGAGATTAAGCCAAAGATATGTGATACAACCAAAGGGTATTTAGTTGCATTATTAAATTCTTCTAGAGATGTTGACTGTATAAATGAAATATTATATGCTGAAAGTTACAGAACGATATTAGTTTTGGTAACGGATATTAAAACGCAGTAACGACGTTATTGTGGTTGTTTATTAAAGCATCAGTTTCATTTGATGCAAGTTTTATATTGTGATGATTAAGGAAATCCGGGATAGCATAGTGTGTTAGTTTAGGTTGGTTATGTGAATTTTTGTTTAAAGAAACGACTAAGAGATCAGTCCCTAGGCTCGAAACTTTAAAATGGTTTATACTGGATAGGTTGATATTTCAATGCATTGTGAAATAAGTTAAGATTATCATGTCAGCAATGACATAACCCCCTGTTTTATTAAGCAGAAAACAAAATTTAATTACTTTTTGATCATTGAGTTACCTATTTCTCACAAATACACCTTTTTTTTTGATTTTTGAAAACCTGGTTATCACAGAATTTTTATGACTCTTATAATTGATATTTTAAAACTTTAAACAACCGGATCCTGATAAACACTTGAAAGAAATCACATGACTTAAAAAGTAATATGCTACTTATTTTGAAACTTATTGCCTGACCGCACCTTATCGTAAACCTTCTTGTAATGCTTCGGCTTGATATTTTCGTCACGAAATTTGTTGTTGACCTTATGAATAGTTATTTGTTTTTGGTGAAGGTCACTGATATCCGATAATAATTATATTGCTTGGAATCAAATAATGTTTACTTTTTTCATTAATACAAATTCAATTTTAGAACTTGAGCCCTATCTCGTGAATTTTACCGATGATGCTATAGATATCACCAAAGAGTCGATTTAATATCCTTGTTTCATTTTAAGTTCATTGACAATAAACTGAAGTTATATCGTGTTTTGCTTTTGTATGTGAACTAACTTGAATAAATTTTACAAGAACATAAACAAATTAAAGACGGTTTTAAATCTTTGATACGTACGTGAAAAACACAATAATTCCGCATTTATTGCTAATAATTAAAACTTAAGTCAAAAAGGTCAGACACAAACAGTATAATGTTTCCATAGTTACGGTGTTTGAAAATCTTAAAATTTCATAAACAACATTCGTTCAATTTAAAGATTTGTTTTTCAATGCATTAGACAATTTTCCGCTTGTTAAACTCGATTTTTATTTTAATATCTGATTTCATCTTTATCAGATGAATGTTTCTTTGTGAATTCAAATTTTAGATCTAAAACTAACAAACCGATAACCCCAAACCAAAATGCTACACAGAAACATTCTAATGCTTTGTATAATGTTACTTTACTTTTTTAATTTAAATTTTTTTAGTTTTTTACAATATGTTTGAAATGTTGCCTGTTGTAAAATAAGTGGGATGATAAGCCTCTTACTTATAAATAATATAACTTGGTATATTCATTGTCTTAACATCCATCGCCCGTGCGTTTTAATTCTGAAATTCTATAGGTCTTCTCATTAATGTCTTTTTATAACATTCGTTTGTTATTTCGTCATTTTAGTGTATTAATTATCGTTTTCTCATGTTTTAAGCTACAAACTACATTGTTATAATGTGTGTGTGTGTGTGTGTGTGTGTGTGTGTTTAAAATTTTTCAGCCTACTTATCAAAGATTAAACAATAGTTATTTAACTATGTCTGTTAGTAGTAATGCTAAGAGGAGTCATGGCTTGTTAGAGTAATGGGCAGCAAGCGACTTTGTCATCAAAGTAGCAACTATAGGGCATTTGTCTAAAAAAAAATTAAATGGTATAGTAGTATACTACACGTTTATAAAATGTGTGTTTACTTTACAATCTTACAAAACCAACGGGTAACACTTTACCGCATGCTATCTGAAAGTCGTTTTTTAAAAAACCAACATTTATTTTTGAATGAAATCTTCTTATGATTTATGATTTATTAATCGGAGATGAACTTTGTATTGCCGTCGTGAAGGCTTTATGCATGTACATACGCAAGCTGAGTTTATTCATATATTCCACACCAGGTTGTCATAAACTCGGTGAGAAATTGAGAAATAACCTTTTTTGTTGAATTTATTGACACCAAAAGGTGATTTATATTTGAATTTGATGGCAAAATATACATAAATTTACCAGTTATCATATTTATAAATGTTCATTTGAATTCTATGCGCACATCAAACGCTTTCTTATATTCAGATGTTACAAAAGCTTGTTTTTTTTCGTTGATATATATTCAGCATTAACTGCACTACTGAGAACAGTGGCGTAGTTATGGTTGTGCATCCAAGCAGTTCTATAATTTGTATTCTGGTGTAAGTTTTTTCCTGTATATTAAATCTTATATAAATATGTATATAAACGTGTGAAAATAGGTTAATTATATTCAGATTTAATAAATAAAGGGAAGTGCCATCAATAACGTTATTGTAAGCTTTTGTAATTTGAAGACACTTTGATATTTTTTTATTTCAATTAGCCACCAAGACGTCGGAGAATTTTTTAACGAGTAATGTCGGTCACCTGGTGTTTTAAGCCGTACCAGCGTTATTCAAAACGGCGAAAAATGTATACTTTTTATTTGTTTTTCTAGTGCATATAATTTAATTTTCACAGACCTAAGGGTACAATCAAATGTTGGAGTGCATATTTTTTACCATTGCGATTCAATTCATAGTTTTACTTTTTCATTATTTAAATTTTTTAAATATAATTTTAGTGTAATCTGAATAAGAAATAGTTGTCGACAATCCAATGACCTACACATTACCTATGATACTAGATAAACGAAATTACCAACACTGCCAAGCACCCAGTGGACATTTGTAGCTAATAAAGCACCACGATACACGAATGAAACGGAAAAAAAAACTAATTAAAAAATAAAAATAATAACACAGAAAAAGATCAACATATATTGAGACCACTGATAATGACCAAATTCAATCGGATCTATAAGGATAATATAACCAGTGGTGCGGTTACAATAATTTTGTAGAGCTCACATCGTCCCTTTTTTCTTACAATCAACATTCTCTAAAGGAAAAACATTAGAAATGGTGTTCATCTTGCAAGTCTTTAAGCTAAATCCTTTTTCCTTTAAAAATATCAAACTTGATTTATTCAAAACAAAAATCTGAAAATAACTTTAAGAAATTTTTGTTATCTCTGATCAATTACCAAAATCATTATACGACCTAATTGCCAATGCTTCCCTCTAGTTTTTTTTTTTTTTTTTTTTTTTTTTTTTTTTTGTATGTGTGTGTGTGTGTGTGTGTGTGTGTGTGTGTGTGTGTGTGTGTAAATATCTAAATCAACTTTGTGTTTATAATTGGTTCTTTTGTTAGAACACATTGTTGAGCGTGTTATGATAGTAAGACAACGCGATTTTTTTTCTTTGTTATTTTCGTGTCCTCCGTGCCATGACATCCGAATTTTAACCGCTGAAGTATTTACTGCCACGTGTTTTTTATAAGTTTAATGTCGTTTTTATTTGACAAATACTTTATTACTTTAAATTTAAAACTTTAACATTTTAAGTGTATTTTCAAAAAATAATAAACGTAAGAGTCAAGTTGTCAGCAACTAGGAATTTCTGGTATTTTTATTATTAAATTGTTAATACAAAGTATATATGATAGTTTCTTTTGTAGCATGACAACACAAGCGGTACTCTTTCCAGTTGATAAATACCCATTAAGGACATTTAAAATAAATATTTATGCCCCCAAGTTCGAGACAACCTCTCTTGTGATCATATTCATCATAGGTGTTCTTGTAGAAATAATATCCTCTAATTCAGACAAAAATAATTTCAATTGGAGCATTGTTCCGGGGTGAAACCCCATACTTTTCTGAAAAAAGTTATGACAAGTATTTTAAAACATTTACTTACCACAGGCATGTTTGATCAAACAAAAAAAAACATATACTTGACAAATTGTAAGTACACTCCATACCAATTTATCATATATTTGATATTGTAATTATATGAACAATTCAAACATTTATTTTAAGGTCGAGTATGGGTGAAAAAAGGCAACAACAAAGATGACATTTTGCGTTAAGCTTTGTATTTGCATTAGGGATAGATGTTGTTCATACAGTGCTTGTTGACAAGTCAATGACTAAGTTAATAGTACAAATTGGTTTTTATATTATTATTATGGCTTATATATCAAGTTAGCGAGACTGTAGGTAAAAGATTATATATATCTATTATCGTATACGATATTTTGTGTAAAAATAAAGCTGTGAAAATGAAAATAAAAATGCATGTAAACTTGCATCCAAGAAGAACCTAATGATTTCTCATTTCTATTTTTATCAACATGCCGAATATTGGGTGCAGTGGGTTATTCAAACCAAACTGATACTTGTAAGTGTTAATTCGAGGGATGAATTAATTGTAATTTTGAATAATTGTTTTAGTCCCTTGTAGTATCTGATAAGTTGTCTTAAAGAATAAAATTGTAGCAAAAGTTACTTGTTAATTAAATGTCTGGGAAATTAGGGTTAACTTTTTTACTGATCATGCTTTGAAACCGTGTAGGATGTGACCAAATATAAATCAAGCATGTGAAATTTGAGGCACCAAATCACCAAATCTAATAAAGATCATTATACAAATATATTAAAATACAGAAAGTCGGTGCTAGAAGTTAAGATTAAAAACTAAGTTTGATTTAACAAAGAGTATATTAAAAACCATAACAGTCAATTACCGTAAAAGAATAGAACTTGAAGACCTTGCTTCTAATGAGTTTTGTGTGTAACACTAGTACAGAATCGGGGTTAATCGAGCAAAACTAAACAACTATAACTTAATCACAACTGTCAATTTTGGCCCATAAATTAATCAAATCTTACAAGACTTTTATCTGTCATTTACATACAGTTTTTGTGTGATAACTGACCCTTACAATACGAACATAAGACAGGTTATATCCGATGTCATTGCCCTTTTGTGTTTTAGGTAATAATAACTTACCTTTGACGATACGTTCAAAGATATTGTCAAAAATTATCTTTTTAGTTATAAAGTCGAACCATAGTTTTAGCCTCATTAAGACAACAATGAAAATTATGTTAAGTAGAGTTGGCAATATTGCAGTAATTATACTTGAACCTTTTTCAGTACGTTCGGACAACATCTTATCTATAATTTTACCCTGCTTCATAAACCTATTTTATATGTTGCAGTCTCAATTAGAAAAGTTTATAAAGGTAATGCAAAATACATGAAAATGTTTCTTTGAAAACTTAGCCATGACAGAAGAATCTGTCAAATTTCCATTACGTATAATTTCCATTTTTCTAAATTCCATACACATATATAGGTGTAGAATAAAATTTAAGCTATTTATTTGATTGGTTTTAATGTTATTTACCGTCTCATCATTATTTTTCAGATGTTGACAATAAAAGCAAATTTATAAGCAACTAAGGATTAACCCAAGAACAGATATGTGTATGCTTTTTTGACGTGCAATTGTGTATTATGGCCTGTCTTGTCTAAGCTCGCTCTCATGGCGCTCTTCCTCTGATTCTAACTAAATATAGATTCTTGCAATTCAATCTAAAGATAAAACGAAGGAACAATATTTGCCTTAGTGTTGCCATTGCATTATGGCTGCAATTTTTTCTATTCATTATAAAACAATCAGTCGTTTCAATGGTATATTTTCTTCAATACCTTTTTTTTTCATTTTATGACCCATTTGAGTACAACTATCATGATTGATAACCCTAACTACACAGCAATGGATTACATTTATAAAAATGTTCTTATTGAAAATTTAAAATATTTGAAACTTAATCACCCATCTTACATTTATCAGTTTTTGTTATCTTTTTTGTAAATCACTAAAGACGACATTCCTAAACAAGTACGTTTAATCAAAATTAATTAGGCTTTACCTGGTTATCGATATTGTATGAAAAATGTATCGGATGAAACAAGTAAACACGTACATCATTTTTGTGTTGACTTCCATTTGAAGTTATATATTAGTCTATCAACTATCTTGAGGAACTTTGTCGGTATACTTTCTGCAATGGTAATGTATTTTTTGTAAATTTTGACGCAGTAGGTGTGCACTGCAATGATAATATGTTTTCTCAAGTATGATAGAGTGATGTGTTTCATTCTCATTTCTGAAATGACTATGCGTTTTGTAGAGTTTGATAGGTTGTACATATGTGCTAAGGATTCTCTTACCGACATTTGCGTAACTGGAAATAAAATCAAGTCTTAAGAAGAAATGTAGGCAGTGTGACTTATAAAATTGTTTTTAAGCTTTTAGTTTCTGTTGTGTACATCAAAGTATTACTACATGTCTTAATGCCATTATATACTACTTAACATTTGTTTTTTAAATAATAAACACACTTTAACGAGTTATTTTAAACATCATTTTAATCAGCATGGAAGCTGGGACTGTTATTGGGACTAAAATCGATCAAATAATTTCAAAGATTTAATGTCAGTGCCAATGTTCTCCACCAATTGCAATGTAAGCAAACACTTCACTTTGATATTTATAGTGATAACGATGCATGGCGAAGCAAATTCTATCATCCAATGGTTATTATTGTTTTTCAATTGTTTCAAGCTACTTGACTGTATAGTAAAAGAAACATAAAAGAAAATTAATCCAGCTTAATACAATTGCAAAAAAAATCAAAGGTATTACTTAACGATTTTAGCTTACGAAGCTAAGTGTTGTTTCTGATGGTTAAGTATATTGGACAAGTTTATTGTTCTTGATTTGGTGGGCTTCTTCAACCAAAAACAGGATATTGCTATTTTGTGATTAACCACATTAGTTTTGGTTTAATCCAGAACCTGGGTAGCAAGATATCCTATAAATTGTAAGCTGACATTATAGACCGTTAAACTACTGAGTCCCCTAATAATGTTGCCAATAAATATTTCAAAAATAAAGTACAAACACCCGAGATGTTGTGGTGTAGTAAGCAATATTTGTACTCTAGTATTTTTTAAACTGATTGATTATTATACGACCTTTTGTTTAGGTTTTTAATTAATAAACATATATTTTAATTCTACATATTGTTTTTTACTGGACTTGACATTTAAAAGATTAATGTGAATGATAAATAATGCTATATATATATATATATATATATATATATATATATATATATATATATATATATATATATATATATATATATATGTGTGTGTGACAAAAATGACAAAATAATAAGATATTTGTGACACTTGTCTCATCTGTTAAAATTTCATAATCTGATTAAAATTTATTATGTTTGAGAACTCATTGTTATTCCGGTCTCTTAAATATATTATTCAGATCAGTTTAAGTGATAAGCTTAAATATTAATTTATAAATGTTAAAAACTACAAGTTGGCTAAAGGCATATCTAGCTACTTAAAGTACACATGTTCCATTGTAACAGAAAATAAATGTGTTTTAAACACTGCATGGTATATTGAATAATAATGATGTGTGTATATTGAGGATTCTTGAGGAATATGATGATTAATAGCGTTTGTGCACAATGATAATTTTTATTGTATCAGGCAAATATCGGTTAAATTATCCAAATTAAAAATTGTATTATAGTTAACACTTAACGACATCAATAGCACGCGATTGCCATTGTAAAGCAATTGTACTGAATGATCTGATTTAGAACTTTTTTTTTCAAATACAAACATTCAACAGAAAACGGAAAAATTTAAAGAGAATTTTAAAATGATTACAGATATGACTAGTTTTTACTGAATGCTACTGTCAAATACCATTTTCTAATGTATTTAATGATAAAATTTAAAAAAGGTATATGAGACTACCATACTAACTTATTGAAAAAAGTATGAAAAGGAAAGAAAGGTCTGAAAAAGTCCTTTTAAAAGTTATTATTTCTGGTCTTATATTAGTGATACTTCCATGTGACAATGATTTAAAACTGAAATACTCTTTGACATGATATAAGAGGTATTCTGTTTGACACGATACAAGAGATATACAATCTACATGATACAAAGAGTGATTTTTTCAGAGTTTGTTCATTGTTTATATTTGATTGTTCATCAAGATGTTTCGTCTGTTGTGGTGAACATTGTTTTCTTGAAACTAATGAGAACTCTCATGTTATAAGTAGCATACCTTACTGTACAATATATTCTGTGTTAGCGAACCAAATCTATAACAGAATTGACGTTTTAAACATATAAGAATAAGCGATTTCTCTGGTCGCTTGCTTTGGAATGCACTTAGATGTATCAAAATGTTTTAGGTGAACGTGTAGATGAGCATTTCCAATCAAAATGAGAAATTTGAACGTATTTGGTACGGCTCTGTCCCATCATACAGGTTTTTACCTAATTTCAAAATTAAAGGAATTTATATTTTTGGAAAGGTATGAAATGTTGCAAGATCTTAATGAAAAAAAGTTTTGACGTGCAAAAAAGAATGAGTTACATAGTAAGTATAAGGTCCAATTAGCATTTTTGCAGCTATTTGCGACAACTGAGAATAAGGAAATAAGAATTTTGAGTGGTAAGAAGGAAGTATCATTAATTCGCTGACGTGTTATTTGTTTTACTACAAAATATGCCTTGTTAGGATTTTTAAGATTTTACAAAATCCTTTTTTTTTTTTTTGGCTTCTTACATTATGCAGATATTCGGAGCATTTCCTTTCTTAAAGATATGTCAGACTGATGGAGCGTCATCTTGACAAACAGACATAAAAGGTCAACTTAACACAGGTGTCTGGAGAATGTAAAAAACTGTCTTAAGAATATATATGTTACATAAAACAGCAAAGGTTAGCAAAACAGATATATTTAATATAAAATTCCAGAGCAAACGACATTAGTTATCAATGTTAAATTTTGTTGCGAGTCTTAATTGTTTTTTTTTAAGAATTAAGTTACTCTTATCATACCCTTTCTAATCAACTTTGATGCAAAAATTTGACTGTTTAAATTTACAATTTCTGAATTTAATATTAAAATACTTCTGAAAAACCTTAATTTTATTACATATACATGTACACCAGTGTATATACGATATTTACAGAAACATAAAATGTGTCATTGAATTCATTAAGTATACCAGGTGTCACTTGTTGGAAATCACTTATAATCCTCAATGTTTATTTATGGAATAGCTAGAGTTGGATATGACCAATTCAAAAAAAATGTAGACATTATCAAGAACATTTGAATGTACTAAAGTACTGCCTCAAAGTATCTTAAAATCTAGCAATATCATGGTAATTTTGTTAACTGTAACTTTATGTCTAATTTTTAAACCTTTTGACCCAGACTTTAAAAGGCTTTTTAAACATACCATTTAACTGTTCGAACTGCAGTTTAACAATAATAATAAAAAAAATATTTTATTGGATTTTAATGTATGACTATAGTTAAGTTCAAAATTTATGTTTTTAATATCTGTTTTTATTATGTTGTTTATTTTAACATCTTGAAAATTACAAGATCAGAGATTCAAGCAAACTCAAAATTTCAAGTAAAAGTCTTAATGTTATACATACGTTTTATCAAATGAGAATATTGAAAATAACCATAAAATTTGAACATTCGTGTTTTAACAAAAGTTTTTTTAGCAGCTACTATTCACACTCGTAAATTACGACCATGCTGCTTTTAATTTAAAAATGCTAAGGTAAATGATAATGTCGATGTGATGTAGTAGTCTTTTGACGTTAAAAATATCCCAAACTCTCTGACACAAGCTTTGAACTTACCATCTAATGTATGTATAGTCGGAAACAAGTACATTTAATAGTTAACAAATCTCCTATCATGCCAGGGGTAAGCGGCATTGTAAGCAAAAATACATAAATAAATAAAAATACAAGTTAATAAACGGAGGTACTTCAGGTACATCAATTATATACTAGATAATATATGAATTATTCACCTTCCTTTCAGTACATTTACTGCACCTCAATATATTAATTTTAATGAAGCTGTTTATCATTATTACGCAATACGGTTTTCTGTAAATTATTTCTTGAATACAACATGGAAATAGCAATTGTACGAAACAAACACATCTAGTTCCCATTAGGACATCAGGGGTCATCCGAGAGCGTTAAATCTAACAAACACCTGATAAGCACTGAAGTCTGTGTAGCAGACAGACAATATAAGAAGAGTATTATTTCATACGTAAATTAAACAGGAATAAATTACTTTTTATCGTTTTTACAGTCAAAACTTTGATTAATAAAACACTCGCAAATCTTGCTTAGATTTGTAACACTACAATGATCAAATATGTTAATTATGTCTTGAGTGAATTTAAAAGGAACTATGGAGATTTAAATACTTATAGCGGATCTATATGAAGGATTAATGAAGAGATACAATAATAAAAATTGGTATTTTCTATTAAATGGTTTAAATTAAAAATTTTTAATAAAAGAAGATATCGCCATTCAGTAACAAAATGTACTTGAAAGCATGATCACGATTAAGAGAGCGAAATAAGAAAACAAGACTAGGTGAACAACAAAAAGTCTACTGTAGAAGTCAATGTATTTTTGACAGTGAATTATGCTTTATCATAAAAGTAAATCGGACAAATTCTAATAATCTTTGAAATTATTTACTTACTCGAGTCTACTCGTAACTGAAAATCGTTTTGCGCATCCGCAATTACCATAAAACATTTTTGTAGAAAGGAAAATGGTGACGCTAAGGGGATTTTACATGTCTAAAGTGGTTACGTTTACAACGGAAATGATGTCTTCGGTGACGTATAACGTCGTATATAAAAATTAAATATTTTTAACATGCAAAATCTCCAAAGCGACAAGCTTTAAATCTGACAGAGATATTCTATGATAATCATGGATGCACATATCTATTTCCGGTAACCATTTGGCTCAAGTAAGTCAAATACATCAATTGAAGTTTATTGAATTTTTTCTTTAAAATTTTAGTATAATTCACTGTTACAAACTGTTTCCAACAGTCAGAATCAATGTTTCTTCCTTATAAAATCTTTTGAAGGAAATATGGAACTATTACTAGATCTATGCAGGTTCACAAATTACTACCTGGATGTTCATTCAAGTACAAGTAATTATGTTCTGTACTTTCTTCATTCTCGGATAAATATATTAAATTGAAGCATTTGAAGCTGGATGAAAAGATACTGAGTATTTATTTTATAATCGCTTAACGTTTTCCCCTATTTCAAAATAACACTTCTATAAGCTAAAAGCGATGTTTGACAAAGGATTAAAATGATGAAGTGAAATTAGATGAGGCAAAAAGGGTATATAATAGTATAACATAGTTCTTTGAAGTTAGGATACTTGTCAGAAATATTTGACAGTAAGCATAGAATACTAGTACGACCAGTCACCTTGCGCATAATAAAAGTTAAACAATAAGGATAATTACAAGCGAATGTTCTGCTTTTTATGACTAAAATTGCCATTTTATTTTTTAAAAATTCTCCCATTTACCCATTTACATAAATTGTATATTCGGCGTGTTCTTATGAATTAATTATGCTGTCATTTTCGTGTGCAACTACGTGTAAAATTTAAATCTTTTTTCACCGTAAAATGAGGCGTCTTCCATTTTTTAAGATATTTTTTAACCAGAAGGAAGGAATCGTGACTATTTAGGTTGCATGTTAATAAAAATCAGCTTTTATACAATGAAACTTTTTTTTATGAATTAACAACTTTTGCTTGTCATTTTAAAATTAATTTTCAACGAATAATATTAATTTCCTGAAACGGTTCATGAAGTGTCAAAGAGGTCATTGGATCAAATGTGACATATTGTAACTTATAGGGAATAATGATAATCACATAACAATTAAACGAATTAAACGGCATAATGGAATCTGCGATTTTACACGAAAACCGAAATGTCCATTGAAGAAGTTTAAGTACTCTGTTAGTCCCTAGTCATCACTTCATTCTACGACCATTTTGTTAGATTTCGACTTAACTTTTAAAAGATATAAAATACATGGTTGCTTTATGAAAAGATATTTATTTTCATATTGAGCTTGAGATGTACCTTGTCTCAAATTATTATTATTATTTCTCTTTTCTAAAGACAGACTGTATAATTCACTTGTATTTTATTATAGCATATGAAGACCTATTTGTGTTGTAACTTCAGAAATAGAGTTTTTTTTTTTTTATTAATTTTCTGTTCAAACTGATTTGTATTTCAACCAACAATGTTAAATGTCCAAAAGTTATTTAGAAAACTTGACAAGTTGCTCATGAAATTAATTTAAAACGAGTAAACTTTACTTCAGGTTTTCAGATTTAAGCTTTTAAAGAGACCATAACAGTTTTATCTGAGTATATATGAACATGCCTTTCGTATGGCAAAACGACATATAGCAATATAATATAACAAACAAATCAAAAAATGATAAAAGTAGAAACTTTTACAAATCTATTTGTTCTTTTACAACAATAGGAATAAAGGAACATCCCGTAAGTATTACAAGTCAGATATGATAAGAAATGTTTTAAATATCCTTTAAATTAAGATTTTAAAAAAATCTTCTTTTTAGTGTTTCAATATATGAATGATTTTTCTGATATTTTTTCTGCGTAAAGATATTGTGTAAATTATTGCACTAATTGAACGAGAAAAAATGTCTGTCTAAATTGTTTGCTTTTTTTATCTTATATCTACATGTGTCGTAATGATAAAAAAGTAATTAATGTAAAAAGTTGTATACTGACTTACCAATTATACATAGAAAGGAAATCGTCGTAAGTAATAAATTCCACATTCTTGTTTTTCTTGCAATATTTCACTATTCTTGGTAAAATATCGTTTTAAAAGTTCCGTTTTTTCACATTTTGAAAAATGATTTAATAAACCCTTTGCGGGAGATTCATACGTTAATCCATGTTAAGGTGCACGTCATTCGTCTGCTGCGAACATTACAATAACGTCTGCTACTTGAAATCTACCTTAGCGTCACGTGACTTTTTAAAGACACATCGACTGTACAGTAGTTAAATTGAAGTAGTCTCGGGTCATGTACCTTTCTGTCATGAAATCTCATTCATATATTTATTACATGGCTTATAGGTAATGATAGATAATGCATTCTAGTCTCTCACTGATCGTAGGGATCCTATAGACATTCATCCGGTATCTTTAAAATTATCTAAGGTAAAGATAAACAACCTTAAGGGATCAAATTTTGATATGATACAATACAAGTGCAATGGATCTATTACACGAACTGCAATTTATGTGACAAGGGTCAATCAAAATGTTCTCAACGTTCTCGAGTCTTTAAACATTCTTTTTTTTAGCAATAAACAAATGGGTAACTTATTTCTAAGTTGTTTGTAACTGCAATAGTGGAGAGCCTTTTAAGGAGAAAATGGCTTTGTCTTCTCTACCAGATTTAGTTTTATCAGCAGCCCTGAGACCGTTTATTGTCATCAACAAAAATTTAATGATGTTTGCACATCAATCTAATTTAGTACCTATTTTTCATCCAGTAGTTTTACGCATGATGTGTAACACATCTTGTTTCCTAAATCTATGTTCCTTCAACATTGTAATGTCATATATAGACGCTCCCATCCTTGCAATTCATGTAGAACTTCAAAAACTTAAAAAATATTATGTTATTTAAGGAAAGTTGTAACTATGCCTTAAAGATTTGCACAGCCTTTTCAATATCTAGAAGTGAACAAGAAATACTGAAAGCTTTTTGTCAGTAAAATAATTGTTTACAAGTTTGCAGTACTACCGGTAATTGTCTATTTGCTTTTTGTTTAATAGAGCACCAAAACCTGTGTAATCAAAGTATTTTTTCAAATCTGTTTTTTTTTATTTGTATAGATGTTTTTTAGATCAAGTGTTCAATTCTTTCTATTGATTATACTTCCATCAGATGGTTGTCCAGTACGTTTAGGTAAAAAGTGTTCAACGTTTGTAACTTGTTTACTTTGCATTAAAAGCGTGTCAAACTTATAAGATACAAACACAATAAAACATTAATTAAACACAGTTTTAAAAACCGGGCAGGTGGAAATTGAATAAATATTAAATTTCCGGTCGGTTTAATACCTAAAATTCACATATACAAGGTTTTGTACTGGCTATAGACTATACATCTGTCTCAAGTTTTCACTTTATTCAGATACTGGTCTAAACTATAAAGCAACATGTCGTTAATAAGAATATACAAATATTAAAATTGGTGGTCCAAAAATCATCTAATTGTTCATGTAATCTTAATGTAATGAGAAACCGATTGGATCAATAATAAAAGAAAAACTTTATTGTCTATGTTGTTACAGATAAAACCTGATATAAATGTACATGCTCTCTATATATATTCTTAACCCGTAAGTTATATTTGTGAGAACAATAATTTGAATTTTCTTCATTAAAATATTTAAAATTATTTGTATACACTCGTTTCATATAATGTAAGATATATTATATATAAATTTTCTTTCTTTTTAAAACCTTTTTTTTTCGAAATGCTAGACTTCCCACTGGCAATATACACATGTTGAGATCAAACAGAAATTAACGTGCTAGAAGCTTTGAAAGAAACATAAATAGTTTGCTCATGTTTCATACATATATTTCTAGATTGTATCGCTAAATTTGGAACAATGTAATTAGTTTTACGTAAGAGACTTGTATTTCTCATTAAACGTAAGATTGGAATTTAATTATGTGTGTTTGCTTGCCTAAAGTTATTATAACTTACATTATTTAAACTCTGTACATCAAAGGAGGTTTATGTAAAACATTTTACACCCAGATTCTGCAGGTAGTAAAATTGTGTAATTCTTTGTAATTAGCCGTGTCTATTGGATTATTTTCATAATTCGTTTCAAGCTGTTTTAGAAATAGATGAAATCTCTCTCTCTCTCTCTCTCTCTCTCTCTCTCTCATATATATATATATATATATATATATATATATATATATATATATATATATATATATATATATATATATATATATATATATATATATATATATTTATGTGTGTGTGTGTGTGTGTGTGTGTGTGTGTGTGCCAAAGATACTGGCATTAAGGATTGCAGTCAAGCAGCTTTCCTTAATGATCCAAAATACCAAAATATACATGGCAAGTTAAGAAAACATATTTTCCTAGTCAATTATCATGACTTGAATGTTTCTTCGATTCAATATTAACTTGGACAAATAGTATAGTGTATAAGAATATGAATAAAAACGGTACACAAACTCACTGTCGGTCAGCTTATTTGGTAACTTTCTAAACAGCCGCTATAAAATGTTTATATAACATGACAAATAAAGACCATAAAAGATTTTGATTTGATTTAGTTAATTTGTCAAATGCAGTAAAAAACATGATGCATGTTGTATGAGACGATTTTAAAAGATATTCCGTGCTAAATTTTTTTGAACATCTTTACTCAAACGTTTAAGAGTTGAGTTGAGTAATGGTGTTTAACGTCCCAGTCGAGAATATCATACTTATATCGAGACGTCGCCAAACTATAAGCGAAAATGCAGAAATTTTGCCTTTGCGTTGCACTGATGGCATTATACAGCAGGGTTCTTTATCGTGCCACGCCTACCGTGACACGGGACCTCGTTCATCCGAAAGAACCGTAACTTTTATTTCGTAAAGCCAAGTGTATGGCGAAAGAACAGTCACTACCCACTTTCAAGTCTTTGGTAAAACCCGGTCGGGACTCGAACCCACGACCTCCCACTCACACCAAACGGTAAAGAGGAATAGCTATTATTCTGGGATGTTTCCTTATTATAAACTGTATAAATGTTTAAGTTATCAATACCCAAATTTTTTGGTAGGTGTATACATTTTCTGATTACTAGGAAACGTTCGTCATATTTATCCGGGTTTATATATTCTGTCACCGCGTGATACTAAAATTATGTTACGAAAGTATCTAGTTTTACTGTTAGAAATATATGAACTTCTACTGAACTCGTGCCTACCTATTTCTACATAGCCGTTTGCATACATATGTGCAAAATTTAAACCGAGAAGAGAAGTCATGTGTTGGATATGATTCATATTTTTTGTTCTAGTTGCACATCGTGAATTATTCCTTAATACAAGATTTTGCCAGATATTTTTATACCACATTTTTGTTACATAATTTATTTAACAAAGAGTTGATGGGGTAAAAGGTAAGGAGTTTATATAAAGCCGGTATCCGTATATACAAACATACTTTGAAGACTGGAAGAACGTCAACATGTCTACTTTAAAGAAGTTATGAAGGCATTTCAGTCCTGACATAGTTTGTTCACTGAAATATTTAAAAGTTTAAAAGGTTATATATATTAAAAGTTCGTTCTTGCGCTTAACACTGTCGCTATTATTTAATGTTCCTTCAGGGATGCAACGGCATGACATTAGCAGGATGGATGAGCTCATATCATTTTAAAAATCAGTGAGGTAACATGGAAAGTTTGTCTTATTGTTATAATGGTCTTGTGTTTTGCTTGATAAGGTCTTTTTTTATTGCTGCATCGATATGTCAGCAGAATGACATGGCTCTTTTATTTTGCAATGGTATGATGGGGACCTTCCATCGCTACAACGTTATGTAAAGAGCATTGCAAGTCTTTTATTGTTACAACGGTATTCCAATTGCATAATAAGGTCCCGTAATTGATGCAACGTTAGTATGAGAACGATAATTTATTGTTGCAACGATATGTTAGTAGCATCATAAAATATTTTCATTGTTGCAACGTAGGTCCTTTTATCTTTTCAGTGGAATAAGTTTCCCTAATTGTTTCAAAGTTGTTTCAGTAGAACGATCAGGTCCTTTAATTGTAGCAACGTTAAGTTGGTAACACAATAAGGTCATTAAATGCATAGAACGCTATTTTGTAGCATTATTGCAACAGTAGAAAATAATTATATAAAGACCAATTTTAGCAAAATGTATTCAAGATGACAAAAGCTCCAATTATCTCAAATAACCAGTATTGCAGTTTAAAAGGTTTTATCAGTAATAAAACGAGAGTATAAACGTATTGAACGTTTTCGGTACACCACTGAGTAATTACCTGCTGACGGGATCGAAACCACGCAAAAACCATTTACCTGTTAAAAGAATCACGACACCACTGGTTGCAAAAGGGCCATTAGATACCCCGTGAAAGACACTGTGTAAAAGAGACAAATAAAAAAAAGATAATGAGAGGTGTGTATTTGGAACTGAAAATATAAACGTCATATAATTAAATAATTCACATTAAGAAACGTTGTTGATAAACCAGCATTTTTCAGAAGACTGAAGAATTATAACGTCTTAAACACTTACGATAAGCTCTTTTCATTGCTACAACGGTGTTAGAATATTTCTATGGTGACCCTATTGCACCTTCTATTGGTCACATTTTATTGATTGTTCTGAAACCAATAAATACGCCTGGTCAGAAGTCCAAGAGAAAAAACTGAACTCGAAGACAGGAACTGAATTAAATTAAGACACACGGGGCTTTATTGACGCGCTTTAAAGTTGAGTACAATTAGGCATGGCAAGGTGGATTTTGTGTGGTCCCTGCAGATGTTTTTCAGTATACCAAAAAGCCTACTTTATTGGGCAAAGAATTTTGTTTAAATGAGTCGAATTTTATGTTTTTATCAAAAGCTTTACATAACTGGAACCAACTTGCTGGTCTAACTAGATGCTGTTGTCCCATAATATCTGTTATTGTTTTGTCTTTCAATTCAATGTTTTGTTTTAATATATGTAACTGGTGGTTTGTCTATTGATGCGTACCTTAACTTAAGCTTCAAAAACAGAACTAGATAAAGCCGAATATTCTTGCTACATCTTCATTGATCTTGTGACCTTTATTTTTGACCAACACACTTTATGAGTGTTATCTTCAGACATTTAAAGGAGACAATCAAGATCTGTTGAAAAACTGACGATGTCATTCAAACAAGAGGACCATGGGCCTTAATGCTCACCTGACAATATGTCCAAAATTGTTTGCAAAGTGCAATAGACAATATATTAAGTACAGAAACTTTACAAGTTTTCTCAAGTTAAGATCTGCCACAAAACTTAATCAGAAATATATACAGTCACATTTCATTTATAAGTAGCTTATATAATATGCATGAAGTAACTGTAATGCAATGAATAATTTCCAAACCATTAACAAATTCCAGTATACTTATGCAACTATGTCCTTGAACTTTGTACATATATGACCTTGAACCATATATGATTGTCATGTCAATACCTACAATATTCCAATGTACATGCTTATACAAAAAGTTAATAGTTTTCAAGAAAATAAGCAATTTGAGTCTTCTTTTGCAGCTGTGACCTTGACCTTTCAACATATGACCTTAAACCATATATTAGCAATTGTCTTCTTATGCAGTAGTGACCTTGACCTTTGAACAAAAGACCTTGAACCATACATCAAAATGACTGTCCTGTCAATACCTACAATATTCAAATATACATGCCTATACCCAAAGTTTATAGTTTTCAAGATAATTAGAAATTAAAGTCTTTTTGCAGCTGTGACCTTGACCTTTCAACATATGATCTTGAACTGTTATATATCAAAATTATCGCTGGCGCTTTCACCCACAAGATTCTAATATACATGCCTAAACAAGAAGTTAATAGTTTTCAAGATAAATAGCAATTTAAGTCTTCTCTGGCAGCTATGACCTTGACCTTCCAACATATGACCTTGAACCATATGTAAAAATGACTGTCCTGTCAATACCTACAGTATTCTAATATACATGCCATGCAAAAAGTTAATAGTTTTCGAGATAATTAGAAATTTAAGTCTTCTTTTGCAGCTGTGACCCTGACCTTTCAACATATAACCTTGATCCATGTATCAAAATGACTGTCCTGTCCTGTCAATACTTGCAATATTCAAATATACATGCCTATACAAAAGGTTACTAGTTTTCGAGATATAGTGACAAATATATAACTTTTAGCAATTTCCCCACTCAGTGCCTTACCATTTCCCCATTTTGAGCCCCATGGCTACCATTTGTGAAAATCTTAAACTAGATGACCTAAGGATGTTTTAAATGAAATAACTAAGGTATATCTCTTGTACATTCAGAGGAGAAGATTTTAAAGTTTTTCACTATTTCCCCCCTGATGGGGCACCAAGGGGACAAAACTCCCTCATTTATGCAAATCTGAAAGGGCTTCACCAAGGCATGATGGTTACCAAGTTTCATTAAATTTGGCCCAGTGGTTTTAGAAGAGAAGATTAAAATGTAAAAAGTTTACGCACGACGCACGACGGACGACGCACGACGGACGAAGATGGATAGCTATAGCTCATCTGAGCTAAAAACTTGTAATCCAGACAATATGCCTGATCCTGTTTATCGTGATTTAATCATTCCACGCCTCAGTTTCATAATCAATCCTTAATTAATTTTTTCCTTTCTAAAATCTGGAAAAATTTCAAAACCAAATAATTTTGTTAATTGTTAAAATATTTAGAAATTCAATGTGTCACACGTGAAACATTGTATATCATTATTTTGATTGAAATTTTTGCAAACTTTGATCAAAATCAATTATTATATAAAAAGTTGTTGAGCGGATACGGTTTGATAAGTACAAACGAACAGCCATGGCGAATCTTATATACCCTTTCGACAAACTTTGTGTAGTTGTGTGGGTGTGTGGTAAGGGTAAAAAATGAGTTCTATATTTAGCAAGTACATGTACGTCGTTTAAAGAGAAATAACTCATACAATATCCTCTGTACATATTCTCCAATGATCTACGGTATATTGCATTATGGGAAAGATACAGAATTACAATATGACTGAAAATTGTGTAACGTCACCAGAATGAATTATTTTAAATACCTAGAAAGGCCTGTCCGTGTCTCATTGCTATTTCCAATATATCAATATAGCTTACCGGGTTCAATAAGTGGCCGGGTATCTCACAGGGGCTTGTATTTATTGATAATTCCCTTTTTCTGACAAATACCCTCTTTCTGACCAAAACCTTGGAAGAAATAAGAAAAGGGAAGAAACGAAGTTCACACCAACTTTTTTCAAACCTTTGTTTTCCCTCATAAATTACGTTCCACTGGCGAAAATTTGTTATCGGTTGATCGTAGACACTTTATTTTCTATAAATATTTACTCGACTCAACGATGCACAAACCAGAACCAAGAAAATTATTAATCCAAAGTCAAAAAACATCCTCAAAACGGCAACCCTGGCCGGAAGTTACCAGAAGGAACAATAGACACCAGTTCCGAGGTGAACTTCCATTTCGTATTTCTTGGGAGTTTGCATTACTTTAAAGTCAATTAGGCTAAATGTTGTTGTTTGTTCATATTAGTACAAAACCAGTTATACAAAAGATATATAGAAAATGAAATTTTGGAAAAATTACAGCTGGTTTACATATTTCGCGGATTTTTTCGGATTTCTTCTATTTGGAAATTCACTTCGGAACTGGTGTCTTTTGTTGCTTCTGGTTACTTCCGGCCGGGTTTGCCGTGTTTGAGGATGTTTATTGACTTTGGATTAATAATTATCTTGGTTCTGGTTTGTGCATCGTTAAGTCGAGTAAATATTTACGGGAAATAAAGTGTCTACGATCAACCGATAACAAATTTTCGCCAGTGGAACGTAATTTATGAGGGAAAACAAAGGTTTGAAAAAAGTTGGTGTGAACTTCGTTTCTTCCCTTTTCTTATTTCTTCCAGGGTTTTGGTCAGAAAGAGGGTATTTGTCAGAAAAAGGGAATTATCAATAAATACAAGCCCCTGTGGGTATCTTAGTCAAAAGAGCAGCCGGAAGGTACCGGGATTGAGTTCCGGTTTGATAGCTGCATGTTTGCATTAGTAGTTATATTTGTAAGAGGGCTGTCCTAACCTGGAAAGTGCCGACGAACAGGTTTGTTAAAGGATGGAACCTGCAGTTGGTTTCGATTTAAAGCAACTGAATCGAAAAATGGAAGAGAGGAATGTGATGACAGGGCTCGATATTTGGCGGGCAAATGCATCTTGGTAAAGAAACCTACTCCTATGATCACTACCGTAACTATCTATAAGGCAGTCAATGCAACTGCCTCGGTAAAAATTTAACCAAGTACTTTTGGTTACTAGCTGTATTGTGGTACTGTCTGATAACGGCATTTAGCGCCTTGTCTTGTGTAAATGTATCAAGTGATCTTGCTTAAGAAAACGCAGAAATATTCTGAAAAATCTTAAACGATAGACCTAATTTTGTCTGATACCCGCCCACATACAATTTAAACTTTTAAATTATCCTCTAACCTGGATTACGAGGTTTAGTGGTGTGGTTAAACTAGTTTTCATAGCACAAAACCGTCCCACTTATTTTACAACAGCTGGTCTAGTTTTGAGCTTTCCTATTATTCTGTGCCTTCCTTACATGCGAGATATAAAACATTGAGACTGTTGGTACTGTATGTCATTTTACAATGTAAAATGACATACAGTACCAACAGTCTCAATGTCAGGGCTCGCGCTGTCGATCGCCAGTGGCGCCAATTGCGAAAAATATTTGAATCTGGCGAAATGAAATTAAAATTGGCGAAAGTGTGTTGCGAATTCAAAATAAAACTGGCGAAAATAAAATGTAGTTGGCGAATGTTAATATTAACTTTTCTGTGTCAAACTGTTGTGTATTTCACGGCTGAACGCACCTCATTTCTGTATAGTAAGCCTATAGTAGCTGTTTGTTTACATCGTCGATCACTGAACCGCGTCCTTTAAACACTGTTGGAAGTTGATAAATGAATAAACACACTAATTGGATTAAAGGCATTAGCCTCCATAATTAATTGTGGCTAATCGGTTTCTGTTTTTAATATGCTAAAACTTGGTTGGTGTTTACGAAAGTTTCGGAAAACTCCTAATAAAAAAGCTTTTAAACACTGACAAATTAGCTCTTCCAGAGCTCTTTCTTATGACCAATCAATGAATTATTTTATTTACTTGATTCACGGGAACATGAAGCGCATTTTATTATTAATATTTTTCAATTCAAAACCCAAAACAAAAAAAGCCTGGTGAAGAACCCATCTCTTCGTCTGTTGAAATACATAATCCTATGAAAAATTATACAAAACCGTCCGACTCCTAATCTGATGTGAAACATATCTGTTTGAATGATGATCGTTTTTTTTAAGTCTTGGTTGTCATTTGATAACGAAACTGGTTTTATGACATGTAAATTTTGCATTTAGACGGGCAAGATAAAAAAACAGTTTTACCTCTGGATCATGCACTAACTATCGTACTTCAACACTTATACGACACCAATCATCTTCAAATCATAAAAAAATTGTTTGATGACACTGACTTGCAAACTACTTTGAACAATCAGTTCAAACCTATTACAAGGCAAGCAAAAAAAAAAACCCTATATTTTGTGCCATGCGATCTGTTTATTGGTTATCAAAGGAAAAAGTGCCTACATAAAAATGTAATTCTTTACTAGAATTGCAAACACTACAGGGTTGTACAGATCTAGGAAATTTGCACTCTGGTTGAAATGCTACCTATATGCCTGATTTGACCCCTATTTAGAAATCATGTCCCACTTCCTTCAGTTCTAGATTAATATTTATAAGTAAGAAATGTTAAGCATCACTTAATGTTTGTGTTGCATATTGGTGAAAATATTTTCAGACTGGCGACATGTACATTGTCGCAGAAGATGGGTTGGCGAAACCCAAAAAGATTCCATGGCTAGCCCTGTTTTACATGTATAGACTTGCCTCAATTGGCTTTGACCGGTAGATTTCGACTTTCCTGATACATCTAAGAATAAGCGTCATATATATGGTGCACAAATTAAGATTGCACAATTTTTCAGTCTTACTTGAAGTAATTCATTTACATGTTTGTAATTCACGACATTACATTCACCATTAATATAACTAACTATGTAATTAGGTTAAGGAGTGAAGAATATAAAAATCTCAATGGACTTTATTTAATATGCACTTTTGATAAATTGTTTTATAATCTTTCAAAATAAATAAAACAATAACATACGAAAGTTTAATCAATTTATCTGATTAGCAAAAGAAAAGCAATGCTTCCGCCATCTTGTTTTTTTAACTGAGTGTCTCATAAGACATATAAATTTGACGTTATAATTCTATTCGCGTGTATATATTTTAATAAAATGCACTTTATTGTTATATGACATATGATACTTTAAAAAGAAAATTAATGTAAACAACGCTATTTCCGAATCACCTGTATTTCATTGAGGTAGATTTAGTGGATCGTGCTGCACGAAAGCAGCAAGTAGGTAAAAATTAATATCCTCAATGTAACTTCTTTATGATACTTTGAAGGATTTCAAAATATTTATAGATCTACTTATGAAGTTTTTATTTCATACTCCTACATATTTTGGTAATTAACATTTATTATGCACTTAAAAAGTTATAAATTACATTGAGCATCAAGTTTAACCCTATCTGTATTTAATACTTGACGTTAATATGATTACAGGTTAGGATTGAACAACGTGATTCTAATGTTCGATTCCCCTTCCTGTCACGCTAATTTTTTACCCATTTAATTAATGCAGTTTTTCCCAAATATGTGGATTTAACACGAAAATAATTGCTTAATAATTTTGAGAACAATAAAATTAACGTAACATTCAACATAACAACCAAAGTATACACTAAACATCAAGACATATGAAAAGTGCAATAACTTTATTATAAAATGTCATATCAAACACAAACAATATAACATCAAAGCCGTAAAGCTGATTAAAACGTCATCTTCAACTTGATATAACATCAACGCCGTAAAGCTGAGTAAAACGTCATTTTCAACTTGATATAACACCAACGCCGTAAAGCTTAGTAAAACGTCATCATGACAATGCTTTGGGATTAATATAATTTGTTGGAGTCACTGTGTGAGATAGCGAATTTTGATTAATTTTTAAAGAAAATGCAAAAATCTTAAATAAGAATCGGTATTTTTCACTCACTTGAGTCTAGCCATAGCCCAGGAAATAGATGCACTTTCGCAAGTTACCATGATATATTGTAGCGTTCGGCCTACGCCTCTAGTTGGAGATAACTCTGTAGGGTTGTAATTAAATGGTTTTAGTATCAAGCATATGTTTCAAACCATGAACAAGTACATGTTTTCAAGTTGCAAAACAAATATTTCTGATAGCGCCCAAGTACTCTGTACCATGAGCGTATCCAGATCAAGCAGGTATTGCACAAAGGTACTTATAATGCGATCAGATTAGCTTTCAGTAAATGTATTCCGTAGTCGTAATTGAACTTGCAAGCGTGTTCTTAACCAGGCCGATCAAATGCTTAAAATATTAAATTTTGTTAAGCTCACAATGGAGCGGTCAAGCAACAAACATGTCAATGGATTTCAAGTAATAATCAAATAATCATAAATTTACATATATGCAGCATTAACTAAATATTGCTAAACTCTATTACAATAGTCCAATATTACTTTTTGCACAACAATTTATGCTCTGTAGATCGCCAAAACCAAAAAATATAAATTTATGCCTTAATAATAATATATCTTATAAAAATAATAATTATAATTATTAGATTAGTTAATATTAAATGTATTTCTTATATGTGTTGTTAAATTATAATAAAATCTAAATATATTATTTGAAAAATTTAAGAATGAATAGATAAATGTTAGTTTATAGCCACAACATAAAAATCTATGCTGCAAATGGACGCAGTACCATGTCAGAGTGACGCAATATAAGCAGTATTTAGGTGCAAACGTTAATAAAATAATGAAATTATTTCTTGCATTACGACGCGCCTTCTAAGTTAGTTGACTTAATCGATTTATTGACGCAAGTCAAACGCAGACGCTAAGTGGACGCAGTCAGTGGAGGTGGTGTCAAACAATTGATGTTGACTCGTGCCCAGATGGATAACGTCTGAAACTGGACGCCAGTTTAGGTCTGCTTATATACTACTCTATGACGCAAGAGCGAGCGACGCAAAAAATGGTCTCGTCCAATCAGAATGGCCGTATAGTCAGCCACAGTCAAAAGTTTGTATCCCGCCATATTAAGAATATATAATCCCTACACCAATAATTTATAACCATAAACAAGTCGCGAAAGTAATGTTATAAATGGTTGAAAATATTAAAATAAAGTGTTTTAGATTTAATATAAATAAAAATTTAACATTTAAATATTATGTGACAAAATAATGTATTCCTACACCGGTAATGGCGATCGTAAACACATACAAGTTTGCATGGTCGAAAAATACAAACATGAATACAAAAATTCATTTACGTATAAACATGCGATGACATTCATAATAATGCAATAAATAATTCAATAATGATTTTAATTATACAATAATATGATAAAACGATGCACCATGGTACCTAGTGTATTAAAAGTAAAACGTGCTCAGACGTGATCGGCCGTGATAAATTGTGACATTACAATACAAAAATGATGTTGACAGCGTTTACGGTTTGAAACTATACTGTCTATAGAAAACTTTCCAAAAATTCATTTTAAAAGTACAATAATAAAAATACAAACGTTACAATATTTCTGTTAAATCCTGTTAAAGTTAAATTATTTAAATTATTTTTCAAAAATATGGAAATGACAAACATAGAAAAGTTTTTTATTTTTTTATTTTAGAAAAATGAAAAACAATCGGATTTAGAAAACATCTTAAATGAGTTATATTTACAATAGCACCCACTTTCCGCCCATGAAAGCTATTTCTCAACATTATCCAAAATTTGCTTCATACGGCTATGAAAACGTATGTTTGACCTTTTTGAACTGATCCAACAGTACCGCGTAATCACCAATACATTACGTCACAGACCCTTACACGACAAGTAAGTTCCCACACTTCTGGTGTATTTTCTAATTCTTCTTTTCCAAACTATACTTTTAATTTAAATATGCAAATGTAGCTGTTAAATATTGTCAAGATTTAATCGTTTAATTCTGTCATTTAAACAACTGTATTCCATTTAACGGATTAGTTTTTTTTTTTATCAATGGAAGTAGGCGGGGTCACCTGTCATCCCACTTATCAATGACGTCATCCCACTCATCAATGACGTCATCCTTTATGGCGATACGATAGACGGGTTCAACGATGCACTAAAACAAACGAAGGTAGTAAATTAACAAAAATGAAATGCAGTAATAGTTTTAAGTCGACATAGCAGATAAGATGTAAGAATATTGTAAATATAAGAAATGACATTGTTTTGGGGGCACTTCATGCTAGTATGAAACCGGGTGTTCCGGGTACAAATTTTACATGAAGAGCTTCGCTCTTCATGCAATTTGTACCCGGAACACCCGGTTTCATACTAGCATGAAGTGCCCCCAAAACAATGTCATTTCTTAAATGAGTACTTTTGTTTGAAATGCATAATCAGAGAAATGCAATTTAAACAATACTGAAGGAAATGAAAAGAAATCAGCATAAAATAGATATTTTATAGTCGCGTATAGATAAGATTTAAAGCTGCATTAAGTTTTCCAAAGAAAAAATTAAAACGGTGCTGATCTAATTAATGATGTTCCTAATGAACAATGTTACATTTGGTTCAAGCTCGAATAAATACAGAAATTACAGTATTTATCCAGCGAGATGCAGCATTTGGGATCTAATATTAGAACATGGTTACGTCATCAAAACCCGGGTCATTTAAACACAACTTTCAAAACGGTGAAATATGATAAATTAAACACAGAACTTCGTTGAATTTGTCATTTGTGACTTAGTAAGGGATACATAGCACCATTTCAAATACATTTGGATATGAAAGAAGGACAATTAATGCAATCTGTCATGTTTCGCCTTCGATTCTAGGGTTTTTCCGTACATCCGTGCGCATGCTCCAAGCTCATAATTACCATCGTAAAACACTGACCAATAGGTCAGAGGATTCTGTTTATTTACAGCTAAAAGAAATGAAATTTTAGAAAATGAATGTCACGGATCGTGGTTAGAAGATATCTATTTTTAAAAAAATATATTTTTAGAAAATCAAAAAAAATTCAGAAAATTGAAATACTTAATGCAGCTTTAAATTAGACTGTTTAACTATATTTTAAATAGACTTTGATCAAATGCAAACTTATTGATTTGATAGTGGCAACCTTACTAGTCAGTCTGTTACCATTGTTGATTTATTCGGGTCAAAGCTACTTTAGTATAATTAATAATTCTCAAGTAACTTGAAGTTCTATGTTGACTTCGTGAAAGTAAAATCTGTCGTGAAATATACATACATACATACATACATATATATATATATATATATATATATATATATATATATATATATATATATATATATATATGTGTGTGTGTGTGTGTGTGTGTGTGTGTGTGTGTGTTCAGATAACAACACTTGGTTAAAAAAACATTAATCACAAAAATAATAGTGGTAGAGAAACAAAAAATGGTTACTGTCACCACTGTTCTCGAATTGCATAATTTACGAAAATAAGATCAGCAATGAAGCAGAATGTTCTAACAGCAGCAACAACATCCACAACAATGGAAGCAGTATCAACATCAGCAAAAGCCTTTTGCCGGCAAAGCCAGCATCTCAAGTACAGCAACCAGTGCCGCAACCGGTCCCGGCCCTGAAACAACTTGGACAACAGCAACAGCCACAACCAGCGCAACAACAGTCGCCAGTACCAGTTCCACCAGTACAGCCACCATTGGCATCAGTACCTCTACAGCAGATGCCACTTAAAAAACCAGTACCTCCGCAACAACTGCCAGCAATCCCTCAACAACCATTATCGGTTTCGTAAAACAACAACTAGGACCAGTAGGTATCATAATATCTGCTATAACATTAAATAGATTTTCGGGCGATGAGGGTCAAAATCCGTATGCTTTGCTAAGGTAATTAAATAGGTGGGCTGACTTTTTCAATTTAACACCTAGTCGGTGTTGCTGTTAACTGCCTCACCACATCCATCAAGCATATTCTTATGCCCCTCAATCCCTAGACTCTGGAGGAGTTTAGAAAAAGTGCAGAAAAAACGGTACAAAGTACTACTATAGATCCCTTTAATTCTATTGCAAAGAGTATTGATAAGAAACTGGAGTCGGTCTATGCGCTCAAGATATATAATTATTCATCACAAAATCCTCGCTTTCTTAGAACAAATAGGTCACGACAAACATTTCGCCCATCTTCCAGATTACGTCCAACTATTAATGTATCAATGGTCCCGCTGTAAGTGGTGTGGAAACAATTGCGGAAATAAAAGATTTCCTCCATAAGACTAGCTACTTGTTATAATTGTTACCGCATCCTTTTCTCGTGAATGTAGGTCTAATTCGATGTTTAGGTAAATGACTTATCTTATTTTTGTGTAAAATCTTTTTTAATTATTTTTCAAAAATATGAAAATGAAAAAAACATATAAAGTATTTTTATTTTAATTTTAGATTAATGGAAAACAATCGGATTGAGAAAACATCTTAAATGAGTAAAGAGTACTTTTGTTTGAAATGCATAATCAGAGAAATTCAATCCAGACATTATTAAAGGAATTGAAAAAGCATAAAGTAAATATTTTACAGTCCCGTACATTTAAGATTTAAATCGGTATGTTTAACTTTATTGTAAACAGACATCGATCAAATGCAAATTAATTGATTTGTAAGTGGCAACCTCACTGGTCAGTCTGTTATGATTATTGATTTATTCGGGTCAAAGCTACCACAGTATAATTAATAATATTTAAGTTCGATGTAGACCAAGTGAATGTAACTTTGTTAAATTCGTCGTGAAATATTTTCTCTTTAATCGAATGTTTCTATATGTTGTCTGTACATACCAGAGACAGATCGTACAACATCCGCGAATTTTCGAAATAAATTGTAATTACCAACTTGTATCTCTGTTTTATGTATTGTTATATTGTAAGATAATAAAGACTTTTCTGACAGCATCTGATTAGATGTGTTCTTGTCGTTTTAGGAAAAGCACGAGAGTTAAAGAGTATAAAAAAATTACCAACAATCCACCTATATATACAGCGAATATATATATATATATATATATATATATATATATATATATATATATATATATATATATATATATATATATATATAAATAGATAGATAGATAACAACAATTGGTTCAACAACACAGTAATTACAAAAATAACACTGCTTTGGGGATTTCACATCTCGAAAATGGCGAAGTTAACACCGGAAGTAATGCTCTTGGGGACGTATAACGTCGTATGCGCAGAAGAATTTCTCATTAACCTGATTTTCAGCATGAAAAATTTCTGTAGAGGTAATACTTTACGAATGTGGATATCAATTTCCCCTTACGACTACATTTCATGAAATGCAAAATACTTAGTTCAAGTTGGATTTTCTATATAAAAAAATACAGCAAAACACAATGTCATGAACACAGTGACTCCAACAATAGTTTGATTGTAATTGCATTGAAAAAAAAACGCGCTCAAATATAATGAGATGACCATGTTAATGCAATACTTGAGATTCTTGCAATAGAAGACTAGACGCAACATTACTGATATATTTTAATTAAATAGATGCCAAAAAATTATATTTGACCAAATTCATAGGAAAAAACAAAACAAATACATTAACATCTAAAACAAAATAAAAATAAACAAAACATAAGAGTTAAAATATAAAAATGATAATAAAAAGACAAGTTACCGAAGCAAAAAACAAATGGTGGTAATTTCAGGGCAAATAATTCCGAAATTGGGTACAATAAGGACTAGCGTCAAAACGTCCGTATAACCGTATATATGTAGTATTAACAAATAGATTATTTGTAATTACATCAAATAAATGACCAAAATGTTTTATCGTTTACAAAATAATTCGTGAACAATTAAATGGGTTTATAAATATATGATCAGTCCCTGAAAAGTCAACTGGACAGTGTATATACGAATGATGGTACTAAAAATTAACTTTCTGATATTAGTGGGACAGTTAACAATATATATATATTTTTACACTAAGGAATATACATTTATATATTGGACGGTTATTTGGTATGAAAAATTGGTGAACAACCGAAAATCTATTTAAAATTCCTGAAGTATGTTATATAATAATGTAACGTTATGATTGGTCCACACAATGCTTTTTTTTAATTAAACATGGATCAATTAGTAAATATGTCATTTAAAAACCGAAACTTATCATCTTGGTCTGACACAATCTCACTGAAAATTGAGGTAAATCAATAGATCATTTCAAAACGTATACACTGTTATAAAAAAATTTATGATTGGTCAATATATAGTTAGAATTTCTATTACTTTTAAAACGTAAATAAAAACATATCTTATGTCCCTTACAATTTTCGTAAAAATCGCAGAATCATATTTTACAGAGATCCGTTCTGTGGTCCAAATTTGTGTTTGATGTATCTTAGCACCAATTGTTGGGGTCTAGCCTGCCATTGGTGAAGCTTTTCTATATCATTAATGATGTAGTCTCCCTGTAGACGATCTACTAAAATGGCACACACTACAGCGCCTATAAATATATAAAATAATGTTGAACATATTTACATATACATGTATAATAAGATTCACAAACAACAACCAAATAACAGTGGGTGTTAAAATTTATGGAATACATTATTGCATTAGAGTGCATGTTCTCAAAATAGCCCATTTTCATTTCCATCCCATATCAAATGAAACGAAAGAAAAGTTGCATACAAACGTATGTAGTAATAATACAGCAATTGTTGTATATAATGCATATATCAAACGGCAATTTTTTTTAATAAAAACATACAAGTACACAAAGAATCAAACTAACCCCTGCCTTTTGTCCTAGCATGGTGACACATGGCCGGAATAAAAATTATATATATATGAGAATCATATTCACCACTTAAGCTAGCTAGCATGGTGACATATGGTCGGGATTAGCAATTTACAATATGTTACAGAAAAGCATACTGACCTTTTGTCTTAGCATGGTGACACATGGCAAATGTTATATAAATGTTATATATATATATATATATATATATATATATATATATATATATATATATATATATATATATATAATCTCTCTCACACACACACACACACACACACACACACACACACACACACACATATGAAAATCTTATTGACCTCTTAATCCAGCACCTGATATTAGATATTCAGGAAAAAAATGTATATAAAGAGTCATACGGACCTCTAACCCTTGCATGATGAACACATGGCCAGAAATCCCAACGATTCCATCTCTATGTTACAAATATTCTTCTCTTTCAAAAACTGCAAGAATCTGACCTTGTCCTCTTCTTCATAATCACAGAAGGCCCCATCTAGACGAGCTTGACCTGATAAGTAAAGGAAAGTGTCACAATTTTGTGCAGTGGCATATTGACATTCTACCGCCATTGGTTGAGTGGCAACGAAATCGGATATACAGTGCCCAATATTAAATAAATGTATTTTAAAAAGTTTCAATTATTTATATATATATATATATATATATATATATATATATATATATATATATATATATATATATATATATATATATATATAATGAATCAAAAGTTCTTTGAATCTTGTATACAGTTGACATATAAGAACAAATAAAAATAATGACAGGAACAGATAAAAATTACATTTTCGCTAGTATATATATGTTGGGGCATTAAAAAACAAAGACCCATATTATAAACTCGTTGAAATGTCTGAATAACATTGTTTGCAATTCAATTTAGTGTCTTCGAAATCATTATTTAAGTTCTGATGAAAAGTTCAAATCACCTTCATAAAAGTCATCACAACATAGGGTTGTCCCGGTAACGGTCTTGAACTCATCAGTTTCTGTGACACACTCAAGTATCTCTGCGTTTAATTCTTTATTAGCCAGTGCTGGTCGTTCTACCTTTTTGCCTAGAATTGACTATAAAACAAAAATTAATGTAATTAAATATATTATATAACTTTTAAAACTTGTAAAGAAATGTAATAAGAACGAATGTATCAAATTAGGATTCTGGCGACACATTTTTCGTATGACAACGATTAAACTCTATTTTTGTAGAAAATAGCACAAGACGAGACAAACACAATAGTCAGATGAGATGTTATAATGACTGGATAGAAGCTATTATTATGAAATTTAATTTCTTGAATGCGACCGGAGGAAGTTTAATTACAAGCGTTTCCAAGAATATATACCAGCGGAAAAAAGTAACTGTGCATGACTGAAATGTGAGATTATAAAATAATTTGTTAATGCAAAGCAATGAATAATTTCGTATTTGTTTATTAGATATTTCTTTACAAATTCATGTCATTGAAAAGGTTACAGATACTGTTATTTCATACGCAGGGGAACTAGAAACATAGCAGATAGTAAAAGTCAGTTCACAAGATCGGTATCGTGTGTGACAACCATTAGCATTGACACGAGACTGACAGCGACGCCTCATAGAGTTGATTAAATGCCTAAGGAATGCTTGAGGGATGTTGTTCATATCTGTTCTAACGCTTAGGCCAACCCTTGCAATGTAACAGGCTGATTGAGCAGATGATGTAATCGGCGTTCCATTTCATCCCATACGTGTTCAATTGGAGAAAGGTCGGGTGAAACGGCTGGCCACGGTAACACATTGACGTTATGCTGTGCCAGAAAATCCATTCAACCCGTGCAACGTGTGGTCTTGCATTATCATGCTGAAAAGTGACGTTACGTTGCTGTCCTTGAATTAATGGGATGACATGGGTCTGTAGGATTTCATCACGGTACCGTACACCGGTCAAATTCCTCGTCGATGACTACCAGAGGAGTTCTGTAATTCGCTGTGATGCCATCCCAAACCACTACACTGCCCCCACTGAACGAACGTCGTTCCACCACACACGCGTCATGGAAACGTTCTCCAATGCGCCGATACACTCTGGAGCGTCCGTCACTGCTGTCCAAGTGAAATCTGGACTCATCGGTGAACATAATTTGTGCCCAGTCTCGTCGATTGAAGCGTAAATGTGTTCTGCACCATGCAAGACAAGCTGTGCGATGACGTCGTTGTAGAATTGGACGGATTGCCGGACGTCGTGGGCGAATACATCTTTCCCTTAAACGATTCCGTACTGTTCTGGGGCTAATTGGGCGTAGTCCAGGAATGCTCCGGGCAGTAGTAGTGGCAGTTTGGAAACGGTTCCGGAGGTGAACAAGCTGGATATGGTTGTCTTGCTGACGTGTCGTTACGCGTGGACGTCCTGAACGAGGGCGGTCTCTAGTGGTGCCAAACTGTTGGTATCGTCTCCATAAAGCATAAACAGTGTTTCTGTGGACACCAAAATGTCTAGTGACAAAGCTTTGGGTCATACCAGCCTCAAGCGCGGAGGCGATCATTTTCATTTAGCCTAGGCATTACACAATGGAAGCTTTCAACCGAATAAACTTGCTTTTCTGGTGTCCAAACAACAAACAACAGTAAATTATTCCTAAAATATTGTCACACTGAAATGCTGGGCGACAATTGCGTGAAAACCGACCCGTGCGCATAAGCGTAAAAATCACGGGCAATTGATGCAATGACCAAACGATACGATAGAGGTATATACACTGATCATTTGTGCAAATTTTAAGATTTATACATTTAGTAATAATAGCAAAATTATAAATTTTATTGATGCACAGTTACTTTTTTCCGCTAGTATACATTCGATTATAACCAAGACCACGCTAGTCAATTAAAAATATGCCATACAATGTTTAAGGTACTTGTGAGCAATACTAATATTAAATTCATGCTTTTTTTTACATTAAATTTGAACTTTTCTAACAGTAATTTATTTAAAAGCATAAGTAATAGCAAGTAATATTTTGAGTCTACATAGCTTTTATAAAGTAAGTTATACAGGTTTTTAAAAGTTTACACAGCCCCATGTACTCTAGGCTTTAGGCGAAGCGTACATTTATTTTTGGATCATGTATAAGTTATGTAAAGTATTTATCAACCTTTGAATTGGTACTATTTTTTGGCTTTTTTAACACCAAAGTGTGTGACTTGCATTCTTGTTTATCCTACATTAACGGTGAAGAATTTTATCCGCAATGTACCAGTTACTTCCCTTTTACTGATAAACATCGCGTGTGTAACCTGACAGCTTATTAACGAACATAGTTCTTTGTATACCCTGGCGAGTTGACTAGTTGTAAAGCAAGAAGGATAACAAACATGTATTGTCTATGTGATATCATTACCAGTGTGTAGTTGTTGTTAAATTCTCCATTGACTGCTTTGTCTGTGACCACTACTGTTCCTGGCTCTAAACCTGTAATTAACAGTAACTATGCTTATATTCCTAAACAAAACTTTTTTCTCACTCATCTGACAATTTGAGATAATTTAGGATTTTATGTTATTATGATGAAGCTTTCCATACTTTAAATATCTGACGCAAATACACCTGATAACCTATATTGCTTTGCTGGCCATCTTTTTGCGTTTTTTAGCACTATGAAATACATATATTTTGATGTTCATCAAGTCAGACATTATAAAATCTAAAATGTTTATATGTCAATCTCATAGTATGCAACTAGACGCCCCTTGTCTGACAAATTAAAATATAACTAAGTGAAATCGTTATACTGCTGCATTGAAGCTTCTCTGAAAACATATGTTAAATAAACGGCGGTTAATACAGAAAGTAGCTAGGAAGAATTCGTAGAAAGGTCACGGAGTTCTTAAACTACAATTACACTAACCTACTCCTCCACAAGTACCAATACGGAAAAATGTCACATCCTTACACTTGGCGTAATACATCAATTTAACTATTTCGTTAAACACCACCGAAAGTGAGGGAATGCCGATACCATGCTGAAAATAGAAAATATTACTTACTTAGAACATAAATACATTTTTTCGAGTTTTCTGAACAAAAAAAAATCACTAAAACTTGTGGCGTCAACCAAAAATAAGTTGATTCTTTATCACACACACACACATATACGTGTGCCCGCGTTCTCGTGTGCTGGCAAACAAATTATATGGATAGACATTTATTTATTTACTATAAAAAAACTTGAATTCATTATTAATCAATTATTTTCAGACCAAAAAGAGTTTGACGATATCAAAAATATGAATCCGTTTAAAGACCAATCTAATGGAATTCATCCTGAATCTGACAATGCTATACTTTTTATTTCTCATATATCATTAATATAATTTCAATCTTCAATACCAACCGAATCTTTTCTCTTAATCCGTTTTAAAATAAGAACTTTTTTAATATTGAATACTCAAGTTTACTTTTCTGGATTACTATAAGGTGTGTTTTGCGTTACAGCATTGTTACAAGGCATTACAGCTTTAGAAGTCGCAATGTTTACTCTGGACTCAGTCTTAATGGTGAAATCAATTGCTTTGATAAAGGCATTTGAACATGCCTTAGCACCAAGGATAAAGATTTTTTTAGTTAGCACCTACATTAGTCGCATTTATTGTAGATCACTTTTATTTGGAGTAAAGTTTCATAATTTTAATCAGTCTCAATTCTTAACCACCCCCGACCCAATAATTGTATCTTTTAAGGACTTGATACTGTATCATCAGGTGTGTATTAAGCCATAGAGAAAGTAGTATTTTACCGGTTATAACTTGCAGATTTATAAAGTTAGGGCGCGAAACTGTGTGGTGTGAAAGAGGGCTTTATATTTATAAACAATAGCTACTTACACTAACTGCTAGTATAGGACCGGCCTTATAGAGTGCGTATCTGTCTGTTCCTGCCGCATAATTTCGGGGTGGTTCTCCATTACTGGGCGTGAGACCAAACTCTTCCCTGATCAACTTTGTAAACCTTTCCATTCTAGACGGCTGACCACCAAAGCAGACACACTAAAATTGTCAAGATATCAAATTGCATATTTCAAAACGACATATATAAATTTGGTCAATGGAACTTTCATTTCTATTCTAACCCTGCTGTGTCAAAAGTTTAAAACATAGTGACTTTTGAAACAAAAATTACAATAAATAAATAATTAAATAAATAATTAATTAAATAAATAAATGAATGAATAAATATATAATACCATGAAATATTTTCAACACTGTAAAATCACATATCAAAATAAGATATTGATAATCAGCTTAAAAAATTATTGATATATGGTTCATTGAAAGAACAAATAAACACTTTTAGCAAATGCAATCAAATCCGTGAAAATACATCAGACTTTCTGCAATGTTCATGTTTTAAAACTTGTTTTATAACTGTTGATTAGTCTCTGTTAAGTCAACAATTTTAAGGGAGACCACAAAATTACTTTAAATGCAATGCACTTCGTTCAAATATGTTTATATTTAACACATTTAGAAGGTATAGGTTGAACTAGTAAAAAGTATATGGTTAAAAACCTCAAAAAGTACTTAAAAAACAAAAAATACCATCATCGATGCCCATCCAAAATAGAAATTCATATTATCAGTAGTCTCAATACAGATAAATGCCGGGTCCTTTTTCACCGTTTGTTGTATTGTTTTCCATCTAACTCTTTGGTTGCACAGGCTATTGTCTAATGTTTGTTTGTTTGGTTTTTTTTTTCAGATACAATTTTTATACATTATTGATATCCACGATATACCCGAATAATACCATCATTTCATTAATTTTGTGTTTTGACCAATGACTCTGATTTTGAAGATGTTTAAATTTTTCACTTGGCTTACTTTAACGTCTCCAAACATCTCCTGTAGGTCATTGTGAGCCGTGTCTAAAGCGATGTGGTAAAGATGATCTGTTTTAAAACTTTTTAATTTTGGATTTCTAACACCGACCGCGTGAGTCCTGAAAACAAAAAAAAAAGGTTAATTAAAAACTGATTAACCAAATGCATAACTTAAGTTAAATACCTAGCCTTCAAGCTAAACATCTTCTTTGTAATGCCACTATAATCTAATTAATTCACTAGCTATGGATCTGTAATCATATACATAGAAGTGATACTCGGTCTCTATGGGATCTTAAAAACGTGTGTGTAGACACTAATCGGTCATCGAAGAATTTTTAATGAACAAACGTGTACTTGTTAATCAGTCACTATGGAATGTCCAATGTACAAACATGTGAGTGCAAATCCTTTTCTGTATCATCTTCAATACACACGTGTGCAAAAGTTAAACATGTGACTATGGAATCTTAAATGTTACTTTCTAATCGGTTACTATGGAATCTTCAGTACACATTCATATAAGTGCTAAACGTGTGACTATGGAATCTTCAATGCACGCACATGTATAGTGCTAAATGGATACTATAGAATAGTTAATGCAAATAGAAGTGAATGCTAAAACGGTTTCTATGGAATATTCAATGCATATACATGCATGTGCCAACGGTAACTATGGAATCTTAAATAGACATTCAAGTGTTAATCGGTCACTTTAAAATATTTTACGCACACACAGGTGTTAACCGGTAACTACGGAATTTTTAATACACATCAGTACATAGTAAGTAAGTAAATGTATTCGAAATAACTGTATACTTTTCTCTTTTTTATTTTTTTAGTCTCCGTATTAACTGTTGTATCTTAATCAATTATAATATAATTTTTATTTAATGTCTCAAACAGTTTGGTATGTTGGGATTGTTGTAACTATATGACTCGGAAGAATAATTCAAACATAATTCAGATTGTCTGAAACACTTACGACAGTTTAAACGATCACAATCACTAATTAAATAGTCAAATACTTTGTTAACAGAGTAATGCTGATACGCCATAGCTGTCTTATATGGTACAAAAATGGTACAGTGAAACTTGTGAAAACCGGACCCTGGAAAAACCGGAATCCTGTGAAAACCGAAAGTGTATGCTTGTACCGATTTACTCTCTTCTTTATTCTGTATATGGATTCATTTTAACGTGATACATTGTATTATTTGATATTATTTGCTTTCATCGTTATATGTTTTGGCTTTACCATTATATATATATTTTTTTTCATTTTATTATTTTATCCTATGGCTTTACCATTATATTAATTGATCCGCCAGTTTCACAATAATTTACTCAGCTGAGTGTACACTCAACTCAAATATTCCCATTTTTCTCTCATCAATATTTTAATAATTTTAGTTTTATGAGACACCATTTTGTTTTGTTCAACAAACCTACACTTAAACAATTTCAATATAACATTAGACATTCAATTTTAACTGTGTAATGTCTTAAAAATTGACATTGAAATATTCCCAAATTTGAGTTGAGTGTACACTCAATTGAGTGAATGATTGTGAAACTGGGGCCTGATCATTATATTATTGAGTTTCGCAATTATATGTTTCCACTTCATCATTATATGACTTTGTTTTAACATTATATTATTTGCTTTCGTCATTATATGATATCATCAGATCATTACATGTACCATGCACTGACGACACACTAAGAAATGACTAACATTTTGAGAAACTTCTGGCATTAGGTGTTATGGTAAGATAAATGGCACTTTGAAGAAATAAAGATACGCCAACAAGATGTTTAAAAATAACTAAGCAATTAAACGTGTAACTGGTTGTTAAACTGAACGTACACATTATTAATAGCACCCGGATTCACTTCCCTGATGGAAGTTAACGTGTATAACTAGACTAGTCAGTTATCAAAATTATTACTTTTTTTTCCTTGGGGGAGGGGGGAGGGTTTTTTGATTTAACAATCTGGTATGTTTGTGTTTTATTATCATATATAAACTACAAAGACGTCGCTTCTGACCTTGAAAAAAAGTGCAAGATCTCTATAAACAATAAAATCCATGTACTAGACTGGCTTAAGTCTGATGTGTTAAAATATTTACTTTCATATCTATTATATAAACATTTATATTTATTTTATTTTATTATACAATGGTATTATATACAGCCACAATGGTTAAAGCTGCATTAAGTTTTTCAATTTTTTTTCTAAAAATATATATTTTTTTTAAAAAAGAAAAATTCTGATCACTATCCGTGAGATTGGAGCATGCGCACGGATGTACGCGGATTCTTATGAATCGAAGGTGAAACCTGACAAATTGTATTAAATTAATTGCCCGTCATTAATATCCAAATGTATCGCAATGGTGTTACGTATTCCTTACAAAGTCAAAAATGACAAATTTAATGAAATATGACATTCTGTGTTTAATTTATCGTATTTAACCGTTTTGTAAGTGTTTAAATGACCCGGGGTTTTTTATGACGTAACCATGTTCTAAAATTAGATCCCACGGGCTACATCTCGCTGGGGAATTATTGCTATTTTTGTATTTATTCGAGCTTTTATCGTTGAACCAAATGTAACATTGTTCATTCGGAACTTCATTAATTAGATCAGCACCGTTTTAATTTTTTTCCTAGAAAAACTTAATGCAGTTTTAATATCACATAAGCACAGGAAAAGGTGTCTGTATCAGGACACTTATTGATGAAAAGCACATCTAAATCAATAAAGCTTCTTATTGTTTGGTGGTATGGCGGCAACAGCCGAGTATTAGCACAGTCGTCACATGTGGCTCTGTAAGGTGTCAATAGTTACTTATCATTGTCAGTATTATTGTACGTTTATTATCCATATGTTCAAAATTCAACCGAGCTACCAAGGGAAAACGTTCCATCTTGACTGTAACTTTATCACGAAAATATCGAAACTTGCATGTTGTCTATTGTTATATGTCACATATGATACTGTCATATACCGCTTTTTTAATTTAATCATAAAAATACAATAAAAAAATGGTATATGACACTACTATTAAATGTATCTATAGTAATATGTCACATACATGTAAATGTATCTATTGTTATATGTCACATACAATACTTGTAAATGTATCTATTTTTATACGTCACATACAATACTTGTAAATGTATCTATTTTATACGTCACATACAATACTGGTAAATGTATCTATTTTTATACGTCACATACAATACTGGTAAATGTATCTATTGTTATATGCAACATACAACACTGGTAAATGTATCTATTTTTATACGTCACATACAATACTGGTAAATGTATCTATTTTTATACGTCACATACAATACTGGTAAATGTATCTATTTTTATACGTCACATATAATACTGGTAAATGTATCTATTTTTATATGCAACATACAATACTGGTAAACGTATCTATTTTTATACGTCACATGCAATACTGGTAAATGTATCTATTTTTATACGTCACATACAATACTGGTAAATGTATCTATTTTTATACGTCACATACAATACTGGTAAATGTATCTATTTTTATACGTCACATACAATACTGGTAAATGTATCTATTTTTATACGTCACATACAATACTGGTAAATGTATCTATTGTTATATGTGACATACAATACTGGTAAATGTATCTATTGTTATATGCAACATACAACAATGGTAAATGTATCTATTTTTATACGTCACATACAATACTGGTAAATGTATCTATTTTTATACGTCACATACAATACTGGTAAATGTATCTATTGTTATATGCAACATACAATACTGGTAAATGTATCTATTTTTATACGTCACATGCAATACTGGTAAATGTATCTATTTTTATACGTCACATACAATACTGGTAATTATATCTATTGTTATATGCAACATACAACACTGGTAAATGTATCTATTTTTATACGTCACATACAACACTGGTAAATGTATCTATTTTTATACGTCACATACAATACTGGTAAATGTATCTATTTTTATACGTCACATACAATACTGGTAAATGTATCTATTTTTATACGTCACATACAATACTGGTAAATGTATCTATTGTTATATGCAACATACAATACTGGTAAATGTATCTATTTTTATACGTCACATGCAATACTGGTAAATGTATCTATTTTTATACGTCACATACAATACTGGTAAATGTATCTATTTTTATACGTCACATACAATACTGGTAATTATATCTATTGTTATATGCAACATACAACACTGGTAAATGTATCTATTTTTATACGTCACATACAATACTGGTAAATGTATCTATTTTTATACGTCACATACAATACTGGTAAATGTATCTATTTTTATACGTCACATATAATACTGGTAAATGTATCTATTTTTATACGTCACGTACAATACTGGTAAATGTATCTATAGTTCAATGTATCTATACGTCACATATCATATTTGTAAATGTATCTATTTTTATACGTCACCTACAATACTGGTAAATGTATCTATTTTTATATGCAACATACAACACTGGTAAATGTATCTATTTTTATACGTCACATACAATACTGGTAAATGTATCTATTTTTATACGTCACATACAATACTGGTAAATGTATCTATTTTTATACGTCACATACAATACTTGTAAATGTATCTATTTTTATACGTCACATACAATACTGGTAAATGTATCTATTTTTATACGTCACATACAATACTGGTAAATGTATCTATTGTTATATGTGACATACAATACTGGTAAATGTATCTATTGTTATATGCAACATACAACAATGGTAAATGTATCTATTTTTATACGTCACATGCAATACTGGTAAATGTATCTATTTTTATACGTCACATACAATTCTGGTAAATGTATCTATTTTTATACGTCAAATACAATACTGGTAAATGTATCTATTGTTATATGCAGCTAACAACACTGGTAAATGTATCTATTTTTATACGTCACATACAAAACTGGTAAATGTATCTACTTTTATACGTCACATACAATATTGGTAAATGTATTTATCGTTATACGTCACATACAATACTGGTAAATGTTTCTACTGTTATACGTCACATACAATACTGGTAAATGTATCTATTTTTATACGTCACATACAATACTGGTAAATGTATTTATTTTTATACGTCACATACAATACTGGTAAATGTATCTATTTTTATACGTCACATACAATGCTGGTAAATGTATCTATTTTTATACGTCACATACAATACTGGTAAATGTATTTATTTTTATACGTCACATAAAATACTGGTAAATGTATCTATTTTTATACGTCACATACAATGCTGGTAAATGTATCTATTTTTATACGTCACATACAATACTTGTAAATGTATCTATTTTTATACGTCACATACAATACTGGTAAATGTATCTATTTTTATACGTCACATACAATACTTGTAAATGTATCTATTTTTATACGTCACATACAATACTTGTAAATGTATCTATTTTTATACGTCACATACAATACTGGTAAATGTATCTATTTTTATACGTCACATACAATACTTGTAAATGTATCTATTTTTATACGTCACATACAATACTTGTAAATGTATCTATTTTTATACGTCACATACAATACTTGTAAATGTATCTATTTTCATACGTCACATACAATACTTGTAAATGTATCTATTTTTATACGTCACATACAATACTTGTAAATGTATCTATTTTATACGTCACATACAATACTGGTAAATGTATCTATTTTTATACGTCACATACAATACTGGTAAATGTATCTATAGTTATATGTCACATACAATACTTGTAAATGTATCTATAGTTATATGTCACATACAATACTTGTAAATGTATCTATTTTATACGTCACATATAATACTGGTAAATGTATCTATTTTTATACGTCACATACAATACTGGTAAATGTATCTATAGTTATATGTCACATACAATACTTGTAAATGTATCTATAGTTATATGTCACATACAATACTTGTAAATGTATCTATTTTATACGTCACATACAATACTGGTAAATGTATCTATTTTTATACGTCACATACAATACTGGTAAATGTATCTATAGTTATATGTCACATACAATACTTGTAAATGTATCTATAGTTATATGTCACATACAATACTTGTAAATGTATCTATAGTTATATGTCACATACAATACTTGTAAATGTATCTATAGTTATATGTCACATACAATACTTGTAAATGTATCTATAGTTATATGTCACATACAATACTTGTAAATGTATCTATAGTTATATGTCACATACAATACTTGTAAATGTATCTATAGTTATATGTCACAAACAATACTTGTAAATGTATCTATAGTTATATGTCACATACAATACTTGTAAATGTATCTATTTTTATACGTCACATACAATACTTGTAAATGTATCTATTTTATACGTCACATATAATACTGGTAAATGTATCTATTTTTATACGTCACATACAATACTGGTAAATGTATCTATAGTTATATGTCACATACAATACTTGTAAATGTATCTATTTTTATACGTCACATACAATACTGGTAAATGTATCTATTTTTATACGTCACATACAATACTGGTAAATGTATCTATTTTATACGTCACATACAATACTGGTAAATGTATCTATTTTTATACGTCACATACAATACTTGTAAATGTATCTATTTTATACGTCACATACAATACTGGTAAATGTATCTATTTTTATACGTCACATACAATACTGGTAAATGTATCTATAGTTATATGTCACATACAATACTTGTAAATGTATCTATAGTTATATGTCACATACAATACTTGTAAATGTATCTATTTTTATACGTCACATACAATACTGGTAAATGTATCTATTTTTATACGTCACATACAATACTGGTAAATGTATCTATAGTTATATGTCACATACAATACTGGTAAATGTATCTATAGTTATATGTCACATACAATACTGGTAAATGTATCTATTTTTATACGTCACATACAATACTTGTAAATGTATCTATTTTATACGTCACATACAATACTGGTAAATGTATCTATTTTTATACGTCACATGCAATACTTGTAAATGTATCTATTTTATACGTCACATACAATACTGGTAAATGTATCTATTTTTATACGTCACATACAATACTGGTAAATGTATCTATAGTTATACGTCACATACAATACTGGTAAATGTATCTATAGTTATATGTCACATACAATACTGGTAAATGTATCTATAGTTATATGTCACATACAATACTGGTAAATGTATCTATAGTTATATGTCACATACAATACTGGTAAATGTATCTATAGTTATATGTCACATACAATACTGGTAAATGTATCTATAGTTATACGTCACATACAATACTGGTAAATGTATCTATAGTTATACGTCACATACAATACTGGTAAATGTATCTATAGTTATATGTCACATACAATACTGGTAAATGTATCTATAGTTATATGTCACATACAATACTGGTAAATGTATCTATAGTTATATGTCACATACAATACTGGTAAATGTATCTATAGTTATATGTCACATACAATACTTGTAAATGTATCTATAGTTATATGTCACATACAATACTTGTAAATGTATCTATTTTTATACGTCACATACAATACTGGTAAATGTATCTATAGTTATATGTCACATACAATACTTGTAAATGTATCTATAGTTATATGCAACATACAATACTGGTAAATATATCTATTTTTATACGTCACATACAATACTGGTAAATGTATCTATAGTTATATGTCACATACAATACTTGTAAATGTATCTATAGTTATATGCAACATACAACACTGGTAAATGTATCTATTTTTATACGTCACATACAATACTGGTAAATGTATCTATTGTTATATGCAACATACAACACTGGTAAATGTATCTATTTTTATACGTCACATACAATACTGGTAAATGTATCTATAGTTATATGTCACATATAATACTGGTAAATGTATCTATTTTTATACGTCACATACAATACTTGTAAATGTATCTATTTTATACGTCACATATAATACTGGTAAATGTATCGTTTTTTATACGTCACATACAATACTGGTAAATGTATCTATAGTTATATGTCACATACAATACTGGTAAATGTATCTATAGTTATATGTCACATACAATACTGGTAAATGTATCTATAGTTATATGTCACATACAATACTGGTAAATGTATCTATAGTTATATGTCACATACAATACTGGTAAATGTATCTTTTGTTATCTTTTCTTGGAGTATAGTAAGTGAAAGCATATGTGACAAATAAGACTTGGTCCCCAAAAGTACAACTGACAAATTGAATTTTTTAAAAATATTTTTTCAAGAAATACTTTTAAATTCTTTTTTTAAGGCTCTACAACTTCAGGTGCATGCATAACTCCTTGGAATAATTATCTTCCATACTTTGTATTGGTTGACCTCATTTAGTCAATAAATATATTATCCTGTAGTTACTGAATAAAAACATGACCCATCAAAATTAAAAGAAATATATACGAATGGTGATTTTTTAACTGTTCACAACAATTCAAGCTTTTAGCAGTGCATCCATCATCTGTCGGACCACTGCCGTAGCTCAGTTAGTAGGGTGCTCGCTCCTTAAATTGGAGGTCGTAGGTTCGAACCCCGGCCGGGTCTGATCCAAGACTTGAAAGGGGGTAGTGGCTGTTCTTTCGCCAAGCACTCGGCATTACGAAATGAAAGTCACGGTTCTTTCGGATGGGAACTTAAAATAAACGAGGTCCCGTGTCACGGCGTGACACGATAAAGAACCCTGCTGTATAATGCCATCAGCGCAACGCACAGGCAAAATTTCTGCACTTTCGCCTATAGCTGGCGACGTCTCGATATAAGTGAAATAGTCTTGACTGGGACGTTAAACACCATTACTCAACTCATCATCTGTCGGCATATCTACTGAGCTACCTGCTCAGTACATGTAACCGTAAACCCGGATATTTAACATGGTAGGACTTCTAATACGTGTCTTTAGCGTAATTTTGTCGAAATTCGAGTGTTCTTTTTTTTTTTTTTTTTTTTTTTTTTTTTTTTTTTTTTTTTTTTTTTTTAAATAAAAGCATTAAAACAAAATGTTTTACAGTGAGCAACTTTTATTTAAAAGTCGGAGACAACCAATAAATTAATCTAACAATTCCATTTTATATATGACGAAAGCGTTAAGCCGAACTTCTTAATCCTGGCCATCTGCCAGAAAAGTGCGCGCGTCTATATCGACAACGTGAAGGTGTTGTCCACAAAAAGAAATGCGATTGGTCGATAATAAATGTAAACATTGGAACACATTTTATCAATGTTAATGAAATAAAAATGGCTTTACTGCCATTATAATCAATGTTAAAGATACAATTGTACACCTTTTCTAATTTTGAACACATGTATTTTCTGTTTTTTTTTTCTCTTTTTGTTTTCATGAGTAAACTTTTCCGATAAGATATTTGAGAAACGCAAAAAAAAAAAAAAATAAAATTAAAATAAACCGTCTGGGTTACGCGTGTCAAAAATTTTACTTTTGAATTCTCATAAACATAGCAAATTATTAAATTCAATGATAAAACTTTTTGTTTTAAGATTTAATGACCTATCAATGTAATTTAAATCACTCAAAGATCACCAGACATCGATCAATACCATGTGTCCAGTTTGTCATAATAGCCTTTACCAAGTACATACATGGTGGATATATTGATATAATTATATACATAGGATGGTCAGCTTAACCAGTCAATAAAAGAACACAGATTTGTATTTACCTTTCATCATCGTCTTCTATTTGGTCCAAATTCCTTTTTTCCATGTCTATCTGTTTTGTTATGAATGATCTTTTCAACGTCAGACCGTACTAACTTTTTACTATACACAAAACCCTACTGTTAACAGCGTCTTTGAATGACTGCAGAATCTATACAACAGTAACCCTACACCAATCAAATCAGTCCGACGTGTATCAATGGCGTACAGGGAAACATGGTCTACCGAATGGTGGACAGTGGAGTGGGTATACAATAAGATAGCCTGGTCTAAAATGTCAACGGGTTCACGTGATTTTAAGTGAATAATGTACAAGTGCAAAAATTGACTGTACTAATCAAACACATTGTAAAAAAAACGGAACCAAATCGAAATGACATAAAAATAAAAACAAGTAGGATGATAAGTTTCTCCGGCGTAAATTAGAGGCTCTCCTCCTCAAATGTTGCCGGATCATCGTTTGATCAGGTGATAGGTGTTCGATTCGTATTGAATGCGATGAAGGAAAAGAGTAAAGTGTAAACACATAAGTGTTGAAATAACGTCTTGGCATATATTTAGTATCAGCAATATCATCGACATACATAGCTACACGAATCAATAACAGCAAGTCAGTTTTAAGGATTAACCTTGACGATACAATAAACACAACCAATCCCGGAAAACTCATTTAATAATTCTGTTGTTTTGCTTCTGTTTAATACAATCTACGGGAAATCTAAAGTTATTGATTTTAAACATCCTTTTTATTTGGTAAATTCAATGTTATTGATTTCTTCTTTTTTTTTTTTTTTTTCATTCAGCTTATTTTACCAAAATAAAAAAAATTATCTAAAATCAAACACTTCAGCTCTCCCGGGCTAGGTTATCCCGTATTACAACAACGCTACCAAAAACACGACCCAATAATAGTTAATGATAAAGACGGTAAAACAAAACGGGGAGGGGGCACAAATTGAAACCGTTTATAGTTAAGACGGGCACTGATATTGCTTGTGTCATTTGCACTATTGCAGGTTCATTTATTATCCAATTTATTTTACAACACGTGGTCCAAAAATTCGCATATTCAGTAAAAAGAAAGCCTTATTTTACAATTAAACAACAACCATTACTTTTATTTTTAGAGATGTATAAGTTGTATAAGGTGTAACAAAGCTAGTTAAACAACATTGAACAAATCGGATTGACACAGAGGGGGTAGGAACCAGGAACAACCCTTCTCCGAAGGGATTTAAGGTGAACAAATTATTGCTCCCCTTCGATATTATCTGACAGTTTGCATGGAAAACGGTTAAGCAGATTGAAGGTCGTATAAGTTCCTTTGACCATTATTAAGCCATGTTATCATTTTTAAATAATACGTCTTATATAAAAGGTTATTTCATACCAGGGGCACAAAAATTTTCATAATTGGCAATTTATGAAGTTTGAAAATAGATCACCATAGTAAATTACAAGTTATTTTTGAGATATTACTAAGTTACTTAGAAGTTATGTTCAACGTTCTTTGTAACAAAGACAAATATAATCGATATATGGTGCACAATAAATCTCCATAGGTATCTCAAAATTATATCCTGTAGATTTGACTGTCAAATTCGACAAAATTTTGATGGGGAGTAAACAATAGACTATCAATTGTCATATAGATACTGCTGAAAGTATGCTGTAGGTATTGTCTTTTACACCTTTATGAAACTGTAGAACAAAATATATTCAAATTATTACTGAACATATAAACTTTTGAATGGAGCACAGATCAACACTTCCCTTGTAGCCCGAGTACATATTTTACAGTAAGCCATTGATAGAAATCGTCCGGAAATACAGATGTGTTAATTCATTTCTAATCCCCTATTGTTAGTACAGAACATACTGGAGCTCCTATATCTCTGTTTCTTGTCAGCAGGATTAAATATTATGTCAGTGATAATGTGAATCACCATCGTATCACCATATCAGCGACATTTCAACCGTGCATTTGGACGTTTTAAAAGCCGGTTGTTATATAATTGGGAATATTTTTTGAAGAAAATTCGATGATTGTAGTTAGAACTATTTTTTTTTAGTAATGACATTCTTAATTCAAATTTATTTATTTATTATAAGGCGAAATTATTAGACGATAAAATATAAAATATATCCTTTAGAACTAAAAGTGGTTTGTTCTCTTCTCCTTCTGAAATAGGTGAGAAAAAACCTAGTCTTTTTTTCCACATCAAAACGATTCTTCAATTGCTAATGGATTATCAGTACTAAGCATGATTTATGAAAAAATCTACCGTATTAATTTACTTTTCTAAAAAAAAATCGATTTTAGTATAAAAGTAAAAAAAAAAAACTTTTTTAAACCTATTGAAGTTATGTTAACATGAATCCTAGATCCCAGACGAATAAATTATGTTTTAAACAGTATAATGTAGTGTGTGTTGATTTCCCTGTATTAAAGAAACATTTGAAGTCTGCATTGAATTCGTGATTAAATAATACTTGGTGTATAATTTCACTTGCTTAGATGCTATCGATTTTTAGTAATGCCATTGTACATTTTAGCGCTTCTCTATCAAACTGTTAGACGTCTTCTCTAAGTAAGGTCGTATAGTGTTATATAGCGCATAGTACAGTTAAAGCGTTCCCCATCAAACGTCTTCTCTATAAGTTATGCCATCATGCAGTTAGTGTCTCCCTAACTGTGAAAAGTGTTTTTCCAAGTCGGGCTTTAGTGTAATTCATCGCATAGTACCGTTATAGCGTATTCTTTTCGAACGTCTTCTCTATAAGTTATGCCATCGTGCAGTTAAAATAAAATTTGTAAAACGTATTTTCTTAGTCAGGTAATGGTGTATGTAGTATATCAAATTGTACTGTTATGGTTTTTTTCTGTATCAAACGTCTACTGTCATGCGTTACTTTTGATTTTTAAAGTTATGATACAATTCAAAAGTAGTACATGACAATTCCATAACTAATGTCATAGTGCCGTTTTAGCATCGTCTTGTAGAAGTCAATGTCAGGTTTGTATTTACTCTCTTCCGGTTCTTCTAGGTTGTTTCGTAGAAGCTCAACCTGGTCAGCACCGGATTGGTGGTTTCCAAATCATGCTTCAACTGTCATTTTTGTCTAATGTTACTATTGAGGTCTTAAACTCATAAAATGTTTATTTCATAGTAATTAGAATTGCATATGTAATCCTTCTTAGGTATCTCTACTAGGTATTTCATTGCTTTCAATTTTTAGCATAGTATGTCTTTGCACTTAAGTAACCGGACTCGCTTTTAATTCAGAATGTTGTCCGTTCCTTCTGAATTATTAAGGAAGTTGTGTAATGCTTTCCTTGTTATCATCTTCAAAAGAGTTAAGGTGATAAGAGTTCCTTTTGTGATTCGCGAGCATTATTTTCCTTCCCATGCAATAGTTTTGCGTTCAAAGCAATGATATTTTTTCCCCCAAACTAGTGTCTTGTTCGCACGCACTAGTATTTCGTTTCAACTTTATCTTTATAGAAACGCCAAAGGTTTTCGGTCCCAAGCAATAACAATTCGCTTTCAAGCAATAATTTTCATCCCAAAGATATTCTGATAATTTATTCTCACACAACAATTTTTGTTTCAACGCAAACGTATTACGTTCTCACGTAATGATATTTCGTTTAAGTAAGTCTCCAAATTACAATGTTTCACTCCAACACAATAGTATTGCGTTCCCACAAAATGATGTTTCGTTCCCACGCAATAATAATTCATTCACATAATCTCTCTCTCTCTCTCTCTCTCTCTCTCTCTCTCTCTCTCTCTCTCTCTCTCTCTCTCTCTCTCTCTCTCTTTGCGTTTAGCCAAAAAGTATAGTATTTTTATGCAAAAGTATGTTGTTTAAAAGCAAAAGTTGCACGTTTCCTAGCAAAAGTGTTTCATTTCGAAAACTAAAGTACGTGTATTATGTATTATATTTCGACTCCATGATGTTTAGTTCCCAAGCAATTGTAGTGTGTTCCTGAACAAAAGTATTAAGTTCCAAAGCAATAATTTTTCGTTCGAAGGTAGTGATGATACGTTCCCACGCCACGCAGCAGTATTTCGTTCCAAAGAAAAGGTTATGTAATCCAATGCAATAAATATTCGTTCTCTCACTTAAAACAAGAGGCCCAAGATGGCCCAAATTTGCTCACCTGAGTTTAAATGTAACTGGTATGTCTTGATAATACCTGGTAAGTCATAACATGTTGTCTCAATAGAAGTGGTTTCAAATTACATTATTTTTATTGTTTTGGTTTTTAGCTATATAGGTCACTGTGACCTACTTTTGGTAGCCAAAGTGACCAGAAACACAAATGAGAATGGCAATGGTTTAAAGGTGCTATTGACTAATATTAATGAAATGTGACCAGTAATGTCTGAGAAGAAGTCTTTTGATGCATGTATGGATGGATGGCAGAGTTCCTATCCATAACAAAAGCTCACATGAGCAATTTTCAGATCCGAATTTAAGACTTTACAGATTTGACACATTAATTAAAATATTTTTTAAAAAAATTGTAAAATTCAACTGCAAATTATTTTTAAAAAATTGTTCAATTAATTTAAATAATGTCACATAACAATGATAACAATGATTTTGTAAAACAAAACAAAAAAAAAAAAAAAAAAAAAAAGAAAAAGAAAAAGAAAAAAAAAAAAAAAAAAAATAAAAAGAAAAAAAAAATAAAATTCAAGGTTTTAGCTAAATTTACATATAAGTATCACATGTATTTCAAAAATAATAATAACACTAAAAGAGATTCATAAAATCTCTTCCATGCACCATTGTAAGTCAAAAAATTTAGAAATTAAAAAAATTTAAAAATTAAAAAATTAAAAAAAAAAAAAAGATGGCCTCACTGGGATTTGAACCCTCGACCCTGGGTTGCTAGAATTGAAAATGAAAAAGGCCGAAAAAAGCGACTTGTATTTTACAGAATTCATGAAAATTGTCAAACATATGTTTCTTCACACAAGAAAATGATGTTTGCAAAAGAATTCACCCAAATTTATTAATATTGTAATTTTGGTAAAAAAAGTACTATCTACCATATACAAAAATTAAACGCAAAAACACGTAACCTAATTTTTCACAAAAATTCTTGAAATTCACAAACTTGGTAAATAAGATGCCGTAGATGCCAAATATCACATCAGATTTTATCTCAGTGAAGTGGTTTTGGAGAAGAAGATTTTTTAAGGTTTTTAACTATGTAGGTCATTGTTACCTACATTCGGTAGCTATGGCAACCAAAAACACAAATCTGAAAGGCAATGTTCTATAGATGCTTTTGGCCAAGTTTAAACAATATGTGACCAGAAGTTTCTGAGAAGAAGTCGTTTGAAGCAATTGTTGACGGACGGACAATGGACAACGGAGGGTCTGCCTCTATTGATACCAATAGCTCACATGAGCACTTTGTGCTCAGGTGAGCTAAAACACACATGGACACTAGAACCACTTCCCAGCATTTCAAGAAAACAAAGACTGACACTAGAACCATATTCTATCACTTTAAGAAATAAAACATGAATAAAAGAATCATGTTCCGTCGTGTGCGTAAAATTAACATGGACACCGGAGCCATGTTTCATTACTTCAAGAAATAAAACAATGACATGTTCCGTTGTGTTGGTAAAATGAATTTATGTCAAAATAATGTCAAACTAAAAACATTTATCATGATCTGCTTCAATATTAAGCATTTAACAATTTGAAGCCATTTAAGAAAATTTTAAATTTTAATTTGAAAATGTGCTACCCATTATTGACTAAACTTTACAAAATAACAAAATACAGGCCCAAATTCCAAGAGAAACTGAATATCAAAATTATGTTTTCTCTCATGATAGATATTTGAGAAGTTTTTTCCTAGGATCCTAAGATGTTTGCACCTCTAGGTCACAATGACCTAACAAGAGTGCCATGAAGGCCCTGGACGCTCACCTGAAAATGATGTACACTCAGCTTGATTTTGGCAAACTGGAGCTTCTATTCTTAAAAGAGATTTTTTCCTATATTTCGAGCTAGTGACCTACTTATTGACACAAAATGACCCATATATAAACTTGAGCTAGCTTTTGTCAAGAGCATCATTCTGAGACAGTTTGATAAGATTGGTCCAAAATGGATCCCCTCATATGTGTTAACAAGGTTTTTATAAATTCGACCTAGTGACCTACTTATTGACCGAACATAGCCCATATACAAACTCGAGCTAGCTTTTGTCAAGAGCATCATTCTGACTAAGTTTGATGAAGATTGGACTAAAATTTGGGCCCATGACCCATATACGAACTTGAGCTAGCTTTTGTCAAGAGCGTCATTCTGACTAAGTTTGATGAAGATTGGACTAAAATTGAGGCCTCAGGAGTGTTAACAAGGTTTTTCTACAATTTGACCTAGTGACCTACTTATTGACCCAACATGGCCCATATACGATCTTGAGCTAGCTTTTGTCAAGAAATCATTCTTACTAAGTTTGATGAAGATTGGACTAAAATTGGGGCCTCAGGAGTGTTAACAAGGTTTCTCTACAATTTGACCTAGTGACCTACTTATTGACCCAACATGGCCCATATACAAACTTATGCTAGCTTTTGTCAAGAAGATCATTCTGACTAAGTTTGATGAAGATTGAACTAAAATTGGTCCTCAGGAGTCTTAACAAGGTTTTTCTACAATTTGACCTAGTGACCTACTTATTGACCCAACATGGCCCATATACGAACTTGAGCTAGCTTTTGTCAAGAGCATCATTCTGACTAGGTTTGATGAAGATTGGACTAAAATTGGTCCTAGGAGTGTTAACAAGGTTTTTCTACAATTTGACCTAGTGACCTACTTATTGACCCAACATGGCCCATATACGAACTTGAACTAGCTTTTGTCAAGATGATCATTCTGACTAAGTTTGATGAAGATTGGACTAAAATTGGGGCCTCAGGAGTGTTAACAAGGTTTCTCTACAATTTGACCTAGTGACCTACTTATTGACCCAACATGGCCCATATACGAACTTGAGCTAGCTTTTGTCAAGATAATCATTCTGACTAAGTTTGATGAAGATTCGACTGAAATCGGGTCCTCAGGAGTGTTAACAATGTTTTTCTAAAATTTGACCTAGTGACCTAGATATTGACCCAACATGGCCCATATACGAATTTGAGCTAGCTTTTGTCAAGAGGATCATTCTGAGAAAGTTTGATTAAGATTGCACTTAAATTGTGGCCTCAGGAGTGTTAACAATCAAAAGTTGACGCACGACGCACGACGCACACCGGACAATGACCCACCACAATAGCTCACTTGAGCACTTTGTGCTCAGGTGAGCTAAAAAAGGTAACCTTGACAGGGAAACTGACAAATCTGAGTTGAATTAGTACATACATTTATATACTTTTGATCAACTTCCATTGAAATCTGTTCTAAAAATGCTGTGCTATACCATAAGCTGACATCACCTTTAGTTGGGTGAGGTAAAAATAATAATAATAATAATAATTCACTAAAAAGTTTATTCAACATTTCAAGCCATAACTGTTTAAAAATATTTCAATACAATTTTTGTGACATTTGGAATATAATAAAATCTATGTAAATGTCAACCTGTTATAAAAATGCTGTAAGTATTCAAATAATAAAGTTTAAATGAACATAAAAATATATCAACAAGATACCAATAGTTCGCAAACATTAACCTGATAAAAAAGAAGTGCCTCAGTTCTAAAATATTTCCACTTTACTGTGCATGTATTTTGAACACTGCATTAAACTAAGTTTATTAAAAAAAATAAAATTTGAAATAGCAAAATATTTTTTACCCAAAAACCTACTAATTGAGAATAGTAGAATGAATAACACCATGACAAAATATTGATATAGAAATTTTAGACTTATTTCATAAATGAGGTAATGACTCTGGTCTTTGACCTCAGCTCTATGTAGAACAACAATTCTTGAAAACATCAACAATTAAAATCTACATTAAATATGAAAGAAAAAACTTTGGCTTTATGAAGGTCAATTAAAAGTAAATCCAAGCCATTTTCTGATAAAATAAGCTGAGTTATAACAATTTTAAGCCATAATGCTGCCATATTACAAAATGTTGAAGACAGGGTATATAAACACCCAATGACCAAATGTTGGGAAAAAAACACATTTTCGAAAAACATACACTTCAGAGCAATGTTTTTTAATTTTATAAGCTTACTTTAAACATTTTTGTTCAATCTTTGTCAAGTATATCAGCTCTTTAAACAGAAAATCAATGATACTTTTTAAATTTTGAAGAAAAAAAATTTTAATGAGAATTTAGTAAAAAAAAAAAAAAAAAAAAAAAAAAAAAAAAAAAAAAAAAAAATCAGGAGCAATTTATTAGTAATGTAAAATAACTCTGCAACATGTGCTATACTTTATATATATAAGCCCATCCCTTAGAGCTTTTGTAAAAAATTAGGTCATTCCTTGGTCTTTAAATTTTAGTGCAACAATATGTACCCGTTTTATTGAATTTTACTAAATGAAGGCTAAAGATCCAAGAAAAACAAAACATCATACAAGATTTTTTTCTCCATCCAGAAATTTTTAAAAGATTTTTGTACCCTTTGTCACCTTGGCCCAGTTTTGGTACCCATGGCAATGCCAAGAACAAACCTTTCTTACATCAGCCAATAAATATTCTTATTTTATTTATCTTTCCTGTTTTTTTTACACACCCACACACACACACACACACACACACACACACACACTGCACTTTGTTATGAGTTTATATGACCTTTGGTCTAGGTAAGCTAGGACAATAAAACCTAATTGCCATGCATTTAAACATAAAAAAACTGTGACAGTTGTGTTTATATACTTAAATATACATGTACTTTGATAAAATCATAACCTGTGACAATAAAACTTATGAAAATTAACAAATTAACAAATACCAAAGAAAACATATGACACACCAATAAAACACTAATGAATTCAACAAAATATTTCGTCAGGTCATTAAAAATTTTACATCATGTTAACACTACATATATGTAAAAGAGAAAACAATTTTCCTTAAAATATGTGCAATATACTATACTTTTACTTGTTGCAAGGAAAAATAAAATACATGGGTATATAAGATATATATAGTAAACCACTCTGAAATATACATGTCATTCACATAAAATAATGTATCACTCACGTAAAAAGTATCATTCATGATCATCCATGTCAATAATGCATCATTCATGTAAAATAATGTATTATTCACATAAAACAATGTATCATTCACATAAAACAATGTATCATTCAAGTAAAATAATGTATCATTCATGTAAAATATTGTATCATTCACATCAAATAATCATCATTCATGTAAATAATGTATCATTCACATAAAACAATGTATCATTCACATAAAACAATGTATCATTCATGTAAATAATGTATCATTCATGTAAAATAACGTACCATTCACATAAAATAATGTATTGTTCAAATAAAAATAGTAAAAAATGTGTCATTCACATAAAACAATGTATCATTCACATAAAACAATGTATTAATCACATAAAATAATGTATCATTCATGTAAAATAATGTAACATTCATGTAAAATAATGTACCATTCACATAAAATAAGGTATTGTTCAAATAAAAATAGTAAAAAATGTGTCATTCATGTTAACAATGTATCATTCAAGTAAAATAATGTATCATTCACATAAAATAATGTATCATTCACATAAAATAATGTATCATTCAAGTACAATAATGAAATAGTTAAAATTAATTCAATGAAGCTATAAAGTTTGAATGTTTTGTGTTAGTAACAGTTTTAACAGTTTTATATACATGTATTGCAAATTTGAACATAAATGTGTAGACCTTATTCACTTACAGAAATTAAATAAAGTCTTCCCCTTTACTTTTGAATGTGTAACTTATTCTGTTGAGAGGTATTATACATGTGTATTTTTAAACAAATAGTTATAACTGATTAAATGAAGCTAGAAAGGTTGAATGTATCGTGTAAGTTACAGTTTTACATATTGCAAATATGAACATAAAATGTGTAGACCTTATCCACTTACAGAAATTAAATAAAGTCTTCCTCCTTACTTTTGAATGTGTAACCCATTCTGTTGAGAGGTATTTTACATGTGTATCTCTAAACAGCCTATCCTTTCATTGCAATGGTGTAAAAGGCAAAAAAATTTTCTGTTGAAAAGAATAGTTCTGATGGGAGTACCTTTATAATTTGTTTTTGCAATAGAATGAAATGCAAAACTATATTTAGCATAATGTTGAATTTACAAATACACATACTTAAATTTCAACTGAACAATGACTTTGGTATATGTATTAGTAATGAATGAAAACTTTTTATTAGAACTTTTCATTGTGTGCAATATCGATAAAAATAGGTTGCTCAGATATAATGGATGTCAAAGGTCAAGGTCAAAAGGTCGAGATTCATTCAGACAAACATAAAAAGCTAGGATAGGATATAAATACATGTAAAATGGTTTACATTAAATAAAATCTGGAAAAACTAACATACATTTCAAAACTTGATGATCTTTTCACTTGGATGGCATTCATGTTTTCAACGCAATGACAATTTGCAAACTACTTGGAAATAACACTCTAGCTATTGCCAATGAGACTAGTTTAACAAACTTGTCTTAAACAGAACCATTATGTCTATACTGATTTTATGCAAAGTTGCAAATACAACAGTTGTATAAATGCTGATGTAAAAGTCAAAACAATGGTCAATAAACTCACTTTGTGCATTAATGCTGTAACTTAAACACAATGTTTTTTTCAAACAAATGTTTTAAATGACTGATCGGGTAGGTTTAACATCTCAGTCAAGAATATATCAATTATATTGAGACACTGCAAATGTTTTGACTTGGTTCGCATCTCGAGACATTTTTGAGTCAAAGATAATACATAATAAAAGTTTGAATATCTGTCATTGTGAAAATTTCTTTTTTAAAAACGAAATGAGATATTTGTCAATATTTGAGCCCAGTGGATGTACCTAACTGAACTACTTTAAAAACATATATATGTGATATGAACAAAAATCATAAAAATAACAACTATATATTTTAAAAGTAAAGAAAAAACAAAAACTCTGTATTATTAAAAATACAACCATCACATGTAAATATTACAAGTAAATAACTATTGCTTTACAAAAATATAAATACACAAACAATGTAAGTATGTAAAACATTGCTTATAGCATAACACTTGATTTTTTTCTTCATGTGCTTGCAATTATATAATGAATAATTTAAATAAATTGCATAAAGACCGGTTTATTATGAAGTGAAATTGCAAATACTAGTATTAAAATCATTCAGAGATTCTGCATAAATTTTTTAGTCTGTAACACACACAGAGTTACATGTGAAAACCAACAGGAGTCGGTCATGGTTGTAAAATACTTATATATAGTAACACTGTATATAAAGGATGTTTCATTTTTAAAAAAGTAAAACGCTTCATAGACAGCTGTTTATGATATAAAGAAATAACACAATAAGGACTAAATTGTCCTTTAAACAGATCTGGGGGTTTTGTATAACACTCATTAAACCTTTGCAGTTCGTGAAAATTTGGAAAAGTTTACAGACCACATATGCACTTTTTTCTACTACTGCAAATATTATTGTGGCTGCAACAAAGGCAAGAGACCTTAATAAGATATTTTGAAGGGCAAATATTGTCAACAAGGCCATGTGATCTAGGGTTAACGATAAACTTTTTATCATGTTTAAATGGAGGAAAAGTGCAAATTTGAACTGAAGAACTACAAAGGATTAGGCTGAATAATTTACGGTAGAAAACTTATTCTGATAAGTTATATATATATATATATATATATATATATATATAGTTTTTTATCCATTTTAATCCATCCAACAGTACTTTAAACACACCAAAAGATATTTACTCCAAGAGCTTTACTGGTTTCACTGGTTATTGCCAATAACATGATTTTCTATCTAAATTCCAAAAAATCTAAATCCTGAATAATTTGAAGTTAAAATTGAAGTCCCTTGTACTCCTGTACAAAGACATATAAAAAAATTACATTAAATCACTTAACAATCTGAGCAGCACAATAATTTAAAATTGAAAATTTCTCAATAATTGTTGCAAATTCAAAATAATTATATTTTACTATTAAATTATTAAACAATGTGTATTTAAAAATAGAAAATTTAATTCTAAAACAATGTACCAAATCTGTTGCAACTTTATGCTCTGTGTCAGTTTAAACATATGACAATTTACTAAATCAAATGTTAATATCCATTTTGCCATTTTTTGTACCCTGTAAAGTTTCATTTCATAATATTTGTTATAATCATGATCCCTATGTACATTTGGTTCAATGGCTAATTCTATCCAATCATGTTGATGTTGCTAACAGTTTTGTGTCTTGATTATCATCACAGTTTTGTTCTTTGTAGTCTTTCTCTTGAAGTTCCATGGTTATTTCCGTTGAATCATTCTTATCCAGTAACTTTCTTTGATTCTCGTGAAGATTGTCTGATTGTTTGCTGTCTTCCCTGCCATCACAGATTTTGTGAGTAATTTTATCTCTCTTAGGTTTGATGCACCAGATACGAGTAAAAAATGGCTCCAAAATAAGCAAAAGGAAAGCACAAAAATGTGCAGCAGCTATAAATTGAAAAGAATGATCCCATACTCCAGTCAGGTCTTCTAGCCAACCTTAAAAAAGAAAGTAAGACAAATATTTGAAATTAAGTCATTGTAAAACAGACTAATAGCAATACACAGACAAAAACTTGAACAAAAACTGAAACAGAGAACTAAATACATTCATGAACACAGGACAATGATAGAATGCTTGAATGTAGAAATGAGTATAAATGAATAGAAAATGACATATATTTGTAAGTTTCAGGGTAACTATACACCTGATATCTCACCTGAAAAAGGCTGGCTTATTACTGCACCAAATGCCAAACAAAATACAGCTAGTCCCATTGCTGGCCTTAAAAGTTCCAAACCAATCCTATCTATAAGTAAGACTGGCAATAATGTGGTGTATAATCCTGGGAAAATTCCAATTGACCCTGAATATACAGCTAAGGCTGGTAAGTTAGGCAAAAATGGAATAATCAACGCACACACCCCAGAAGCAAAATATGAAAACAGAAGAACATACTCTGTAGAAACAATTTGTTTATCAACAAACATTCCAATTAAAGGCCTGACAACTATCTCTATGGCACCTGTCAGTGAGAATATCAATGTCACTTCAGTTTTACTGTATCCCAAAGCTTGTGTATGAGCAGGAAGAACTGTAAAATTTGATGCATACCCCAGGGCATTCATCACCATACTTAACACCAATATTGTAAAGCTAGGCCTTTTAAACAAAGAACACTTCATAATAGAATTTTGTTTTTTGAAACAGTAACAAGATTCTTTATTTTCTTCAAATATGTCTTCACTGCTCTGCTTTTTGGCTGATTCTTCTACTGGTGGTTCTCTGAGAAGAGCAGCAAATACACACATATTTGCTAAAAATCCACTTAGGATTAACAAGGCTCCCATTATACCATAAGTATCAATTATGATTCTGTAAAAATAGGGTAGAACTAAGCTCCCTATCCCACTTCCGGACTGTGTCAAGCCCATTGCTAAGGCACGTTTTTTCTCAAAATAAAAGTTAATGATTGTCGTGATTGGTGCAAATATAAGTCCATAACCAATTCCTGGAACAAAAAAAAAAGTTTTTTGAAAATTATTGTAATTATACTTATTAAAAAAAAAATTACTTCCAGAAGTCAGATCACCTGTAGTAGAAATTATGCATTTGATAACTGATGTTTTATCAAAATTTTTTGAATGTCCAGGTGTAAGTTCACTAAATTAGGTCATATATTATAATTAGTAATATATACTTGAAATTAAATGCAGATACAAATTGATGAAAATGTTGTTATACCCATGTTTATTTAAGAATAAATAGAATAATATATAGGAAATACTTCATGTTTGGACTCTTAGTTTGAAAAAAAATAAAAAAATTCTTTAGAAAAAAGGAAGAAAAAAAATAGAAGAAGAGATATCAATTTTAAATTTAAGGTTTTTTTTTGTTTTTTGTTTTTGTTTTTTTTTTGTATGACTTTGCCCTTAAGTGTTTATAATGACAAGAGTTATCACTCTTGGAGCACAAAAATTACCAATACACCTCTTTTGATCCAACAGATTTATGGGAAAGTGTCTTTAAGACTTAATAGTATAGTGAAAGGTGTCTATACAGAAAAAAATCTTGTTTAAAAACATTTTAATGACATACCATTAATACTGTATGAACCATTAACCTGTGTAAACTAAAAGCCAGTCTAATTCAAAAATTAATAATTTGACATACCTGCAATAACACCGATGGTCAAATACATGAATTCCATAAATGGAACAAAGGCACTTAACAGATAACCTAAGGCAACCAAAATACCACCAGTAAAGACCACTTTACGAAATGAAAATATGTGCACCACACAGTTTGCAAATGGACCTGAAATAAATACATGTATATATATATATATCAATATTCAAGCTTTGAAAGAACATTTATGTTTTGTTGTTTGTTTTTTAAAACTTGTTTACAGAAGCATAATTTATGATGTTCCATTGGCTAAGTATTTAGCACTTTCAACTACCACCCTTGCAATCCATGTTTGGTTTCCAGCATGGTAGAGTCACCTGCATAAGTTGAGTGAAGTGGAGTATAGGTGTTTATGCCATAATCAAGATTCTTTCATTTTCATACAGACTGTAAGTTTTGGGATGGTGGAGGAAACCATAGTGCCAGGAAAAATCAATCGATCTTTCAGCAAGTAAATTGATTGCCTTTCTCGCATTCTGGGTATCTTTTAAACTTAGGTAATACTGTACTTCTGCTTGAACATATACTACCAGAGTTTTCCTACCAAGCCATGATCTTGTATATGGAAAAATTCAAAAACAATGAGATAGATAAGCACAAGGTGTATCTTAATTATTTAAAATTAAAAAATTATTTATATAAAAAAAATAGGATTTACAGAATTAGAGAAGGGATGATACCAACTAAGTTGGTTCACTATAACACAGACTGTGGGGTAGATGTATGTTGTGTCCTGTAAACTGTTTAAGCCTGACCAGTTTCAGATATTGTAAATCCTTCATCAGAGTCAATGATGGTTAGCACGTGTCCAGTTTTCATACCAGAATTTTGCTGAATATGTATCCAGTGGGCACCGATTTATTATTTGTTAAAATTTGATTTACCGGACAAGTATCCTTCGTATTGCCAGATGTGTATCCATTGTATTGCCAGATATGTATCCATCATATTGCCGAATATGTATCTATCGTATTGCAGGATATTTATCAGTTAGGTTGTTGGATATGTATCCATCATATTGCCCGATTTACAGAATAGTTGCATTTAAAACTGATTCTCTGCTTCTTTTACTTATTAGCTTGAATATCCATTTAAAGTAAGATCTTGATAAAGGTCTAATATTTCACATGCAAAACTCAATGTATCTCTCAAACATATATTTTTTTATAGAAACAATGTGTTAAGTGCATTAGCAATGCAAACAGTCTGTGTAACTGTGTAAGATATACACATGTAGTACATATAAGAAGTTACCTGAAGATGTAACAAGAAAAAGACAGACACTTCCAATCCATGCAGTGTGTCCTGCCCCTGTACCATAATAGTCTAAAAATTCGATGTACAAAATACCAGTGCACTTTATACTCCCAGCTAACATGAGATAGATAGCAAATGTAGCTGTAAAAGATCAAAATTAAAAAAAACACTGAAATAACCACAAGCTATACATTTTGACTTTAACCAATAAAAGGGTGAAATTCAATTAGAATACTTTTGCTTTTCTCATTATAAAATATGTAAAACATTGAGAGAGAGAGAGAGAGAGAGAGAGAGAGAGAGAGAGAGAGAGAGAGAGAGAGAGAGAGAGAGAGAATGTGTGTGTTTTACAATTGATATGAAAGCAGAAATTGATTATATTGTGGAATTCTGATGCAATAAAGTTTAGTTTTTTAAGTTAGGTACCTAAATGAAAAAGAGAGAGAGATTTTGCTTAAATGCAATATTCTTAAAATCCAGTATTTTTTGGAGTTACCTATCAATATAATCCAGGCATACCCTCTATCTACATCCTTCTTTGCCTTTTCCTCTCCCATTATAATACCTTATTGTCTCATGTTCATTTCTTCAAAACTGTTCAAAATAAAATCTAGCATTAATCAATTTAAAAAGCAAAGATGTTGGTTACATATGTTTGTTAGTCTAACTAATCAGCCTACTTAATCCATATTATTTTGTTGGCAATTTATGTCGAAATCAAAACGTTTTAACAAAGTTGATAAAAAGCTCAATAGAGCTTGTTATTTGTTGTACTACTATAAATGAAGATTTAATATTATTACTTTTATTATGTCTAGTTATTTAAGGGATAGTGTCAGAGGAAATCAGTGTGTAACCAAAGAAAAATTCGAAGAGAAACAAAAAAAAATAAATAATAATAATAATAATATAAAAATAAAAAAATCAAATAATAGACCTTTAATATGATGTACACAGATAAAAGATTACAACTGTTACTATTTTAAGTTAAACCATGCAGGTGTAAATATAAATTTTAGTGCTTTTAAATACTCATATAAAATTGTTTTGTCTTTTTGTCAGTGAGGAGTTGAATGGTCTTAAGTTCAGCACTACTACTTCGATAGGTATACTACACATGTCCATGGCAACACAGGTATAAAACTGGGTCAAATCACTTAAGACACAAGTAATTTATTACCAGGTGTTAAAATTTGTCAGTGATTTTATCGACATCAAACCTCAGGTGGTAACCTATTAACTATAAATTTTCTTGATTGCAATTACGTACTATTAAAACGATGTAGATCAAATAAAATCACTGAAAAATTACACCAGCTGTCAAAGAACGTCTCGTTCGGATGTAAATAAAGAAAAGTAAATCTTGAACAGAAAACGGCACAACGTTAAATGGCACGGAAATATGACAATGCCGTTTTACTGTTTATTCTGTATTTTATTTTACTAATGCTATTTATTGATATAACTTATTCGAATCTTTGATATCATTAATTAAACTTGATTTATTGATATCACTAATTAAAAGATTCTAATGAAGTCGCAAGTCTAAAAGGAGGATAAACTCATCAATGAAAGTAAAAGAGAGATCAGGGATCCTGATAGAAACATATTTAAATCAATATTTACGATCGAAAGACGGTAGTACCATTATGGCAAGTAAATTGCACAAAAAATCGAGAAACCTACATTTACTAAACCTGGTTTACGACCGTAAAATTAGGTTTTACGACCCGCGGCAAAACCAGGTTTTACAGCGTAAATGTAGGATCGAATTATTGTGCAAGTTGTTTGCAATAAACCTACATTTACGCCTTAAAACATGGTTTTGCGGTCGTAAAACCTATTTTTACGGTCGAATAACCAGGTTTTGTGCCGTAAAATCTACTTTTGCGATCGCAAAACCTGGTCTTACGATTTATTGTTCAATTTGCGCCGTTAAACTAGGATTTACGACCATAGTAAATTATACACAAAACACTAAGACAACAAACTATCCCAGATTGTTTAATGTTATGACGTTTTTATTTGTTAATGGATCTAAATAGAAGTAGATTATGCTTGTTTAGTGGGTTCTGGATAGTCCTGTGAAACACGGTCACTGGTAGTCATGAATAATTTCCTACTATGATAATCAATGCAAGTGGACGTAAAAATATTACACTTCTCGTACCGCAATCGACAGAGTTGCTCATACACTTTACTCAGCAGCTGTATCAATATGGCATTAGATGACCTATCCACATATGATTAACCCTATTCAAAACCACCAGACAAATGAGAATAGTCTTAGAAGGCTCTCTCGGAAAGTGTCGGAGTTGAAATAGGAGTGCCACAAGTTATAGAACCACTGCTATTTCATTGCAAAACTAACGACTTGCAAAACCCCGTAAAATAATTACTAAATACTGCCTTCTCTATTGCAATTATTAGAACCAACGTGACCAGCTATGCTGCAAGAAGATTTTTAAAACGTTGAATTGTGGCCCAAAAATGCAAAATGCAAAAATAAAAATGTGACAATCTTTCGATTCACAAAAGCAAAAGCAAATATGAAACTCTAACTGTGACAACACCATACTACAAGAAAAACAAAAATACAGAAATAATCCATACCTAGCTTTGATTCTATACCCAATAATATCAAATGACCTAAAAAGGTACACTCTCATAAATAATCTAATGAAACCTTAAAAAGTGTCTATATGCAAAAAGACAGCATGTATAACACAATTGAGAGGATTATTGGAGTATCATTCGGGACCCAAACTTAAAATCAGATACAAGAAAGTGAGGTCACAACATTTACTCTAAATTATAAAGTTTGATAGGGAAGAATAGTAAGAAAAATCCTCGAGCAGATTGAACTCCCTACTTTGTAAGAAAGAATGCGATTACAATACAGTCCTTAAGGTACAAAATGGTCGATGAGTTAGTGCCAGTTTTACCACTAAAATCTTGCTCAAGAAGAACAAAGAAAACTGCATGACCATCATGTTCACAGAGTTCATTTCTGAAACCATCAAAAGTAATGTAAAGTAACAAACGCTTAATCCAAATACCGGCAACAAACGGTCTTTAAATCTTGTTCTTACTAACAGCATCAATCAACATTAACATGCTACCAGAAAGTATCATTTGCACACACACACACACACACACTATGATACAAATGTACACTGTAATAAGCGATACATGTAAATAGCAAGGGATGAACATGGAAATATAAAAACTGAATATCAAAGTTTACTAGTCGGTTCCAAGGGTTTTATCGTGTTCCGTGGATTTGGTTATTTGTATTATCAATACATGTTTTATTTTACATCCAGCTACAACCTATGCTTGGGAACCTTTAATCAATGTTTTATTAGTTGTTGAAATAACCATGCATGGAAGAAAATATAATTAGCAATGTCAATGTTACATTATGAATTGTCTGGTAAGGTTTCCTGCATATTAAATTAATATGTCATCCAGTGCTCCAAAAGGTGTTAGTTACATCTCTCTAGCAGTGTTAGTTTTATAGTCATCTTTACTTTACATCTTCACCTTTACCTTACTCCAGTACTGTTGTTTATTTGCTATGATAGATAAACTTTTCTTTTCGAATGGACAAACATCAAGTTAAAGATGATACCTTTGTGTTATTTTTATTGGACAACTGCGGTATCCTATCGATTATATGTCATCTTTAATAAAATTAATGTGTTTTGTCTAACACAATTATGTCTGTTAACCTTCACCTCATTTCTTATCAGAAACAATTTTTTATCAGTTACCAGACACACTGAATTAATTGCCTAGTGTAAGTCAGTCAGGGCTTTTATTTTTCGATTAACCTCGTACCCTGTATTAAGGTTACATAAGACGCTTTTACCGTTTGTTTAATCAGTTTTCTCATTGTTTGTATTTATCCGTTCTGGTTACCTATCTTATTCGTCTGTTGTTTCGAGTTCTTCGTTGTATTGTTTTTCAAAAATGTTTATATTTATTTAAAGTTCCAAGAACGATTTTCAATATTTGCGTGTTTTAAACCAGTGCGGTAGCTCAGTTGGCAGAGTGCTCGCTCCGTAAGTTGGAGGCCGTGGGTTCGAACACCGACCGGGTCTGACCCAAGACTTAAAAGTGGGCACTGGCTGTTCTTTCGCCAAGTACTCGGCATTACGAAATAAGAGTGACGGTTCTTTCGATGGGAATTTAAAATAAACGAGGTCCCGTGTCACGGTAGGCATGGCACGATAAAGACCCTGCTGTATAATGCCATCAGCGCAACGCACAGGCAAAATTTCTGCACTTTAGGCTATAGCTGGCGACGTTTCGATATAAGTGAAATATTCTTGAATGTTATTTGTCAAAATTATTATTTTAGTGGAGGAGAAAATTGTTGCAATTTATTTCACAAAATATAGCAATTTTCTATAAAAAAGAATAAGAGGGAAAAAATAGACCGAATTCTAGTTGTTTATGTCTAAGTAAGGTTTGCTGGGGTAATATTTGTTTATCGGCCAGTGACGGATATTTTAGAACAAAACAAACTGATAAGAACATCAAAGTAAATAACTGACCACTTGATTGGTCATATGTCGACCTTTTGACTTTAATATTAAACTAGTGTGATATTGTATGTTTATGCAATAACTAGCCTCTCCGTGCCTAAGATCATCATTATCAAGGACATTTGTCTCTTAAATTTATTTAATTTTCATATTAATATTTTAAAGTATAAATACCAAATATTTGTAAAGCTGTCCTCTTTAAGGTCATGATCAACATAGGCGATATTTTATGTTCGTCATAATTTATTTATTTTTTCCAAAGGAATGGAAAAATAAATTTTTTGTTACAAAAAGTTTTCGTACAGCAAAAAGAGAGGGGTATCTAAGAAATAGGTCACCTACTTCATACACCTTGATCAAGGGGGGGGGGGGGGGGGTGGGTGGGTATTTTTATTCTATTTTTAATTAACCGGTGAACGACGTCAGTGTTGAAGAAATGAATAAAGTAAATGGTATAAAAAAAATTATAATGCATTAAGATAAAAATTGTATTCAAAAACATTTCAAAAGTAGTAGCAAAAGCACAAAGGTAAAAAACTCGGTTGAAACATCAAATCTGAAAACTTCATGTCATCATCTTTTCAAATACATGTGGTGAGAATATAACAACTAGAAATGTATTTCCCAAATGAAGTCACAACCCTTATCGTTACTGTTAAAACGGTGTCACAAAAGACTACAAATTTCAGCATTGAAAAATCTTTAAAAAAGCGTTATAATGGTCGCAAAAGCACAAAGATGAAAAGCTCTGTTATAATGCCTTATTTTGAAAGGCATTTCATAGAAACATTAAAACTAATAACCCCATAAAAACTAAAACCTTCTTTAACAAATAAGCTCATGAACTTGATTTATAACCTTGGTCTCATTTAAGAAAATGGTGCTTCAAAACATCAAAAAATTAAAATTAGCATTGAAATTTCTCCAAATAAATAAATTAGTAACAATAGTAAATGGTAAAGTACTAGGTCGTGAACTTGGCCTTCGAACTTGTTCACCTTTAAAAGGGTTATTTTTATGATAACTCTTTTTCTTTAGTAAAAATAGCCAGTTGATTCAGATAAAGGTACGTCAACTTGGATTATTTTCAGGTCACCTAACAACCTTTTGGTACAGATACAGCAATAAGGGTTTTTATATATCATCACATTCCTGACTTTTCTCCAGGGTTCATTGAATTATTTTACATCAAATTAGCATCAATATTGTCAAAGGCAGGTATCATGGCAAATAAGTTATTCTACATGGCATAATACTAATAAGCCATTGCAGATAAGTAATTCGCTATAGCAGAATGCAACCATTAACACCATACAAAAACAACTTAAACTGGGAAATATGACAATGTTAATAAGAACATTGATTATAAAAACATGTACACATGCCTTCTTTGGATGAAAGATAAAAAAAGATGGCCAGTTTTGTAACTCAACTCCTATTTGAGGACGCTTACATTTTCTTATATCTTATATTAATTAGTGTTTTGCAAATTGCAATTTTATTATTCTTAAAGCTATGAGTAGAAATTTGATTTGTGATATTAGATTAAAACATTAAAATTGAAATGTTTCTGCAGGAAAAAAAATACTAGAGAAATAAAGCGTAGTTGGCTCTATGAATATTCGCTAATAAAATGTCGCACGAAAACTAACGAAAACCACACACACACACACACACACACACACACACACACACACACACACACACACACACTTGCTTGCGTGCAGTCAAAGTATATTGGAACAAATGAGAAATAAAAATGGTTCTGGAATTTGTTATTTAAACCAACAGAATCCAACAAATAATTAGACGTAATTGGCGGTTAGAATAGCTGTATCAAAGGAATAATGTAGCCACGCACTATTTACCTATCTATGCAATTTGAATGGATTTTATAGGAAAGTTTCCTCTGACTAGATTAGTTAAGCAGAATTGTAACCAGAAAAAATAATTATTACTTCTAAAATAAACTGAAGTCAAGGTTTTTGATTAACTAGTTTTATTTTACAGTCGCTTCATCAACAACAAGCAGTAGAAATACTGTCTTTATAGGACAGAAATATTTTAATTACGCTCTTTAATTATTGATATATTGTAGCTGTAAGCGACCTCAGAACCTACTAAATATCTGTTCCCTGTAGAATTTCTTAATGCATCATAAAATATTGCTTTTATTAATTTATTATTATTCTGTCTCCATTTGAAATATGATTGTTTGCTATGATCTTAGATGAGTGAACACGGAAAAACAAAGAGGTTGAGTTAACACAATGTATTTCAGATTTACAGAAGGGAATTAAAAGATTGAAAAACAATGCGGTACAATATACTGATTTCTAAAATAACTGATTTATATTGTATTTGTTTTATTTACTTCAGTATAAATTGAAAACTTAGGCAAACTATTTGACTGGATGAACTCAAACAAACATTCATTAGTTGCGTTTCATCATTCAGCATCGTGTTTTACCGTAGATTAAGTTTACATTGCTGGTTTTTGAGGTTTGTTGCAGTCCAAATAAATTTTTTACTGATAACTAGTAAACATAATAAACAGCTTGCATATGCTTCGTTTTACAATTTCAGAGAAAGATAGATTTTTTATTCAGACATTTTTCATTTTAAACACCACGTGTTACATTTCATTAGTTGTTGAACCTATGAGCGATTTGATGGTTAGAGATTTGCATTTTGTAAATTCTTACAACAAATTAATCATTATATTTGATATTGAATACTGGTAAATTTGATAACTTTCGACACCATGCGTTGTGTTTTTGGATTATATGTGTTAAATGTTGTGTTTACTATAGCTTGTTCTCAGACATTTGAGAACTATAAGACACTGAATTCTTATTTAACGGACAACCACACTAATACCATCAGACCTGTGGTAAACCAAAATGACAGCATTCAGGTAGGACTTACATTCTATTTTAGAAATTTTAATTTTGACGAGGTGGAAGGTATTCTGACATTCGTAACAATGGCGGAAATTCAGTGGAGAGACGAAATATTGGTATGGGATCCAAAGAATTTTCAAAACATTATGACGACAAGGATTGCAACAAAAAATGTTTGGATACCAAAAATTGTTTTTTCAAATCCAGCAAACGATCAACAATTTATGGATGTTATTTCTGAAGATTCATCCACCGTCTTTAATTTTTTAGGAAATGCTAGTTTGGCATTAGGTGGACTCTATAAAACGGCGTGTATTGCTTCTATTGAATATTATCCATTTGATAAACACGAATGTCTGATAGAATTAATACCTTTTGGATATGAATTTAATGAGGTTGTTATTTCCAAGTTATCTGTAAATAATTCCTTTTTGCATACGAATGGTCAGTGGGAAATTATCGTTACAGGTGAGGAGGACACGGATACATTTTCGCTGATACGTAAAATACATGTCAGTCTAAACAGACGTCCATATTTTGTACTCATAAGTTTTCTGTTACCAATATCGTTCATTACATTGTCAAATGCCTTCGTTTTCATGCTTCCGGTTGAAGGAGAAAGAGTGTCATATTCCGTCACTGTATTCCTTACATTAGCTGTTTATCTGACGATTGTAGCTGAATTGATGCCACCGGCATCCTATCCTCTGGCTATCATGAGCTATTACCATATTTTTCAGCTAGTTGACTGCATGTTTTCAATGTTTCTGAATATTTTTATTATACATATATATTACTATAAACCGAACGACGGGAAAATTCCATGGTATATAAGGTTTTTATCCAAGCTTAAAATGTGCAAGATGTGTGGAAAAGACAGGAACACAGCAATTAAAAAGATACATTTACAAAACCAACTGAGCATTCAAAGAATGACATCAGATTCAGGATCTCTATCGGAACAAGAACAACAGTACCAACAAGAGAAGAAAACAGAAGATTCCTGGTGTGGTTTGCAAGCTAAAGACACTGTCGATGATATTAACATGAGAGATATAGCTCAATATTTCAATAGCCTTTCTTGTTGTTTTATATTTGTTTTCGTTGCCATTCAAGATACCGCGATAGTTTCATTATTTGGCATGTACATATTCACAAGATAAGCTATGGCTTGCATTTATTAGAGGTTTACGTCGAAGAAACTAATCCTAGATCTATAAATAAGTAAGTTAGTACCTATTTTACTATTTGGAGTGTATAGGTTAAGTTATATAAGAACGACGTACCTAAAAAAACAACATCATATACTACAATCGTGTGTACTACTTGTCAAAAAATCAAGGATATTTAAAACTCAGCAAATACAGTTTTGTAAAATAATAATATTATTTTTATTATATACAATATGTTTGTATCTTTTTAGATCTGATATCAGAAAAGCATGTTTGTTTTGGCTAAAGTAATACTTAGATACACTGATTAACATTTCAAAACTTTTCTTTACTAGTTTTTTTTTACTGTGCTCTTTTTAGATATCTGTGAAAACATGTTACACTTATAAACCATTTTATCATTCAGTTTTTATTGTTAATGGACTAAGTAATTTCCGTTGCCTAGGAAACTGGTACAGACTTGATTCTCGTAATTGTAATTTAACTTTAACTACAATTATGTTTACCACAGCAAGATAATCAAATTTAAAAAAAAACACTGAACATGATTCCGACTATTTTACATCTCATTTCATGCAACCAACATTTATCTCAAAATACAAGTGGATTTAAAATATTTTGCATCGTTTCTTTTTCTGTGGTACTTTTAAGCCACTGTTATCCATAATACCATGAAAAAAACAGCACGTAAGTGAGTAAACAGGTCAATTTTTGTTCATTTTAAGAATTCTGAAATTAATAATTATATTTACTATTAAATGAAATGACTGCCGATATCTTTTTTGATCGTCCAAACGTGTGACATTCCTATAAGCCCTATTACATTAAAAAAAACCAAAAATTAGGATATCGGTTTAAAATATTTAAATATTTTAAGATTTGAACGTCAGTCTTACCAATACCACCAGGTGATAGTTGATGTTAGAAACAGATACTTGTGTTGTAAAGATAAGAAATACTACCATACTTATAAAACTGATATCAAAATGTTACCTACATTTTCCATCTACCTGATTATCCAGGTGAGATACTAGCATAAATACGTCACAGTAAGTTTTATTTATTTTTGTTTATTTCTTCCTTGGTGTTTCTACTTTTGTTCATGATATATGAACTCGATTTTTATTATTTGTCAGGTTATGTATGTATGTGTCAATGTGTGTCACTTTTCAAAGTCACCTTGCAAAGGCTTTACCGTTTTGCATAAGTTTCATTTTTAGACTTAAGCCAATTCTGTGTCTCTATTTTGTCAAATATTTTATTGTTTTCGACAAAAGTAAAGGCTTTGTTTCCTAGATTTTACAAAAAGATGATATCGCTCGACATGTTGGAAACTTCAACGGCTAAAACATAAGTTGATTACGCTTTTTTATGTACAACCCTTAAGCCTCTGATGCTTATAGACAGAACTTAATGTTAACATAGCGCATATAAGAATAATAATTGAGAATAAAATGAGCAAATGGGTAAATTGTATTTTAAAAATTGAAGTTAGTTATATAGTTTTGCAATTACGATTTTCTTGTTTTTTTTTAATTTTTATTTTATGTGTGTGTGTGTGTGTGTGTGTGTGTGTGTGTGTGTGTTTCAGGTTTTCTTTTTTTGATATTTTTTGCATGAAAATCGATCTTTGGGTGCATTATTTCTATTGATAAGCCTATGCACTGATCTCATTTACATTTCCAAACACTTTTCCAGAAATAAAGAATGACTTATTAATACATCTATTGATGGTCCTGTTTATAGAGCAAAGAAAATTGTCACATACTGTTGACTTAAAAAACGTGCTTATTCATCAAAGCCAGGTGGAGTTTTACAATGAGTAATTGATTTTGCTAAGATCACGTGTATTTTATACGCCTAGAAGTCTTTTAATGTGACGAGCTAGTGACTAGCATTTCCAAAAAACCTGAATATTGTATTCTTTCGGAATTCATAGCTACATGTATGATTTAATCCACATAATAATAATATTGTTATTTTTGTATTTATACTCCATTGTTACTTTTGGATCGTACAGTAAACAAAAAAAAAAAAAAAAAAAAAAAAAAAAACCAAACTCCATTAACGAAAATGGGTTAAACCTGTTTTGATAAAACAAATATTATGAAAATAAGTCTAAATACTCGGTCGTGTGCGCTCGTCAATAACTAACGGGAACAGGGTAATTGTAACCACAACATGCATGTGTTACCAAGAACCGCGCATCATATTGATCTATTTTTATCTGTTATCTGATCTACATTAGAGTTAAGTAAACATCATTTATAATCTACACAAACTTCTTGTCAAAGCAACTTTTAACGTTTTTGTTGATGGAATTTGTACATGGAATAAATAGGGTTTACAAATAAAGATCCCCTAAGACTATTTAACCTTGAAACTTCCATTATGAAAATTAATGTTATTGTAATTACTCTCAATTGTTTGTTGATCAAATCCAGTACTTTGTAAACTATGAAAAAAATAAATAAATAAAAAGCATAGATTTAAGAAGCTATGGCATACTATAGATTTTATCACTTATATCGAGTTCTTATGTCAGTTTTGGGATGGTAGAGGAAATCCAAGGAAAGCCACCGACCTCTGGCAAGCAAAATGACAAACACTAAGAACTGCCCCGAGTGGGATTGGAGAGACGTAAGAAGCATTGTGATTCGTAAGCGCACACTTAAGACAACTAGGACTTAATAATTGTTTTGAAAATAAAAAAAAGTTTCTTATCTTAACTATATTTCATTTTTCCTGTGACTGGCGATGTGTATATAGAAGCTATAAATCATCTACTTTTTAGTGCAAACAAGCATGCAGAACAACAAAGTGCATAAAACATTTTTGATAGGAATTATTTATGCCACCACTTCTTTTTTTTTTTCCTAAGTGTTATACGTTTATATTTTTAAGTTTATTGAGTTGAACTCATTTAGCTAACCTCGTCAGAAAACCATGACATGCGCAAGGCGTATATGAGCCTTCTTTTGTCAGCAAGTACATGTAAAGGCAAATTTAAAAAGAGAAATAATTCCATTATATTTTTCTTTTTACAACGACATTTATGAAGTGTAACTTAGTTGCTAGTAGTTATTACAAGAAAAATTTTGGTAAAATCTTCAGCATCCCAAAACACGGTCATAATAGCGAAATAAGACTCAAAAGAAGTGATAGACGAACAAAAAGACCGCTTATAAAACACTTTTATCGGACATCGGATGTATGTATTAAGGATTACTAGTTATATAATTAGTTGGATTGTTGAGGGCCCTCTTATAATATTATGAATGCACCACATTTACTACAGTGTCAGTCCAAAGTCGGGAATTATATATATATATATATATATATATATATATAAAAACAACAACAATTTCACAATTCAAATTTGTCCTTTCCTAGCTGTTTCAATCATTTATGTATTGTTTCGTGTTCTTAGTTACGTTGTTACTTCGTCTGCCAATTTTGAAAGCCTTGTATTTGTCAAGTGTTATAAATTTCAATGTCTAATTTTATAAAGAAGTTGAAAAAATGGCACAAGACAATGTCCTTGGTTAATAATTCTGCTAATGTAAGCTAGTATAAAATTAAGTGCAAAGCACTACTACAATGAACTGTACTGGAGAGTTAAAGGATAATCCCATCCCACCACGATAATCGCATTTATTATATTTTTCGAAACCGAGATTATAATATCAATGAACTTTTCAATATTATTTAAAGTCATTGTTAAGTGCACATATTTGTCCATTTAAAACGGTTTATTATGGTGTTCAGGAAAGGTCAGATAGGTCACTTTACGATAGGGTGACGCTCCCGTTAGATCATAGCTTTTGTGCTTCCTGGATCAATAAATACAATATAAAATAAGTGTAAGAAATCATTCAGAAACAAGTAAACAACAACAAACACCTGACTTCAGTATATCATAGACTGAATATATAAATCAAACGGGTTCATTTATCGAGGCTATATTTAATGGTTATAAGCGTAAGAAAAAAAAATTAAAATAACAGTTTCACCTTTTAGAATAATTCCTCATTAGAAGTGCTACAGGATCAAAGCATCGTAAATAGCCTAATTTAACCTAAGTATTCTGTAAACAGACACTTTTGAGAATTTCTAGTACTTTAACGGAAGGGTAAAGACGTAATCTGCCTCTTGCTGTTTTACCCGTTTTTCCGTGTGGTTAAGTGCATAAGGATCATTGGTTAACGTAAGTATGTGTTCATTAATGACATATTTGAAATATAATTAAAATATAAAGAATAAAACAATCAAATGATCCAATTTGTCAAACAGCAATACTTTTCCACAGCTGATGGGTTTTCTTTAAAATACAAGAGGCAATACTGGTCATATCGTGTAGGTAATGCAATTAGCCAATGTAAAGACCAGTAGGGTACATCATGGTAAAAAAAAATTCCCGGGTTTCCAAAGATACGTTTAGTTTTATTTAGAACGTTTATATATTGTTTTTAAATATTTTAACATTCTGGTAAAATCAGACCAAGTTCTCGGATCATTAAAAAGTTTGTTTGCACTTATTCTCATAATCATGTAAATCATATCGCGTTTTAATTTTTTTTATCTACTATATTGCCTTTATATATGGTTTGTGATTGGCTTATAAACATTCTTATTCTTCATTATAAAAAATTCCTGCCTAAGAAGTCTTAATACTGTCTGGTGTGACGTTATAATTATTATAGATTGCCATTTGGTCATTTGTGAATAGCTGCTTTTGCATTGGTATTGTGCAGCATCTTGTTCAATGAATTCCATTTCCGTATATTAGATATAAAACAAGTACGATGTCTTAGAGGGATGATGCTTGGCCTTGTTTTAAATGCCTTCAGACATTGAGCGTTAACCTTTTTATCGTTGTCTGTATCGCTTTACAATCTGCTGTCTAGTTTAAGGCACAAGCTTTAAATGATATAATGAAAAACTCATTATACAAAATCCGCTTACACAAGTTTGTGTATAAATCATTACATTTTTAAACATAAAAATCGGCTTAATATATTATAAATACAATTATATTTGAGTTGAATACCCTATGTAGTAATAACGAATTATGGTTAATAAAAAGTAGAAAAGCTTCAAGGGTTACAGCACTGATTTGACCGTATCATGGGACATAGAAAAGTAATTGTTTCAGTGGCTATGTGTAATACAAGATAAATATAACAAAGTTTACAGTAAAATCCTTGTATACCCCCTACAGTTATACCTAACTAGATAAAGTATGATAACGGGGTATATCAGAATATAAGTATTGTATAAGATGATGCCCGTAAGGAGATTAGCTGTTTTGCATGTAGATTTGCGGCTTTTATAAATTCGATGTTTTAAAATCAAGTTGCATCCAAGATTTGGCATAATCAGTTAGAACAAAGAATACGTGAAACAGCAAATTACATAAACCATCATGAACGTATTCTGACCCTAGTGTTTTATATAAAACTCAATCTTGGCTGCTGGATATTATGTACATGTATCACGGTCGGAAAGCAAATGATTCTATCTGGTAAATACATGGATGAATGTTGTTTTGTAACATAAATACTGTTGATGGCATATTCCACGAAAGAAAAAATTCAGTGACCTCTCTAATCTTGATATAAAACAATTCTCTAGTTTTATTTTGGGTAGTGCAAAACTAGTGCATATATTTGTTGAAAAACAAGGAGAAAGAAATAAGAAATCTGTGACAACAGCCGACGCAACTTAGAATAAAGCACAACACAAGAGTCCGATAGAAACAGTAAAAAAAACAAGGCGGGAAAAGAAAAACATATATTATAACCATTTATTATTCAACTTCTGATATTGCACGGGCACTGGCGTTAATGCTGATTGATGTGGTGAAGATACTATTTGATGTCCCTCCCCAAATAATGGAGGGGCATCAAATAGTATGCAAATATTAATTCTGCTTATAACTGATGGTTTAAAATTAATAAATTATTGTACCGTACATATACATGTTACATATGTAAGATTTTCTACTAATGCGTTGACATTGTTTTGTTTTGTTTCCATTTGTTTTGGTTAAACATTAGTTTGAATTAAGGTGACAGCAAATACCATCAGTTTGCTAAAATGTAGCAATAAATACAATCATTTCGCCAAAAACTAGCAGCAAATACTAATACTTTACCAAACAGTAGCAACAAATACTTACGCCCCTAATGTAAAGATAGATAGATAGATAGATAGATAGATAGATAGATAGATAGATAGATAGATAGATAGGCAGGTAGATAGATAGATACCGCTACACTGCCAAAATGGATGGATGTATGGATAGATAGATAGATAGATAGATAGATAGATAGATAGATAGATAGATAGATAGATAGATAGATAGATAGATACCACTACATTGCTAAAAGGTAACAACTATTCAAAATTTTAAATACAAATACAAATGCTTTGTCAAAAGAAAGCAATAAATTCTATAATTTGCCAAAGGTAGTGTTTAACCAAAAATTGCCACAAACAGTGTTAGCACTATGCCACAAGCTAGCAACAAAATACTTATTCTTTGCAAAAGGTAGCAACAAATACTCGTACTTTGCTCAAATATAGTAGCAAATAAAAGTATTTTGCTAAAAATTCGTACCAACTACTGTTGACTCATTTAAGAAGCCGATGAGTATAAGGTTTGGCTTTAATTGTCTTTCAATTACGTTTTTGATATGGTAGAAAATCACACCAGTTATCTCCTAACTTTAGATCACAAATTAACAAGATGCATGTAGTACAAAGAGTGGTCATTTGGTGGTCAAAAACCAAAGTAGTGTCTGATAATTCTCCGTGTAAAAATTGCAAATATTACAAATATTTCCGATAAAAGCGCTTAAGATAGCTTTCAAGAATGTCCAAAAAAGCTTTATCAATATTAAAATGCATTCTTTCTAATATCTCGATAATTATATAATATTTGCAATGTTATCAGTCTACGAGATGAATATTTCAATTTTATCAGTCTGCAAGAGGAAGATCACATACATTTTTCTTAACGTTCTTCTAATTCATACAATTATTAAAATTCTTTCAATATTTTTAACAAGATATTTAGCATAATTATAATTGTTTAAATTTTACGTATGTTTGTCTTGGTCATGTTTACAATGATGAAATCTATTTACAAATAACTCGCGTTATGTCAACAATTAAACCATCTACTATCTCTCATTTTATCTTTATCTCTGTATAAGATATCATCGGGCCTTTAAAGATTTGTGGCGTACGGAGTTACATAACACGGTATGTTCTAATATTCTTTATTTTCCTTATTTTTTTCATGGTATTATGCTTATTTAGTTACTTTATGGGTCATTCAGATGCTTCTTTGAAAGCTCTGCTTTGGTTAAGTTTTTTTAGTGGAACTGAATATAGGTCAACTTGGGCAGCTCAAGCACAAACGCTTTGTCCATTTCAAATGAATGGATAAATGCAGAGCATAAGCGTTTTCTCGATTTTCAGATTGGAAATGCTTTTATAATGCAGCTTAAGGATAACCGCAGTAACATATTTGGTCAGCAAAAGTTGTTTGTCTATTTTAAAATTACATTATAAAGTTTTCAGTAATGTTCTATGTAACTACTTTAAAGCATTTCCGTCAAGGATAGTCTTACACCAGTCTTAACTTCGGAAGATTTGTGCTTGTCACCCCGATGATGTGCTTTTAACATATGGCTAAAATGTGTACTCAGCAAAAGTCACTTCGTTAGAGACACGCAACTACCGTGAAACGAACGAATAACTCAAGTTTAAACATACAACACACGTACATAAACTTGAGTTCTGACTTCAGACGATCACTAGTTAACTAATATTTCTTAATACACTCTCTATTTTATTTGGAGAATATAATATATGAATATATTAAATATATATTTTCTTCTTATTTGTTTATTTCCGTTTATTTTATTTTTATCATTTTTTTTAAATACCGGCGTATTTCCTCTAGTATCTAAGATCACTCATATTCTTAGTGCTTAGATAATGTCCATCCAACGGCCCCAATAAGTATACACAAAGAATGAAATTTCAAGATCAAGCCCAGATGTTCAATATTTAAAAACTGTTGTTTTTTTTTTTTTTTTTTCAATTTTCAATATTCAGGAATTGAACCGGGATTTTTAAACTTTTTTCCGAAAACCTTCCGTTAAACAGATAATCATGAAACGGTTTGGCAAAGTTTGTTTCTGAAAAGGAAACCCTCAGTTATCAAACATCTATAGAATTTTTATCTTTGTTACTATAAAAAATAATAAAATTTATACAAAAGCGTAACCTGTTCCCACCAAATTTCAAGAATTGCGTAATACCATTAGTCCGCAATAATTATTCCCATTTAAACGTTTGAAGGGGAGAAATCATTTTGCAACATTTAACCGGAAATAGAACTCTTTGTTGTAGGAATGTCAGTTCACGATGAAATGGCGTCTGCAAGTGATGGAATCCCAATGGATACGTCTGAATCAACTCGTCTTTCGGAGCGGAACGGGAATTTAAATACCACCTCTGATGAAAACCTACAAAGAAAAGTAAAGGTAAATCTAAGTCACACCGAATTAAAAAGTAAAAATACACTTTATTCATTAGATGACAGTGAAAACTATTTTAGTATTTGTTAAAAAGTTTGAAGAGTTTGTAAACTTTAGAGTTTGATAAGTTGGTAAACATTTGAGTTTGAAGAGTAAAATGTTTTACTGCTGTTCAAGATTTAAAATTATAGCACGTTTTATTTTTTTCAGAAATTAAATTCCTTTTGATAATTTATTGATAGAAATTTCAGTAGAAGTTAGTGCAGTGGAATAAAAAAGGGTAAAATTGAAAAAAAGTTTTATTTTTATTAAAAATCCCCCCACAATGCATTGATGTATTTTTTACTATTATAAACAATTGATGTATCAAACTCTTAATTTAATTGTAAACTCACAATTGTAACAACCATTTAGTCCTTATTTTATTCTGTCTCAAAACTTGGAGTGGACAGATGTCTACTGCAACAGGTGTCACAAATGAATGTGTAGCTTCTGGAGAACCCAAAGTAAACAAAATTAAACTGAAAAATGAAAATTTTGTGTACCAAAAGTAGTATTCATGAATCATTGACAAAATTCATTTATTTATTTATTTTATTTATTTATTTTATTTTATATTATTTTATTTGTTTATCAATTATTAGAGTTGACTGCTTAGTTGCTAATGCATAGTCAAGCAGAACAGAGAACAAAAAAGATTATTTATTTATTTTGTTTATCAAGTATTAGAGTTTACTGCTTAGTTGCTAATGCAAGCAGAGAACAAAAAGGCTGTTTACAATACATTGCTAGATATTGTTTGTTTGAATTAATAAAATAAAAAAAACTTGGGATTTTTAACCTGTAAAAATGGGTCACAGTTTCACAATAATTATTTTACTAAAAATTCTATAATCTTTTCAAAAATGACAACTGCTGATATTAATATTACAGTTGTACATTTCAACAAAACAAGCATTCAGAATACAAATTTGTCAGGATTAAATTTAAACAAATGCTGGTATTTATGAACCATTGATTGGTTATTAGTATATAGTAAGCAGGATAGTTGTTGTGTCCAATATTATTATAACTACACAACTCATTTAATCCAGTGCTTATCCAAAGGTGAGCATTGTCTTGCTTGTTTGATTGATTTAGTGTACTTTATAGTGTGTCATGTACTTAGTTGCAGTGGCAGATGCCAAGAACATGGTTTTTAGCTATAGATTTTTTATTCTGTTATAAGGGATGGTTTTGAAACTGGATTTAATATCTTTTATTTGTTGAGTGCTAAATTAGACATCACCTATATTACATGATGTAGGAAATTGCAAAATTTTAATTAATTTTGAAAATTATCACATTTTTCTTTGGGAAAAGAAACCTCGAGAGTTTTTCAACTTTAGTCCAATGCTGTATTTCTTCACTTAGATTCAAACTTTGGATCCACCCCAGGTAATGGCCTGCAGTGGTTTAACATCAGCATTTTAACCATTTTCCTGCATCGTAGCAGTCATATGCACATACCTGATACTATATTTTGTACCAGTCTTACATGTACATGTAGTCATATCCCAGGAAGTCAAGAGTGGTTTGACTTGCACTAGCAGGGATTTTTCTGGCCATTTTGGGAAAGGGACCTTGGGATGAAATTGGGAAAATCATTGACAAAATCGATATTTTGGGAAAATTTTTCATTAAACTTTAAAAATTTTCAAATTGTCAGCACATCAAATATTTTGCCTGGAATATTTACTATTTTGATACATGCTGGTAGTCACTTATTTGTACCAAATCACTCAGACATTAACACAATATCTTCATAGACTGGCTTCAATACAAACATCTGAGAAAGTTGTTTCATGAGTTGCTCCGATTCTACCAGATCCTCATTGAGTATAAATCAAAATGTGCATAAATACAGGTTATTATAAAGATATACAAGCTACACCAAAAATATAGTTTTTTCACTTTTTCTTAAGTTTCTCAAAGCAGGATCATTTGGGAATTTTTACCTACAAAATTGGGAAAAATGTATGCTTTTTGGCATTAGGAATGGGTCCCTTTACCGGACCCTGTGCGTGGCGAGAAAAATCCCTGACTAGCACCACAGTTTCATAATTTTGAAAATTGAAAAAGATTAAATAAATAGAGATCAAGAAACATAAATCTTATGATTGAAAATATGATTTGTTGTTCTAATTATAATTATATATTATTAATTTGATTTCCCTTACCGATATGTTACTTTTTTCCTTAGAGCAAAACCTTTATATATATAATATATATATAGTAGAAGAAAGGCTTTTTTAGATTTTTGGTTTTGGTCCTGTAGATTTCAAAATATATATATATATTTTTTTGATGACAAAACTGAAATATCATTTCATTGTTTATATTAAAGAGAATTTATTATTTTCCTTGACTCATAAAAGCATCTTGAGGTGCAGTTCCTTTGTTTTCTTTCCATAAAAGGAATTGTTTACCGAGGAATGAAACTATTTATTCATTACTGATAATTTGTGAAAATGTTTCAATTTTTCCCTGGTTGAATACTTTGTACTAATCAGTACTCTAAAGTTTGCAAGAGCTGACTTAAGAATGTATAATACAGCGATTAAACTACTATGGGGGTCATACATTTCATATTATCATATATTTGTGTTTACATTCACACTCCAATATTAATCTTTCATCTCACGATAAAATTTTTAAAGATTGATACACCTGGATGGATAAACTTCATTTGTTACATGTACTTGGGAAGGTTCACATGGTGTGATATACTGGACTGTTAATTCCTCTTTTGTCCAGTAGTCATCTTAATTTGAAACTAAGCTATTATGCCTGAAGTAAGTGTGTTAATTATTTTATTTATTTCATAATCTTATAAAATCTTAATATAATAGGAAACTTGATTATCTTGACTTAGACTTACTCCATTTTAATCATAAATATGATCATGGTACACAAGTTTCTCACAATTTCAAAAATATTGAACATATTCTTACTGTCTTAAATATCATGTAAAGAACTTTGATGTTTATATTATATAATATTTATTTACTTTTTTGTTGTTGAATTCTTGTACTTTTAAAATTGTACCAGTTCATGTATTTAATTACCAAGAAACAGTCATTGTACATTAATCATGTATCATTGATAACCTTTTGTTTAGGTAATTATATTACTGCAAATGCCAAACTATATTACCATACAAATTGGTACTTACAGTAATTTATGAAGAGTTCATTTGCTTAACAATTATATAGATGAATATTGTTTTATACAGGAGTTATTAGGAAATTAAGTTAGTAAATTAAAGCTTCAGATATGCCTCAGTCAGATTCTTGCAACAACATTGACTGATTTCAGATGCCAATTTATAAAAATATCACATATCAAAAATAAATGCAACTATATTAAATAAGAAATGTTATAATTACGCATCCTTTTCCCAGTTTTTGATTTTAGTAGGTGAATGGTTTATGGTGCTGACCACACCCTTCCTAAGCAAGAAAGTTGTCAGTTTGCTTGTCAAAGGTTGATGGTTTTTTTAATAAGATATTCTGGTTTCCTCCACATTTCAGAACGGGACTGCCCTCAATCAGTGAAATAGTATTGATTGAATGATATAACATCCTTTTTCCAACCTTTACTAGTTTTCTAGTTTTGCTACACTTTTTTAATACTTCTACTTGATGATCTTTGAAACCAGCTTGTTACTACATCAAGGATAAATTATCATATAAACTGTATCAAAATAACAGCATACATATCTTATACAGATTAGATAATTTTTAACTTCTCAGGGTCCTAATTTGATAATCAGTGTCCATAACAACGTTTTATTTTATATTTAAATAGGTCTGACTTGTTTACATATATTGACTATGTGTAAATTTACTCTGATCACAAAAGAAGCTATAGTATCTTAGCATTTTGTTACATTAAATTAATTTGAACTCATTAATTGTTTCCAACTCTTTTTCAGTATTTATATTTACTTATGAAAATAAAAGAAATTCAATTTATATACTAAAACCTTCAGGTCCATTGAAATTATATGTAGATTTTATTTGAATCTCTCTTATTAACAACTAAGTTTTTGATGGGGTCATAATTGCAATTTTTTAAGAATATGTTACAGTGGTCAACTATCAATCTCTCCCTCCCTGCAAACAAACTATTTTGTATCAACTTGTCTGTCTGTCCATCCATCTGCAGGTAGATTGGTTTCTAGACAATACAAACATGTACATTAAAATTACTAAACAATTCTTAATTATATAATTTCATTATGGTTTGAAGTCTAAGTAGAATAAGATTTTTCATGAAAATAATTCATTAAATGTTGGAATGTGCAAGTAAAAAATCCTTGAACATGGAACTAGTACATGTACTTAAAATTATTGCATGGCTTTAGTTCAACAAACTGATTATGAAAAAAATAAGGGGCTTATTTACAGAAATGCAGAAGGGTAATTTTGGAATATTGTATTCAGTAGGTCACATTTTAAACACAAGTTGTTACATAAAGTCTGAAATTTGGTTTGATTTATAGATGTTACCGAATGTTGAACAATGTGAATGAACAGCTTTGTTCAGTTTTTTTGAAATAGTAAAGCAAGAACTTTTTGATTGTTCATTTACTGACTAAAAAGTTGATTATAGTAAAGTACTTTCTACATATGCATATATATATATATACATATATATATATATATATATATATATATATATATATATATATACATACTAGTATACAGTTATCTCTGAGGATTAAATAAAAAAGCACTACTCAATAAAAATGATTATAACTTGTTATGTATGAAGGATGAACATTACATTGGATTTCAGAAAGTTTAAATGTATTTTCTTTTGATGGTCTATATAGTGTAAATTTATTCAAGAATTTATTAGTTCTTTTGAAAATTCATTTACATGCTGCCTGTTATGTATATATTGAAAGAAGAAAATATGGTAAACATAAATTATGAAACTATATTAAAAGGTCATTTATGGGTATTTTAAATATGAATAAGAGTATGATAACAAAATTTTAGTAAGATGTTTGTTATATGTCAACAGGTCAAAGATTTATGTCTCTAACTGAATATGTAAATAAATTTACAATATTGCATGGAAAGGGGAATAACTCTACTAGTCTATCAGATTTGTTTCACTCAATGTGACTTGATTTGGCTTGTTTCACTTGTACTAGAAGAGGTTTCGAATTTAAAAAAAAGAAAATACATGTACTTTGTAGTGAGCTTATTTACCATAATTGAGTAATTATACCTCAATTAATTATATAGGTGATGCATATTGTTAGATGGATTCAAATATAGTTGTTAGTTTATTAGGTTCATTCATAATTCATTCCAACACAGTCAATTTTTTTTTCATGAATATCAAAAGTCGAAAAGAGACAATTTTGGAATGATGGAGAATACCAGAGTAACCCAATCTCCATCCCCCTCCCAAAAAAAAAAAAAAATAAATAAATAATAATAAAAATTTTGGCATTTTGCTTAGACAGGAACATATATACTGTATATTCATTATACATGTTCCTGGTTTATTTTGATCTATAAAATTTAAATGATGCATTTTCAAAGTTATTAAAAATAACGTGTTAGATACATACATCATTATCTTATGATAAGTGTATCTGTTACCAGTACTCTGTGATATACTCCTACTCTGTATGTACTTGAAATTTGACTTAAGTTAGTAAAAGATGCAATTTATCACATCATAAAGACATATTAGATTTATATCGTAATTGATGTTTTTTTAACTCTGAATAGAGCATCTTTATAATTTAGTGTGACTAGGTGTAATTAATTGATATATAGAGCACCTTAATCATGATTAAAACTGCTTATTTATGAAATGTAGTATAAAAAACAAATCAATGTAAATAATTAATGTGCCTCTCATTTATCCAGAAAAAATAGTTGATGCAAATTACAGGCTTATCTTGATCTTGGATTCTTCTTTCCTGGATCTTGATGCTGCAAAGGTGTACCTGTAAATAGAACATACCTGAGATAAGTCAATTTTTATTGGGCTGATAGCATTATTGATTGAAGATATCACTTAGGGGATTCTTGCTGATTTTTTTTTTTCTGCTGATGACTGTTAATATTTTTGGCAGTGTTACCTCATTGATAATTTTTGTACTGTGCACTTAATGTTTGTGTGATTTTTTGATAGATTGTATGATATATATTGGCTTCTGTTATAAGTGAATATTCCTTAATATTTGTAAATTTAATCATGCAGTTTGGATGGATGAGATTTTGACGTTGAGCTATTGTGCTTGATTAATACATGTGTATTTATTTTTTAAAATTTAAATGTAAATAGTGGTTTTATTTTTGTGAATGGTCCTATTTGCACCAAATGAAAAAGCAAACATACTGGTAACAATTAAATAGTTATTGTGTTAATATATGTACATATATACACATCAGTATATTCATATTAACTGTGGAAATCAATGTTGTATTCGGAAAGGTATCTAGATGATGACAATAAATAGCCATCAGCGATATGCGATAAAACAAATATACATCTCCATGCCTGAGGAGATTCCTTTGGTAAGTAATAAATAGTTTTTTTAAAGCAAAATATAGAGTTTTGATTAAAATTATTGATATATTAAATCTGTTTGCATACAATTTAAAGTTTTTTCATGAGATAATATAATAGACAAGTAGTGTATTTAAGTTCATGGTTTATAGAAAAAATAAATATTGGTAGGTTTCAAATCAATAAAATAATTGTGCACTCCAATAAAATTCCTCTATTTTAACTCATATACCAAGTAGTCTTGAGCACTGTGAGAAGTTTGCTTGTGGATAGTTTGGGTTTTCTAAGGAGTGGAGTGGATTAATGATGTTTTACACCACAGTCAAGATTCTTTAACTTTTTTTGAGATGGTCAGTTTTGGGATGGTGGAGGAAACCACAGTGCCTGGAGAAAAAAACCAACCTTCAGCAAGCCAACTGACAAACTTTCTCACACTAGGATCAGTCCCCAGTGGGATTCAAACATAAGCAGTGAGAGGCACTGTGATTCGTAAGTGCTCTTTAGACCACTCAGCTACCGAGGCTCCCAGTTTTCTAAGAGTACTCTGGTTTTCTGTACAATACCAGAACTGACCTCATTGATTCAAATTAATGAATCTTAATACAGTTATAATACACTTTTACTTCACATAACTATTCTGTTGGTTAAAATCTTGTTAAAGACAATGTTATGCATAGACAGATTTTAGCCCCAAGTTGAAAAACCTTCAAAAATAAATTTAATTAATGGCAAATTTTACAATGATAGTGGACTGAATATTATACCATCAGGAAGAAATATAATTTACTTAAAGGAGATCTTACATTATATGTTTTTTGGTCATCCAGCATTATTCAAGAAAGTTTTGCATTTTACCAGTCTATCCACCTGCCAAATGAATAGGTACCAACTGAAGATTACTTAGGTTAACTTTTTAATGAACTGACATTCAATGTGGGGGAGGTGGTTGTACTAAAACATAATAAATGAACTTCCACATAAAGATTATATAAGTTTTGTACAGTTTTAAACTTTTATTGTTGCTCTCAGTTATTGCTAAACTGTTACATATGATTGCATGATGAAGTGTAAATTTGAAGTACCGGTAAATCTTTCTAACATAATTCAAGATTGATTACACTCATACATTGTCAAAAACATAAAAGTGTATCCTTACTCAATCTCAACCCTTTTTTTGAAAAAAAATCTTCTTATCAAAATGAATAATACAAGTAACATCAAAATTATATATTTTTTTTAAAATTTGTATATCATTGTCAAATCAGATTTAATTGAAAATAAAAATACTTAAAACTTTTATTTTTGATATTTCAAGATGGACTAAAAAAAATTGTTGGGACCAGTTGTATCATTCCTGTTACCAAAATAAGTGAAAGAATCTTGACAGGGGCGTAAAACTCCATTACTCCACTCCATCATATATCATGTATATAAAGTCACTTAGCTGAGAAAATCAACTTTAATTATAGTTTGCATCTGTTATGATGACAGCGACTCCATAAAAGCTACTTTATTGATTTATTATGAGTTGTGATTTATAATCGTAAGTTAAAATTTTTGGACACTCCTTCTTCTCCTTCTCTTTTTATGCTCTTGATTTATTATTATTGAAGGGTGCACTCTTCTGAATTATCTTGAACTGAAATTATTGAAGAATCTTGTCTTTTATAGGAACCACATATATATTGTTGTGAAATTCTGGCTCAAATGGTCAAAATTTTTTTCTGTGAAAACTATATCATTTGATCCCTAGTCTTACATGTATGTGACTTGTTTTATATAGTGCCCTGTGTTAGTCACATAGGATAGTTTTACTCTCTCTCTCTCTCTCTCTCTCTCTCTCATATATATATATATATATATATATATATATATATATATATATATATATATATATATATATATATATATATGTATTTTTTTTTTACCAACAGTACCAAAAAGTATTAATAACAAAAATTAATGATCATCTTATACAATGTGTTATTTGGACTTGTTAAATAAAAATTGTATCATTCTTGTAAGGATGAGAAAAATAAAACTAAGTTAATTTCTCCTAGGACAAAATTAAATGGTAAAAGGCAGGCATCAAAGTGTTTTCTACTATTGATTTCCTAATCTCAACACTATCATGATATCTATACATTTACAACCTTTTTGTGTTGGAAAATTGATGTAACAACTCTTTATGTTTTGTTTTCTATTGTTAGTTTTTATGCCAACTGCTGACTTATCATATTGACTTTTGATTAATTTTTATGATGGGAAATTGAGAAGCACTAATACTTTTATTAAATTTGTATTGATTTTAAATCCATAATAAGTTATACTTTATTACTCTCATCTTAATGGTTTTGTTTACAAATGTATATTGTTACTGATAAATTGGTTTAGTTGATTTCCTATTGCATGTTCAAATTTATGTACTGGATTGCTGTAGTTAAGCTATATGAAGTAGATTTAAAGTGTTTACAGGTACATCTAATTAGATTACATACCTTTTTAAAACAGATTTTAGCCAAATTTTGTCTTTAGTCCAGATACATACCATAGTTTTAAGACAACTGTTGTAAGAGTTGTGCCCCTTTGTCTACTGTTATTTCACTTACTAAGTTTTTTACCTGGTAGGTACAAAAGATCATTAAAGTATTTTTTTTTTTTAAAGTCTAACTATTATCTAAATTGCTGTAGTTAAGCTATATGAAGTAGATTTAATAATTTAATTTATGCCCTAGCAATATCAATTACTACATTGTGATTCAAGTTGACCTGTTACTTACATGTGCTGGTTATTTGAAAGTTAACTCGAAATCTTTTTAAACACTGTTTAACTGGACTATTTAAGCAGACCTAATAACAGGTTTTGATATTTTCTTTAAATGACCTTCAAAATAAGGTCAAGGTCAAAACTCAACATCACGGATAATATTTTAATGTAGATTTGATGTGATTTATTTTATTTTATTTTATTTTATTTTATTTTATTTTATTTTATTTTATTTATTTATTTATTATTTATTTATTTTTTTTTATTTTTTTTTTTTGGTGAAAGATATTTTATATTTTATTTATCATGCTGCAAAAAATACAATAAAGTAAATCTTGTAAATTTTGTAAATTTTGGAACTTAAACATTTTAACTAGACATAAACAGATGAGCATGTCAGGTCATTTGGTTCCCTTGTTAATAAATTTGATTTTTTGCAATCTGCAAAATATAGTAAAGTGATTTTAATTATAGGAAATTAGAAATATCATTGACATTTATCAGGTGAGCGCATGAGGCCCATTCGGCTTCTTGTTATTTGGAACAGCAGTAATACAAGAAGGAAAATGATGTTATTTTTTTCAACATCTTGTTATTACAATTCAGTGACTGTCAGTTAGATTTAAACTTAAAATTACAGAGAACCTGACCACAAAAAGTTACTTACTACAAATTACTTAACAGGAATGTGAAATCTTCCTTTAAAATGTTAAATGGGTCAAGAAACAGGCAGGGTATTAGCTAAGCTCTGTAAGAAAAAATCTGTTTGATCCAATAAAACATGCAATGCGGTGCTATACCAGATAGGGGTAAATATGATTTGTTTAAAGATAAGAAGTCTTTTACTTACCTTCACGAGATTGTTGTTGCTGCATATTTATATCTTCTTCTAGTTCATGATTTTGTCTATGATATCCTGACCAAGTCATGCTCACCTATAGTAATTCTCTATACTAAATGTTTATATTAACACATAGAATTACAGTTTTATATACCTGTGTATTCAAGTCTAGTGTTTTATCTCTTAATCACCAAAGTTTACCACAATTATCTGACTTACTTCAACTATTTTGAGAGTCTGCCAAAAAAGAATTTAACTGCCAAATCTGAAATAGACAGCAATGCTAAATAACAATTACAGTTAAAGTTTTTGTGATGCTTTTAGAATATACTGTAGATTGAGAGACATAAAGCAAAAAAACACCTGCTTCAACTGAGAGTACTGTGTATATTATAACATCCTGCTACTGATCAATTATAGTGTTTCAAAAGTTTGTTAGTAATTTTTTAGTTAAATTTTTAAAATAATTTCCCCTTTTTCCCAAAATCAATACAGATGTATACTAATTAGCAAATTTCTTTTCAATTCAGTTTAACATTTTTATGCCCTACTTCATCAATTTTAAAATGTGCATTACCAACATGTCAAAAATCAAAATTATACAGAAGAATATGATTATGTTCTTTTAGCAAATTTCAAAAGATTCTAATCATTTTAAAGTAATCATTATTTAAAAAAAAATTCTCTTTTTGTCAATAAATAGATATTTTGATCTACCCGGTAGCTTCAAACAAAATGGTTCCAGCAAAACAGATAAGGAATTATGTTCTGAATTGTGTGTTGACGCCTTGGGTGTTTTTGAAATTAAAACACAGATATTGATTTTAATAAAAAATCTTTAAAAAATAAACTCCAGCCTAAAATTCAAATGTTATTTATTGATTATCAGACTAAAGACTCTATATATAAATATTAAAACTTGAAATATCAATAATTTTTATTTAAATAGGTACATTTTCTCCTCTCACTTAACATTTAACACCTTTATCTTACTTTGGTCCTGTGCCAAACTCAGACTTATCGAGGAGGTAAATCCCTGCAAACGTTTTACTAATACAACAACTGATTTCACTTATCTACTGTTTAAAAGTAAATATAATGTTCAATTATTTCTTTCATACAATCTTTAATTAATTTCTTAATACTTAGTCGTATATTGACAAAATTGATAAAATAAAATATAAAAATTACATAAAAAACTTTGGTCAACATGGCCAAGAGGGATGGTACTTTTACTGTTGGACAACCAATACTTTATAAATTCAATTCAAGCCTGGTAAGATATCTCAATATGAAAGTATTTGTTGGATTAAAAAAATATATATATATATTGCAATTTTCTTTAGTTGAAATAATTTTTTGATTAAATATTTTATTTAGCAGCTTTTGTTTGGATTCTTTTAGTAATTAAAAGTCCTATTATAGCAGTTATAAAGATAACAAATTCCTTTGTGATGGCATGAGAACATAATTAATATGATTTTAGTACTGTTGTACAATATCAAAAAAACTTATTCATTTTTAAATAGTATACAACTGTTTAAAGCTTTATTGCATAATTCTTCATGTCAGCAATCAATAGGAAAAATCAGGGTCATGGTTTAATATAATTATTGCATGCATCGAGTTGTTCTAAAGTTCATGGTAGAGAGTGTTTACTGACATGTATGTTAACAAAATAAAGGAAAACATTCATAAATAGGGAAGACAAAGGTAACTTAATAGCATTATGTTTAAAATCTCAAAAAAAAAAAAAAAAAAAAAAAAAAAAAAAAAAAAATACACCTGTTAAGATAAAACAGTGTTTTGTCTATTAAACCCATCTTGATCTTGATTAATTGGTGGAGCATTGCAAGGCATCATTTTAATTCCGTTTGCTCTGGTCAGAAGCATAAAAATAAGTAGTGACTGTTCTGTTACCAAACACAGCTGGCTCCAGCTAAGAACATGAAAATAAGTAGTGCCTGTTCCATACCAAAAACACTGCTCCAGCTAAGTTCATAACAATAAGTAGTGCCTGTGTCATTACCAAACACAGCTCTGGCCAAGAACATAAAAATAAGTAGTGTCAGTACTTAACCAAACAAGGCTCTGGCCAAGAACATAACAATAAGTTGTGCCTGTGTCATTACCAAACACAGCTCTGGCCAAGAACATAACAATAAGTAGTGTCAGTACTTAACCAAACATGGCTCTGGCCAAGAACATAACAATAAGTAGTGCCTGTGCCATTTCAAAACATGACTCTGGCCAAGAACATAACAGTAAGTAGTGCCTGTGTCATTTCAAAACACGGATCTGGCCAAGAACAAAACAATAAGTAGTGCCTGTGCCATTTCAAAACATGGCTCTGGCCAAGAACAAAACAATAAGTAGTGCCTGTGCCATTTTAAAACATGGCTCTGGCCAAGAACATAACAATAAGTAGTGCCTGTGTCATTTCAAAACACGGCTCTGGCCAAGAACAAAACAATAAGTAGTGCCTGTGCCATTTTAAAACATGGCTCTGGCCAAGAACATAAAAATAAGTAGTGCCTTTGTCTTTTCAAAACATGACTCTGGCCAAGAACATAAAAATAAGTAGTGCCTTTGCTTTACAAAACAAGGCTCCAGCTAAGATCATAACAAAAAGTAGTGCCTGTGCCATTACCTGACTAGTTAGTCTTGACTCTTTGACTAGGTAGTGATTTTTGGTTGCAAAAAACTCATTCTTTTTTTAAAATTTCACCTAAGAAAATTATCAAAGTAAGTTCAGGTGCTGTCTATTTGTAACAATGTAAGATGTAGTTTACTTATCTCAAAACACAAGTGGTGCATTACTAGAACTGAATCATTTTATACAATAATGGTGCTATCACACTGATCCATTTTGTTGTAGATATAATACCATAACTCACTTTGATGCATTATACTGCTATAAATTTGATTTAAATAAGAAAAGCCCAAAAGCAAACAAAATATAAACTATAGATTGCCTAGAACTCTTATATCACTAGGAAATTTACTTGTACAATCTGGCTCACAGTTCTTCTTTGATAAAATTATACATGCATTTTCTTTTCAAACACTTTTTTAAATTTACATTATAAGAAATATACCATAAGACTACCCAATACATATATCACTATTATATATTAATAAAGACTATTTTGCATTATTGTTGCAGAATAAATATTTTTTATTATAGTCTTGTTTTTTTTAATTCTCAAAAAAAACCCACAGTTATTGGATAATTGTTATTCTATGTATGGTATACAATCTATAGTTTTATAAATATTTAACTGTTAACGTATGTATGATTTTTATTCTGTTTGCTTAGCCTCACCACTCAAAAGCGTCACACATACAAAATAAAGAATTAAAACACTGTAGCTGAATAGCATAATTGGATTTTCTTCCATTTATGTATTGTTAAGAGAATGAAGTACTATATACATAGTCAATAGTGCTATACATTAGTCAATACCAGTCACTGAAGCATTGGTACATTCTGTTGAAGAAGCCAAAGTTTTCCATTTCTTTAACGTCCCACATCTAAACTCTTAACAAACCTTAGTATATAAAAGCTTCGGTGTTTGTAAATAGGAAAACTCTATGAAGAAATATAAAGCACCATTTAGCACCAGCCTGTATATTTATTGTAATATGGATAAAGGATAAACTTAACATGATGGATTTTAATGTTGTTAAACTGGAATTTTTGGACAAACTTAGGTTTTGAAAATGATTTTCTCCTAACCAGAAGTGATTTTGTATTTGATTTCAATGTATTACCAAGGTGTTTTTGTAACTATAATGACAATATGGCTCTATTAGCATCTAGCTACGGACACATTGGTATTTATTTTTTCTCAAGATTGATAGCTAATGTTACATGTTCTGCATAGTTTGTTTGTCAAATTGGAACTTGAATTCTAAGTGCAGAATGCAGGAGATAACAGAAGCTCTCATGAGTTGTTAATTATTTTATATCTCTGCTTCATTCAGTTTCAATCAAAAATTTTCATCATCAAAAAGAAAGAATAGTTGGAAAAAAAATTTAATAAATGATTACTGTGATGGGATAATTATATAAACCTGGCTAATGGAAATATTTATTTAAATATATAGATTATTTCATTGTGGATATATTGGTAGAAAAGTCTAAATATTGTCAGAATGACAAACAATATGCTTTTAAATCCATGGAAGGTGAAAAGTCCAAGATCAGTCATTAAACATCTGAGATTCAAAGATCTGAATACCGTTTCTGTTGGGCTGTTGCAGTGTCTTGACTTGCCAGTAAGTAATTTTAATCATTAATGTCATAATTGGATGATTAATTTTGATAGATAGTTTGATCCTATATTTGATTTAAATGTATGCAGCAGCTTGCACATAGCATCAATAATTGTAATTTTATTTTCTTGTGTTTTTGATTACAAAATGAAAAAATCTGGAATATTTGGCTATTTAGGTAGGAATTTGGTTGATTTACTAAAAAAAAATTAGTTTACCAGAAATAAGATTTAACTGAATATCACAATTCATCCTGGCATTAATTGTTTGATCTCTAAAAGCTTTTTATGTACCATAATGAAAATTAATTGCTGTATTAGGAAAATTCAAGAACAATTTTACAACATAGTAAGTAGTTTTAGGCCAACAAAGTAATTGTAGTTTATTATGGACACAAAACTTTAGTTTCAGTTATCATTAAAAAGCTGGCAAGTTGCCTAATTGAAATATTATGAAAACACTGTACCAAACTTATACTAGTTAAATTTTTACTTCCCATGGTGCAATGCTCCTTTTAATCTCAAATTTGATTTTGCATGTAAGGGATGTAGCTACCTAGACAAGAAGTGCTTACCTTTCCTGAGCACCTGGCCTCACTTCTTTGATGGATGTTTGTGTGTATAACTAAATTGGCCAGATTTCAAAGTTTTTTACCTTTTTTTTGATATTGTGATTTGGATGTGTACTGGTATGTTTATGTTTTATTTTATTGAAATTGATTTTAAACTATTGTTCTGAACAAATTGAAAAAAATTATTAAAATGAAAGTTGATATTGATGATGTATTGCCACATTACCAAAATGATGTATTAATTATAGAATATTGAATTATCTTTGTTAAACAAGGTATTTACAATAGTTTTGGCAGCTTTTCCCACCCATAGCATTGCTGACGGTTGTAATATTAATCCTTCTAACTATTGCCAATAAGTGTTTTGATTTGTGTCTCTTGATGTCTTTATCTAATGCCTTAGAAATCTTTGACATGTTCTTGCTGGCTTAAATATTATATTGTTTTAAAGTAATATGTTCCTAGTGGCTCTAACTATTAAAAATGTCAAATTGGAAATATTTGACTATTTAGGTGGTAAATTTAATAAAAAATTTACTGAATCGAAATATTCCCAAACTTTATCATATGACACTTTCGCCTGGGATTAATTGTTTGATCTCTAAAAGCTTTTTTATGTACTACAATGGAAAATATATTTCAATATTTGAAAAATTTAATAAGAAATAAGATAGAGGAAACTTCTTTTACAACCTTAGTAGTTGTAAGGCAAACAAAATAATTGCTTTTATTGTAGTTTATGGCACAAAACTTTAGTTTCAGTGATCATTATAAAGCAAGCAAATTGCTTTAATGAAATATTATTGAAAAATGATTTTAAACTATGGTTCAGAACAACATTGAAATAAACTATAAAATGAAAGTCGATATTGAAGGTTTTTTGTCACATAACCAAAATGTTGCATGAATTGTTTAAAATTAAATGTTCTTTCTACACAGTATTTTCACTGGTTTTGGCAGCTTTGCCAATAATAGGCTGTGCTTGCAATCATTAATTTCTTTTGAAATTCACTTTATGTCCAATGCCTATAAATTATAATAGTATTATAGGCAGTGCATTGTGTTTCTTGTCTCTTATTACATTTGTTGTGATGTCATGCTCTTTGTGGCTTTAAATACATGTATTGCCAAGGAAATGGTTGTATTGTTATGATCTTGGTGGCTTTAAATACATGTATTGCCATGGAAATGGTTGTAATGTTATGATCTTGGTGGCTTTAAATACATGTATTGCCAAGGAAATGGTTGTATTGTTATGATCTTGGTGGCTTTATATACATGTATTGCCAAGGCAATGTTTTGTAGTGTAATGATCTTGTTGGCTTTATATACGTGTATTGCCAAGGAAATGGTTGTATTGTTATGATCTTGGTGGCTTTAAATACATGTATTGCCAAGGAAATGGTTGTATTGTTATGATCTTGGTGGCTTTATATACATGTATTGCCAAGGAAATGTTGTATTGCTATGATCTTTGTGGCTTTATATACATGTATTGCCAAGAAAATGGTTGTACTGTTATGATCTTGGTGGCTTTAAATACATGTATTGCCAAGGAAATGGTTGTATTGTTATGATCTTGGTGGCTTTAAATACATGTATTGCCAAGGAAATGGTTGTATTGTTATGATCTAGGTGGCTTTATATACATGTATTGCCAAGGAAATGTTGTATTGCTATGATCTTTGTGGCTTTATATACATGTATTGCCAAGGAAAAGTTGCATTGTTATGATCTTTGTGGCTTTAAATACATGTATTGCCAAGGAAATGGTTGTATTGTTATGATCTTGGTGGCTTTAAATACATGTATTGCCAAGGAAAAGTTGTATTGTTATGATCTTTGTGGCTTTATATACATGTATTGCCAAGGAAAGGTGTATTGTTATGATCTTTGTAGCTTTAAATACATGTATTGCCAAGGAAATGTTGTATTGTTATGATCTTTTTGGCTTTAAATACATGTAATGCCAAGGAAATATTGTAGTGTTATGGTCTTTGTGGCTTTAAATACATGTATTGCCAAGGAAAGGTGTATTGTTATGATCTTTGTAGCTTTAAATACATGTATTGCCAAGGAAATGTTGTATTGTTATGATCTTTTTGGCTTTAAATACATGTAATGCCAAGGAAATATTGTAGTGTTATGGTCTTTGTGGCTTTAAATACATGTATTGCCAAGGAAATGGTTGTTTTGTTATGATCTTAGTGGCATTATATACATGTATTGCCAAGGAAATGTTGTATTGTTATGATCTTCGTGGCTTTAACAATTGCCATAGAAATATGTTGTGAGTTAATGGTGTCTCTAACTATTGCCAAAAAATGTTTTGAATCTTATCTTTTGGTGTCTCTAAATAATGCCATGGAAATATTTGCAGTGATATGTTCTTGCTGGCTCTAACTGTTGGAATGTTCATAGTGTTACATTCCAGGTGGATCTGTCTTTTGCCACAGAAATGTTCTTGTTGGCTCTAACTATTGCCAAAGAAATTTTTATAGTTTTATGTACTTGGTAACATTATTACCACAGAATTTGTTGTAGTGAGCTTAAGGTAAATCTTAACTATTGTTAGTTTATTTTTTGGATTTTATTATTATCATTATCATTATTATTTATTTATTTTTTTTGATTGGCTCCAACTATTGTGCCAAGAAAATTGTTTGTAAATTTTTAGGTACTCGGTAACTCTAATTATTGCCACAGAAATGTGTTGTCACAAGTTAATTGTGGCTTTTACCATTGCCAATAATATGTTCTTGCCAGCTTTGGCTACTGAAATGTTTTAAAGTGTTATGTTCCTAGTGGCTTTGACTATTACCACAAAAATATGTTGTTTCAAATTATGGTGGCTTTAGTTTTTGCCAAGAAAATTTATTGTTATGTAATGTTGTGAAAAATCATTTTTAATGAAGCTCAAATTTGGCGTTTAATAGTGGAGTTAATGCTAGTGTTATATATATTTTTGGTTGGTGGTGCTAGTACACTAGTTCCACAATTTATGGTGTGTATTTTCTAATTATTATCATCCTTTAAAGGGTTTAAATTTCTCATATTTTTTTTTATGAATTTTAATTATTTTTTAACTATTTAACAACATGAAATTTTCATAATTTTAACTGCTTAATGCAATTGCCAGCTAATTTATGTAATGTATGACATTTTATTTAAGCATACTTTATTTTTTGCTGTTCATAAATACATTGAGAATATTACAAAAATAAAGTGATAATAACTGTGAAGTACTATATCGTAGAATAAGACACTTATCTGTTCCTGTGTCTATTAATTGTATGGTAGTCTGTTTGAGGACATTAAATTTGGTCAGTTTCTTATCAATTTTCATGATAATTTCATGTTTTCAGTCTCTGAGGTGTTATTGTTGAAGTTTAGGTGAGAATATAAATGGTAAATAATCTGTTGATAACAACATTACTTTTCTGTTAGCACTTAATGGCTATGTCACAAGACAATTTCTATTTAAGAGACAATACATAAAAGTTTGCATTTATCATTTTCAAATTAATGTGCACATTTGAAAGATTTTACATGTTTTGAAATTGCAGTTTGGATGTGTTAAGAACAGAAAAAAGACGCACAATATCTGGCATTTCAAGTAAAATCTGATCAATAATTTGTAGAAAGTAGTTATTACTGAAGACAGTCCCATTATGTCTAAGATAAGTCTACAAAAATGAATTTTTTGTTTGATATTTTGTGTTTTTATTCAAAATATAATTAATAGAAGGGATGAGGCTTTAAATTAAAGGTTTTATTAAACAAGTCCTCTAACATTTTTTAGAACATCAATGCACTTTTTAAACAAAAAGGAAGAGGGTTATTTAAATTGTTATGCACTTGATCTATTTATTTAATATTTGCATGCATGCTTTTCATAATTAATGGAAGGTCAGGCTTCATATGTGTCAAAATTTGCTTCATATGTCTAGAAGTGTACCCCTGTTTGGACTTAAACATGTTTTCTGTTAAAGAATTCTTGAAAGAATCCCAGCACTATACTGTTTTATTAAACATATATTCCTTTCTTGAAAAGGGGAAGAAAATCTCTGTCCTTTTACTAGAGTTATTACCTCTTTTAGTCTTATTTTGCCAATATAAGGTTTCAGTTAAATAACTCTTAAAGACTTTATAGCTTTGATTCATATTTTACATGATTTTTCTTTTCATGATAACAGAAAGGTCTTGTTTGATATTCATTTAAACCTGCTAGGCATTGCAGTAGATTCTGTTCAATTGTATAGTCTGTTTATCAGAAAAAATTATGCAAGTAACCAGAATATATCCCTTTGACAAAATTGATACGTGGGATGAGGCTGTTTTTGAATAGTACTGGTGGATAGCTGATGCCCTTTTTGGAAATTACCAATTTAGTTTTAAGCAATACAGTAAAGGCATTTTTTTTTTTTTGATTATTCACATTATCCTGGAGTTTAATTATAACTGCACTTAAAATGGGAAAACATGATGAGTCTCATTGGGCTTAGAAACAGACAATTACTTTTATTTAGCCTTACAAAATTCATTCTTCTTTATTTAAGTTCTAACAAGACAATAACACTGCTTTATTTGAGAGGGAATTTTTAGAATCTTGATTAGAATACAGTTCTGTTGAAGGTGATTAGTTCTTTATGGATCACAATGGACTGTAAATTAGGATACACAGAGTTTATTGTACACAAGAGTTTTAGTTTTCCTAGTTTTTTAAATTGATTAAAATGTTTTAAATTTGTTTTAACTTGATGAATGAGAAGCTGTTTAGATTGCATACCTAATACAGACCATTGCAATCATGAACCATGTGTATTTTTTAAAGTAGGTCATTGTAACCCAATTTCTTATAACTATTTAGTGCAATGTATTTTAGAAATCTTTGGCTCTTAAAATTGCTATATAAAATAGATTATATTACAGTAATCTTCTTATTTTGTTCATTTGAAGAAGTATCTTTAGTATATAAGATGTGTGAGGTTTAATATCTATAAATATCATGTACCGTAATCAATCTAACTAATACATATTCCAGCATTGAACTGTTGAGATATGTGAAGCATCAATAATTAAAAATTGATTTTCTCAGCTAAGTGACTTTATATACATTATATATGATGGAGTGGAGTAATGGAGTTTTACGCCCCAGTCAAGATTCTTTCACTTTTTCGAGGCAGTTAGTTCTTGGATATTGGAGGAAACCAGAGTGCCCAGAGAAAACCACCAACCTTCGGCAAGCAAACTGACCAACTTTATCACACTAGGGTCTGTCCCGAGTGGGATTCAAACCCAGGTGGTGAGAGGCACTTTGATCCCTAAGTGAGTGCTTTAGAACATTCAGCCACTGAGGCCCCTACAGGGGTTAGGGGTATTATATTCCTTGAAGGTAATTCAAGTCTATCATATATTTGGTTTAGTGTAACACTCGATGATCTGGGTATAAGTTTTTGGTAATAAATACTGTTCTTGAACTGAGTCACTCATTGATCTGTTTTTCTTCATAGATTGAGAAATTAGTATTTAAAATACTTTTAAGTTATTGATATGAAGGTAAAAATTGACCTTGGATTGAAATCAATAAAACATGTTTGGAGTATGTTAAATTTCATGTAAAAAAATTTTACCACATGAAATTTATTTGACCTGGTATGTAATAAAGTCAGTAAATAACTAAATTATAGTTGGAGGGAATTTTTTCCCATAATATTGAGATACCAGAGGAATTAAAATTTTATTATTTCCCATGTATGGCAGTTTTTAATGCTTAAAACAAATATTACAGATACACTCATCCAGTCAGTGTCTTTAATTCTCTCCGGCATGAATCTCAAAATTTCTACATTTTCTATAAGCACATATAAGGGAGTTTACAAAATATTACAGGTTTGACTGAAAAATTGCATTTCTCTGACCTGCAGACAAACCTAAATTTGGAACCCTTAGGGAGACCAGAGTAAAACGGTCTTTAAAACAATTATCTTTACAGGCAGGAGGCTTTTGGAATTTTAGTCTTGTCAGTCAGACCAAGATATTTAACTTTTTAGTCAAATTGTAATATTTTATAATATTTTAGAAAAAAAAATCACAAATGAGATTTGGCTATTTAAGATTTTCAGACTATATTTGGTTACTGTATGTTTTAATAATAATTGCAATACAATCTTATCCATTACACTATATTGGCCAACAAATGTATACATGTATCAGCCTTTTTTAGTTCTGGATTTTAAGCTTTAACACAGTAACAATTTGTTTGAACAGATTATATATGAATAGTCTTGAAGATCATCTCCATATTTGTATAATGTCATTGGATTCAGCATCCATCTAATAAATAAATCTCTTTCTGTAATATCAGTGTAGTCTTGGACATTACATATTTAAAAATTATTTGAAAATTATCTCACCATTTCTTTTCTTAGCTTTCATATAGATAGCAGACTCCTTCCGAAGATAATAACATGTTACACCTGGGCCAAAGTCACACCTGTTTATTTGAATAGTACTGTTTCTCACCTGTATTTTTGTTTAAATTTTATTTTAACAGTTTACAGTAACACCTGTTAAAGAAACAGATATAATAGATGTAGAACTAGAAGTTAATGGATCTGCTCAAACAGAACCAGCTAGGTCCTCTAAACCACTAACGTTTGACATAGCTGAAAGTGATGAAAATACTGATACACTGACACAGAACAGCATCACTGCTCTGCTGTCATCTAAATTCAGGGTACGTATTTGACAATCCATAATTTTTTAATGTTATTTATCCCATAACTGTAAATGTTCTGCATAGCTTCAAATGTTTAAAATAGTAGTACATTCACCAGTCTGCAGTTATCTTTATTCAGGGTACAGAGTATGTGCTTTGAATTGAGAAATCACAGTTGTATCAGATGCTAAAGGAGTTTTGCACAAAATATCTTGTATCAAGTTTAACTGCTGGACATAAAAGGTGATCTTGTCTTCAATAATATAAAACGATTCAGTCATTACACAGAATAGCAATATATAGCATGTTACTCTTAAATAATATAACATGTCAGAATAGCAATATGCTGAAAGGTACTTGTATATTATTTATGGTAACCAAAATAAGAATAGCATTCTGAGTTGCTGACTGGATATGGATCACACTTAAGCTCTCTTCCGTTTGATCTGTTAGCCAGCTCTATAGAGCCTGCACTTATTTAAGACTGTTCATGCATGGATTAGAGATTAAATATTAAATGTCACAGAGTTTTTTTGATACTCTATGCCATATTGGAATGGCAAAATATAGTTTATACTATACCAGTGGTCATACAAAGGGTTTCCAGGTTAAAATTAAGTTTTTGATGTCAAAGAAGCAGTTCCTTCATGGAATCAGAAAGGTTATTTTAGTTTATCTGTTAAAGTATACATAGACATAACTATTTTATTTATATCATTACGGAGTTATTAACAGGTGTATTGTAATCCTAAATAGACTTTAGTCAAGGAGAAAGATTAACATTTTTTAAACTTAGGATTTATAAATATAGGTACCAGTTATTGTTTTAACCAAACTAAATAAACTCTGTAAAGTATTATGAAGTAAATAGATTTCTTAACGGTATAGTTGTAGTTCATATAATATACATTTCATTTGATAAAAAAGTGTCAAATTTCTCAAAGGCTGAATAATTCAGATAATTGTTTTTCAGTTTGAATTAGATATTGTATCTATATTGTATATATATATAAGCTTGATGAAATTGTCTTTTTTACGCCACCAGGATATCCAGAAGAGACTGAAGCAGTATGGCATTGACTCTCCTAGGTTTAGGAAGAGACTGGTGTCAAAGTGGGAGGTAAGGTCATAACATACCCCTAGCTTTAATACTTATTGAAATGAATTTGTTCTGAATGGGGGCCATATAAGACCCTTATCAGCCCAACTCCTTTGTTTGTCCTTGATAAAATGTTAATATTGATGAAAATTTTTGTATTGATCAGAAACATACATGTAGCTTTCCATTAATGGTTTCATTAGAGATGTAATTAGACTTGGAATATTTAAATAAAAAAACACTGAAACTTGTCATGGACCAGATACTTAATGTAGCTTTCCATCTTTGACTTTCTTGAAGATTTTTATCTTGTTGGTTGCTAAGAAAATCTTTCTATGATAGATAACAAGTCCCTAGCAAATTGGATGTGTAAGAAAAAAATACAAAATATGTGTGTGTGTGTGTGTGTGTGTGTGTGTGTGTGTGTGTGTGTGTGTGGAGGTGGGGGGTGACAAATTTTTACCATATACTGGTTGACTGCAATTTAAAACTTTAACATACAAGCTGTTATTCATATTCTCTAAAATCAGTCTTGCACTGCAAGTCAAAGTCATGCTACAAGTTTCATTAATCTGAATAAGAAAAGACCTGCAAAGATTATTAATCATGCTGACATTTTGGTAATTATGACAAAATCATTGTCTTTAAAGTGTTAAAAACCCACTGTGATGCAGTCAAGTGAAAAAAAAATTACGTCCTATCAATACAACCTCCCTTAATTTTTGTTAGCTTCAAGGATCCAAAAATAACACTAAGCTGGGTTAAGGCATCACCACTATGTTGAGACATGAAATTGTTTGTAATAAGACATCACCACTCTGTTGAGACATGAAATTGTTTGTAATAAGACATCACCACTATGTTGAGAGATAAAATTGTTTGTAATAAGGCATTTCCACTATGTTAAGACATTAAATTGTTTGTAATAAGACATCACCACTATGTTGAGACATGAAATTGTTTGTAATAAGACATCACCACTATCTTGAGACATAAAATTGTTTGTAATAAGGCATTTCCACTATGTTGAGACATAATTTTTTTTGTAATAAGACATCACCACTATGTTGAGACATGAAATTGTTTGTAATAAGACTTCACCACTATGTTGAGACATAAAATTATTTGTAATAAGGCATTTCCACTCTGTTGAGACATGAAATTGTTTGTAATAAGACATCTCCACTATGTTGAGACATGAAATTGTTTGAAATAAGACATCTCCACTATGTTGAGACATAAAATTGTTTGTAATAAGGCATCTCCACTATGTTGAGACATAAAATTGTTTGTAATAAGACATCTCCACTATGTTTAAACATGAAATTGTTTGTAATAAGACATCACCACTATGTTGAGACATAAAATTGTCTGTAATAAGGCATCTCCACTATGTTGAGACATAAAATTGATTGTAATAAGGCATCTCCACTATGTTTAGACTTAAAATTGTTTGTAATAAGGCATTTCCACTATGTTTAGACTTAAAATTGTTTGTAATAAGACATCTCCACTATGTTGAGACATAAAATTGTTTGTAATAAGGCATCTCCACTATGTTGAGACATAAAATTGTTTGTAATAAGACATTTCCACTATGTTTAAACATGAAATTGTTTGTAATAAGACATCACCACTATGTTGAGACATAAAATTGTTTGTAATAAGGCATCTCCACTATGTTGAGACATAAAATTGTTTGTAATAAGACATCTCCACTATGTTTAAACATGAAATTGTTTGTAATAAGACATCACCACTATGTTGAGACATAAAATTGTTTGTAATAAGGCATTTCCACTATGTTGAGACATGAAATTGTTTGTAATAAGACATCTCCACTATGTTGAGACATAAAATTGTTTGTAATAAGACATTTCTACTATGTTGAGACATAAAATTGTTTGTAATAAGACATCTCCACTATGTTGAGACATAAAATTGTTTGTAATAAGGTATTTCCACTATGTTGAGACATGAAATTGTTTGTAATAAGGCATTTCCACTATGTTGAAACATAAAACTGTTTGTAATAAGGCATCTCCACTATGTTGAAACATAAAATTGTTTTGTAATAAGACATCACCACTATGTTGAGACATAAAATTGTTTGGAATAAGGCATTTCTACTATGTTTAGACATTAAATTGTTTGTAATAAGACATCACCACTATGTTGAGACATAAATTTTTTTTGTAATAAGACATCACCACTATGTTGAGACATAAAATTGTTTGTAATAAGACATCTCCACTATGTTGAAACATAAAATTGTTGGTAACAAGACATTACCACTATCTTGAGACATAAAATTGTTTGTAATAAGGCATCTCCACTATGTTGAGACATGAAAATGTTTGTAATAAGACATCACCACTTTGTTGAGACATGAAATTGTTGGTAATAAGGCATCTCCACTATGTTGAGACATAAAATTGTTTATAAGAAGGCATTTCCACTATGTTGAGACATAAAAATGTTTGTAATAAGACATTTCCACTATGTTGAGACATCAAATTGTTTGTAATAAGGCATTTCCACTCTGTTGAGACATGAAATTGTTTCTAATTAGGCATTTCCACTATGTTGAGACATGAAATTGTTTGTAATAAGACATCTCAACTATGTTTAAACATAAAATTGTTTGTAAAAAAACATGACCACTATGTTGAGACATAAAATTGTTTGTAATAAGGCATTTCCACTATGTTGAGACATAAAATTGTTTTGTAATTAGACATCACCACTATGTTGAGACATAAAATTGTTTGTAATAAGGAATATCCACTATGTTGAGACATAAAATTGTTTGTAATAAAGCATCTCCACTGTGTTGAGACATAAAATTGTTTGTAATAAGGCATTTCCACTATGTTTAGACTTAAAATTGTTTGTAATAAGACATCTCCACTATGTTTAGACATAAAATTGTTTGTAATAAGACATCACCACTATGTTGAGACATAAAATTGTTTGTAATAAGGCATTTCCACTATGTTTAGACATGAAATTGTTTGTAATAAGACATCACCACTATGTTGAGACATAAAATTGTTTGTAATAAGGCATCCCCACTATGTTGAGACATAAAATTGTTTGTAATAAGACATCTCCACTATTTTGAGACATAAAATGTTTTGTAATAAGACATCTCCACTTTGTTGAGACATAATTTTTTTTCTAATAAGACATCACCACTATGTTGAGACATACAATTTTTTGTAATAAGACATCACCACTATGTTGAGACATAAAATTGTTTGTAAATTTAATAATGAAGAAACAGAATTTTATAAATATACTTTATCTTGTTAATATTATATTGTGTGTTTGTGCTACTTTGTAAGTATTATATTGTATCATTTTTGTGTTATTTTGTTAAAATTCTGTTGTGTATCTGTTACATTGTTTATATCCTGTTGTTTAACTGTTACTTTTTATTCTGCTGTGTATCTGAATTGTTTCTGTTATGTTTACTCTCTAGGGTCTTAATTATGATGTCTGTGAAAATTTACTGTACATGAAAGAGAAAGACAAATACAGGTCTAAGGTGAGGAAAACATTTATAGTTTAATGTAAACACAAAAGAAGGCTCTCCCCTATAGCTAATTCTTACACAAGTTAATATTATTAAATCATAAATTGAAATAGTAGCTTATTTTTTATGTAAAATTTTATGTTACAAGTTTAAATCAGATGAATTTTTTTTTTTATTTTTCTAACTTTCGTAAAATTATGTTACATATTACTGAATTGTGATGCTTTGGATTTTTATTTAGTGTTTTAATATTAATTTTCAGAAATGGGTAACACTACGATGGTTGAGCAAATGGGTAGTCATGTTGGGTGTCGGTATTGGTACAGCACTCTTGGCAGCTTTTGTGCATTTTGTAGTAGAAAAAATCAGCCACTACAAATTTGAAATGCTTCAACACTGTATCCTTTTTAAAAGATTTATTTTAAAAATTTGATCTGGTATGACCCAGGGAAATGGGACTGTAAGTCTCTCAGAATTGGTAAGTAAGGTCTAGGGTTAAACGGACAAGAACTAGCTTGATGTGCTTTATGAGTAGATTAACTTTTACATACATTTATATTCCTCAACATATTGTTCAGATTTTGATCACTGTGCAAATCATGGCTGTATATATCAACCTGTCCTTATATGGATGGCTATCAATTTGGTTGTAACTATGGCTGGAGCTGCTCTTGTTACATTCCTACAGGTAAGATTATCATCTGCAGTCAAATTTTGATAGCTCAGAATGTCTGTTACTTAAATACCTTAAAGGGCTCAAGGTCATCTGTCATTCCCATCCATGTTTTAATTCCATAAAAAAAAATCAACTTTAATTATGAAGGGTCATGCCTTTAATACTCCAACTCCTTCAAAACCAATTTGTGTTTGTATGATTGCGTAAAATCAAAAAAAAAAAAAAAAATAAATAACTTGTTAAACAGTTATACAGTCAGTGACTTAATACAAATTAAAGACATTTTATAAAGACATAATAAGACAAAATAAATTATTACATATAAACAGTCATGTATGCAAAACTGTATGTTTAATTCCATTCAAGTACTTTTTTCAATTAACATGATTAATGGTTTCAATATCTGCTCTAAAGATGATTCATACTGGCACATGGTTTTGTAAAATTCATGATTTATTTATTTTACCTAAAAAAAAAAACTGAGTTGTTTAAAGTGACTTCTAATATGAAAAAAAAATCATAATTTTTCATGAAATCCTCTACTTTCATTATCACCTGTTATTTGTGTATTCATGCTATACCTGTAAATTAAGACATTTGATAAATTTTGAAGGATGGAGTTAATTTTTTTTTCTAAATGTTATTTATTTGTTATTTTATATCCCTTATGTAATCATAATCAGTGAGATGATATGTTTCATATTTAGATTCCTTTTAAAAAATAACAGCAGTAAATACTGTAGAATCAAGGTTCTGATTTCATCATCTGACACATAATTCACTATTACTTTAAACGCCCCACTGGTTCTGAAATAAACCATCTCCAGTTTGATTAAAGATACATTGCCAAAGATAGGTACTGTGGAACCTGAGAAGACTGCACTCTGTTAATTTATTTAAAAATACTGTCTGATCTGAACTATTTTATCAGAAACTACCATACCATTTATATATTCTTCAATAAATTTGGGTAAATAGAAAACCAGCTGTTTAGTCTAAGCAAAAGTCCATAAAATCAATTTTAGCCAGGTTTAACTGTATAATACAGTAGAACTTTGATAACTTAACTGGGGACTTCGAGTTATCGGAGTGTTCGAGTTATCGAAGTTGAAGGATGATGTCCAAGAATGGTGTCATCTTAATATATGTTTTCCACTACAGAAATCTTGATGTTTTAAACAGTTACCTGTACTCGAATGTAAAAAAAAGTAAAAGATAATTTTTAAAAGAAAATATAATAAATAATTTTTTAAAGATTTTATATTGACGGTAAAAGCGTGCGAAACGTGTTATTTTATTTTAAGATCATTATATATACGAACAATGAAATCGGAAATCAGATATATGAACATATTTATCAAAATGCTTATTTTTTACATTGGTTAGAAAATACAAACAGAAAGTAAATGAAATTATAAAGCAGTGCAATAAGTCATTTAAGATTTTAATGGAGTCGTGAGTACAACTGAGTTAGTCGTTTTAATTAAGCTTGGAGAACTTAAGTCAAAAGTAATTGACCGCGGCATATTATTCGGCTTCTTTTATTAGAGTTGAGGATTAGCGTTCCTGTTAGGCTTACTTGTCCGTGATGGTACTGAATGTTAATACGTGAATTGATACTAATTAATACGGTAGATAACAAGAACTACTCGGTTCATTTCTCTACTATAACGGTAACCTAATTACCTATATGTGATTTCTCCATTGATCATACATTGTTACAAAAAATTCGAGTTTTTGAAGTTAATTTTAATAGATTTTTAAACTACATACCAAATTTTTACTTCGAGTTATCGGGGGTATTCAAATTATAGAAGTTTGAGTTATCAAAGTTTTCCTTATATAGTTTATATAGAAAACCGGTCGGGACAAAATAAAGACTTCGAGTTATCCGTGGTATTCGAGATATCGAAGTTTGAGTTATCGAAGTTCTACTGTATTTTTTGTTTTTGTCAGAATTAGAGTTTTATTTGTTAACAAACAAACAAACAGACAGACAGACAAATAAATAAATAAGAAAATAAATAAATAAAAAAAATAGAGAAAGAAAGAAACAAATAAAATTTTTTCAAGTTTGTAAGGGTATAGGTATTCAGCAACTTCCTATTTTTTGGTCACTTTCATATATATTAATGTAAAAAAATATGTGTGACAATAATGAACTTTTATTGAGTATGTTGATATTATTAATCAGTAATTTTGATGTGTTAATAAATTGTGTAAAAAGTTTTTTATCTGTTTGCCTGGAAGGCATATGTTAAGTCTTCAAAGCTAAATTATGATATTTTAATACAGATGGAGACTAACTTTTTATGATAACCTGAATATAACCCTTCATTCTTTTATCATTCATTTTCAGCCTGTTGCTGCGGGTAGTGGTATACCTTTAATTAAGTCATATCTAAATGGAATCAAAGTCCCTGGATTGCTGTCACTCAGAGCGTTTATAGCTAAAGTTGGAGGTGTTATATTATCGATATTAGGAGGCTTGGCATGTGGCAAGGTAGTAATTTTTCCTTCTCTCTATTACTGTACATCTATTCATCAATGTCACAGTTCTTATTTATTATTGAATGTTTCTGTTCAATCTTAGTCATTGTTTACGGTTACAGATTACAGTCATTGTTTTCCCGACTTTTTTCATCAATATTTTATACTGTTGTAATTCTTTCTTTATTGTATTAATTTTGTTTTTGTTTTATTTTATTTTTTTATTGATTTATTTATTCATTTTTATTTATTTATTTATTTTTTATTTTTATTTTTTATATCTATATCTATTTTTACTTAACTTTTAGTTATCTGACATATAAGCATTAGGCAGTATTTTAGTAAATGTCTTAAACTTACCAACACAAAAAATTGATTGGTTTAATAATAAGGTGGTAAACTGAGGTGAAAACACCAGTATTGACCAAAAATGAAGACCAATATTTCACACTTATGTCTTTTTGATTGATATAGTTTTATATTGTTACTGACCTAAACCAAGAATGAAGGCAGTAATGTTTAACACTTAAGTGGTTTAGTATATTGTTTTACTGACCTAAACCATTTTTATCAACATAGGCCCAAGGCTATAGCCAATGTTTGTATTTTTTTTTTTCAGGCCAGTATCACACCTAATTCCACTTTGAAAAAAATTGCTTTACATGCATTGTGCTATAATATGCCACAAAGAATTATGAAAAAACATTTATTATTAATTAACTACATGTAATATAAAATTAGTCAAATTTCCTCAATTATCATCAATAATTGGCTTTTAACTTAACTATGTAAATGATACCAAAATCTCCCATTCTGTTGTCATTGGTCTGGAGATAACTATACACTCAGGTACTATGACAAAATAAAATATCTAGATTCTGCTGATGTTAAATTTATTTGAGGAATAGGTATTTGCACATGCTTGAAATTGAAGCAATTCAATAAATAAATTTAAAACAGAGTGTTGTTGCCTGGTTTAGAGCATGTCCTTCATTCCTTTCGGTTTGTGCATTTTAATTTAATGAATCCAATAGTCCTTGCTATCATCCCTGTGTTTCTTGGAGAGTGTAACATCCTCGTTTTCATGATGCCAATGATCATATTTCTTTAGAAGCAAAATATTGCTTTGTCTCAAAAGACCTTTTTTCAATTCCAAATATCTACGGGTTCTTCAATTTTATTAATTAACATTTCTTCATGATCATAGTATACTGATTATATGAAAGTACAGAGTATGTATGATTGTATAGTGTTAAAGCAATTTGCTTAATTTATGTACACTTGTCACTGACACTCTTGTGTAGTCATAACCCAAATCATAATGTCAAATTTTAGTCCATGACCCTACTTTTAACTATTGTTGTCATCAGTGGTAACTTATTTCACACCACAAAAACAGAGCAACCTTTGATGTTAGTAAAAGATGACAGTATAAAAAATAGATACTGCCCTTTGTTTAAAAGTTTAAAGAAAATATTCCCCTCAAAAAAATTTGTTTTGCCTATTTGGTTACACAATAATGTTTTGCCTGGAAGAAATTTCTCAATATCTTTCTCAATAAAAACCACTGTTTATATAGTTATGTTAAGCAAATGGCCTTACTCATGGACACTACATGTAGGTGTAAGTATAAAATAGGTCTTGATCTATTTTTTATTATTTTTGTTTGGAAAGGAAAATACTTGGCCTGTATTAAAAGCTAAAACTATGAAGAAAATCGACATTGCCTTTTTTATTAAAAATGGCAAATAAGTTGAAAGTAAACACAGTTGACAATCAATATTTGACTGTTTAACACAAACAGCACATGCTATTTGTCTTATTTGACATCATGTCTGTTTTTGTTGACTTTTATGAAGGGAGGTCAAAAAGTTCATGGAACAAGGGATGTATATTGCAGCAACCCTCATTGTTTTTAATATATTGGTAGTCCATTGCTCATTTATCCCAAAGCTTTGAAATAAAAAACTTAAATCCTCAAGTATTGTTTCAGTGGCAGCCTTTAATTCATCATCCTGAATCAAAATTGGAAGTGATCCTGTTCATTTAGATTTTTTCGCAATTCCTCATGTAGATACCATTGGCAACCCAAGACATCCCAAGATGTTCATGTAAACTCCTCTACATGAAATATAACACCACTTAACTTTGTCATCAATCCTAATAGTGTGATCATTTATTTGGAGGAACAACGTAGACGATCATTATCAACTGGCAGATCAGAATATTGATCATCTGGCCCCATTTAAATACAACTGACCATTTTATTACTGTTGAATAAATAAGACCACATTAGCATATACATGCACCATTTACTGGTGAATTGTGTGGCATTTAATTTCTCTTTTGTGAAGAACTTTATTTTTTGACTGAAACAATGTTTTTATTTTCCATCATTGCTTAATAATGATCAATTTTGAATGCCACTCCAACTTGTTGTTGCAAGTGAACCCAATATATTTAAAGTATAGATATGTTGTGTTGTTTTATGACATAATGCAATTTTATGTTTGGCTTGACTGAATATGCTGAATGTTCTATGAAATTAATATTTCCCCTCATAATTAAAAGATTGAGTCTATAAACATTGACAAAAATTAAAGGAGGCAAAAATTAAAGACTTCTGTTTAAAATATTCATTTTTAAAAGAGATGCACAAAATGTTTTAAAGAAAATGTAAATAAACCTTTTTGTACCAGTCATTAGTTCCAGCTGATTTGAAAAAATGTGAAATAAACGTTCCCGTCAGTCAAATGCTGCTGACAAAATAGGTGTCAGATGTCAGTTTAAATTGATTTTATTGCTTTGGATATTTGGATTATGTTTTTATCCTCACACCAAGATAACTCCTTTGAGTTACATACATCCATTACTTATACTTATGCTGGTGTGAATGAGTAATATTGTAATTACATCTCTTCTTAATACTTAATACATTTTGTTGGGACAGTGATTAGCCTGTTTCATGATTTTCACACCCTTTGAGATTTTCTAGATAGAGTTGTTACATATTACCTTATATATTTTTTATAAAGAGTATTGATCACAAGCCTTTTCTCTCCCCAACAGTAAATATGCATGTTTTATTGACATTTATAAGTAGGATACGATTCAGGTGTTTATTTGGTTATTTACAACATTCAGTTATTCCTGAATCTTATTTGAAGTTTTATTTGCATGTTATCAGAATCATGTTTTCAGATTCTTTGGATTGTAGAGAAAAAAAATTAGAGTTCAGTTATTGTATAGTTTGAAGAATCTTGGTATTTATCTTTAAAAAATAATTGAAGGTATACCGTAATTACTTGATTGTGAGATTTTTTAATCTTCCAACCATTTTACATCAATTAATTGGCCTCTGATTGTATGTTTTCCACAGTTAAGAATTGATCATAAAGCATGTTAATAGAACATTTTATATGGGCATAACCTAAACAATAGTAATTCTATTAAACCAATGTCTCAATTGTACTTTTTGACTTTTCTTTTTCTTTTTTTTAAATACTTGGTTTTATTGATTTTAAAAAAGTGTTAAATCATCAGAAATTGTCATTTTTTTAATTTCAAAAGTTAAAATACTTAAAATGGTAACTGCAGTTGACTTTAATCTTCAAAAATTGTCACTTTTACTCTTTCACATCACTTGCAATAAAAAAAATATTGTTCATATATGGAACAGAATGATTATATGGAACAAAATTGTTAGACTTCATGGCATGGCAGTGATTGTTATTCAATACATTCAATACATTCTTCCTATCTTAAGCACACAGTATGAAATTAATTAAAAACGAATATAAATTTAGTTTCAGAATATTTCCAGCAAGGCCTTGTTAATGTAAGAATATATCTTAGACAGACAGATATCTTAAGTGTTTACATATACCATTACATACTATTAAATCAGAGTGCTCGTGACAGATATTTTTTATATAAAATTCTGTGAAGCACTGTGGTAATTATAAGTTGGTGGTAGTTTTGCATGATGATATACCATACAGTTATGATTATTGGGTAAAGAAGAACCAATCCTATTTATTGTTTAAAGAAGAAGAATTGAATTCTAGATAATGCATGGTTTTAAATTTGTCTTATTCTACATTGATCAGTAAAAAATGTAATTAGAAAAAGAAACTTATTTGTTATGTTGAAGGTGATTAGATTATGGAATTGGGGAAAAAAATAACTAGATGTTTTTGAAATGTTAATTTTTATTGTAAAATAAGAACTGACCAATGAATTCAAATTGCTGAAAAGGTTGTATGTAACAGTAAGCTGTTTCATGCCCAATAAATTTGGTATTGTCAACTAAAATAGGAAATATTACATGCCATTCTTAATTAGGGTGTGACAGTGACAAATCTTTGTTCTCAACATAATATTCAAGATTTGAGGATGGCTTATATATGTAAACAGGTTAACCCCATGGTCATTTGTTGAAGCTGTTCAGAAAATATTATTTTACTTATTTTATAACAGTTTAAGATAAAAAGAAGTCTAATTTATAAATATTTTATACTGAAGTTAAAAAAAAATAAATCATTGGTCAGTCTTATTACATATATTTTACTGGAATGTCAGCATGTTGATAATTTTTCAAACCTTTGTTTTGTCTATGACTAACAGCATGTGTAAAAAATCAGTCCATTATTATGTTATTGTCAAAGCTTCATGATGTCTCAGTTGTTGCCATTGTCCTTATCTTACTAATTAATATGCTGTATTTGAGCCTTGTAATTTGCCTGCATTTTTAATGCAAGTCATCAAAAAAAAAATATATATATATATATATATATAATATAACTTGTTCATATTAGTTGACCTTGAACTTTGTTTTGATGGAAATACCACACTGGACTTTAACACCATTGCCAATTCATATTTGGGTTTTTTGTAATAATTGTTTTCATTGTCTTTTTTTTATTTAATTTTTTAAATTTATTTATTTATTTATTTATTTGTTTGTTTGTTTGTTTGTTTAATTATTGTTTTTGTTGCAAAGTAAAAAAAAACCTTTATTTTCAAATTTCATTATTCTTTTTAAATATTTTCTGGTTAAGAATAAAATTACTGTACATTTACCAAGCTATTGTTATTTGGTGAAACATTAAGGCTTTTCTTGAATGCAATCTATCCTATTTCATCATTATTTGACCTTCAGCTTGACTTTTTATTGAAACAACAATACACAAATAAACAAGAATTTCACAATAGTAGATGCCTTGCCTAGCTCCCATGATTGCTGGAAGGCTTGACTTATGATGTTGACTGAATTTACCACTCAAATTTTACATTTTAGAATTTGACATCTCACTGACTATGCCACCCCCAACCCACACACACACACACACACACACACACAAAGAAAACTATAGCTGCCAAAGAATACATTTACCACCAGTGTTCAGCTTGTAGTGCATATTCATTCACTACCTGGCTCAATCTTGAACAAGTGGTAAAATTTTTAAGCACATACAATTACTTTGAAAGCTCTTTGTTTTGTCAATCTCTTGTCCACAATTCTGATAAAAAGTTCTTTTAAATTATACTGAAAACTGAGGTCCCTTGACATACAATATATACAACTTATGGAAATTAAGGGGTAAGATGTGCATTGTTCGTGGGTTTTTTTTTTTCATTATGTGAAAATAAGCCGAATCTTTTACAAAAAGTTACCCGATTAAAAAAATGTAATAATCATCATAAAGCTTTGATTGACCCGTGATACCATTATTATCTACATGACCTCCTTGTTTCTAACACAGATACTTTTGTAATTAATATCTTCATAATCCTGTTACACGTTTATAGATTATTGAATTATGTATGCAATACATTATGTAAAATTTATTCAGTTATGGATATATATAATGCAGTGAATGATCAAAAACTACAATTAAGGGGTAATACATGACATTTATTGAGTTATATTGTAATAAAAATTTTTAAATTTGCTTTTTGGCTCACAACCAAGATGATTTTTTATCTATTTATCTGTTTTTTGGAGTCATTCATGAAAACAAAGTTTGAAATTAATATATTACCGGTAGATTACTTCCCTTTCGTTATTTTTTTTATGAGTTAAACAAATATACAGAAAATGTATAATAAAGTAAAGATCATAGTTTAGGCTAATTTTGAAAACATTTCCAATGTAACACTGATAGTCCACCATATTTTAAACAAAATCTTTTATTTTTTTCCCCATACCCCTCTACCAGTTACAGCAGTCTTTAAAGATGGGTGTATTAATGAATTATCAAAACATTAATTAACAGTTTTTAACTTTGAAATGGAAAAAAAAAACTACAAAGAAGTATTTGCATGGTCATGTATGCTACATATTTTATAAGAATTTTCATAATGATGTTATTTTCTAGAATAATAACTTAAAAAATATTGGAAATTAGAATTTTGAAAAATCTATAAGGGATTTAGAATACTGATGTTTGTAATTATTATTTTCAGGAAGGTCCTATGGCTCATTCAGGGGGCATCATAGCAGCTGGATTTGGGAAAGGAAGAATTAACTTTTTTGGAAAAAAGAGCTTTTCCGTAAGTTTTATTAAACTTGGTTTAAACACCTGTACATTGAAATCTTGCTGAGTTTCAACTATTTATTCAGTCTAATTTGAATTATAAAAAGTTATAAAAGGTTGGCAAAAAAGTGAGTGTGGAAAATTAAGGAAAATGCAGTAGAAAATGAATTTTGAAACTTTAATTTATGAACAGTCGATGGGATAATTTATTCTATTTAAATAAAAATTTTATTTTTGTAAATTTGTGAAAAAAATATTTGACAATGTATGGTCATTATAAGGTCCTCAAAAACAAAGATTAGCAACTTTAAAATAGACTTAGAACTTATATTTTTGTGAATATACTTCATATACTTCTTTCTATTTTTAGTTTTATGATGGTTTTCGAGATGACCATGAGATTAGAGATTTTGTGGCTGGGGGAGCTGCATCAGGGGTATCTGCAGCTTTTGGAGCACCTGTTGGGGGAACTTTATTTAGTTTAGAAGAAGCTGCTAGTTTTTGGAATCAGGACTTGACATGGAGAGTTGTAAGTCATTTATCTCATTAATATGTATTTTGTTAGGTTTCACTACTTTCAACTTTGACAGATTGTGAAGCAGGCAGCAGAAAAGAAAAAAAAATAAATTTAATAAAAAAATAGAACTGAGACAGAACTTAGTATTTTGTAATATAAGTATACTTCTGTAAGTGCTGCATGTGAAATATTTTAAATCTTAAAAGAAAACTGTATTATAAACTTAAAAATTAGCATTGTTAAAATATGTGTCGTCTTTTCAGAAATGATAATACAGTATTTCTTTTTCAGTTCTTTTCTTCCATGGTTGCTTGTTTTGCTACAAACTTTTTAATCAGTGCTATAAATGGTCATCCAACAAAGTTATCTGCTCCTGGTTTAGTTCGTTTTAATGTGTTTGAAAATGTAAGTACATGTATATTAATTTTTCTCAGTGACTTTTGTGTGAGATAATAGATGTTTGAGTCCTTAAATCTTAAGTGCCTGTCATCACCTTGGTTTGATTTTTACTCTAACAGATCTTGATTTCAGGTTGATGGTTTGCTTTAGCTTGTTGAAAGTGGGTAGATTTTTCTACATACTTTGGTTTTCTTCGCCAATCTGACTGCCTCAGTAAAAGTAAAAGAACCTGGATTTATGTGTTATACACCACACTCTACTCCACTTCTTAACATTTGTGTCTAACCTTTATTATAGTATTTCAGTCCAGATTCTTTCACTTTTATCATAGCAATCAGTTCTTGTATGGTGGAGGAATGCACAGAGAGAAATTATTGTTTATCAATAGTCATGTTAGATGTAAACTCTTCCTTACATCCTTGAGGTTAGCTTAACATTGTGATTGCATATTTAAACCCAGAATAAGCAAGAATTCAGCTAAAACAGACCTCATGACAACCCCAGATAGAAATGTTTTGATATAAATGAACTTAAGTTTTACTTTCTGTTTTTTTTTTACAGGATTTAAGTTTTGATTTGATAGAAATCCCAGTGTTTATACTTATGGCTGTTGTAGGTAAGTATTTACATACATGTATACTGTTATTTTTTTGTAGCATGATTTAACTGTCCAGAAAGTAATTGTCAATTTGTTTGTGAAATATTTTTAATTCCACATCAGCCATCAGGAGAGAAACACAGTGTGGTGTGTGTTTCCTGTCTGTTCTGTTCAAGTGTGTACTTTAGCTGACTTGTGACTGTGAGTCTGCTGTAACTTTTATGACTTTTAGTCTACTGGACAACAATAAACCTTATTACTGCTAGTCTTCCTCATTTGCCTTTGTGACTGCCAGTTCACTGTCCCACATTTGTCTTTGTGACTGCCAAATTACTGTCCCACATTTGTCTTTGTGACTGCCCATTCACTGCCCCACATTTGTCTTTGTGACTGCCCATTCACTGTCCCACATTTGTCTTTGTGACTGCCAGTTCACTGTCCCACATTTGTCTTTGTGACTGCCAGGTCACTGTCCCACATTTGTCTTTAGCCAGTTCACTGTCCCACATTTGTCTTTGTGACTGCCAGTTCACTGTTCCACATTTGTCTTTATCCAGTTCACTGTCCCACATTGGTCGTTGTGACTACTAGTCCACTCAACCTCAATGTCATGGTGGGTAATTGGTCTCACATTTGTTTTTTTTTTGACTGCCAGTTCACTGTTCCACATTTGTCTTTGTGACTGCCAGTCACTGTCCCACATTTGTCTTTGTGACTGCCAATTCACTGTCCCACATTTGTCTTTGTGACTGCCCATTCACTGCCCCACATTTGTCTTTGTGACTGCCAGTTCACCATCCCACATTTGTCTAAGTGACTGCCAGTTCACCGTCCCACATTTGTCTTAGTGAATGCCAGTTCACTGTCCCACATTGGTCGTTGTGACTACTAGTCCATTCAACCTCAATGCCATGGTGGGTAAGTGGTCTCACATTTGTTTTTTTTGACTGCCAGTTCACTGTCCCACATTTGTCTTTGTGACTGCCAGTTCACTGTCTCACATTTTTGTTGTTTTTTTTGACTGCCAGTCACTGTCCCACATTTGTCTTTGTGACTGCCAATTCACTGTCCCACATTTGTCTTTGTGACTGCCCATTCACTGTCCCACATTTTTCTTTGTGACTGCCAGTTCACCGTCCCACATTTGTCTTAGTGACTGCCAGTTCACCGTCCCACATTTGTCTTAGTGACTGCCAGTTCACCGTCCCACATTTGTCTTAGTGAATGCCAGTTCACTGACCCACTTAGGTCGTTGTGACTACTAGTCCACTCAACCTCAATGCCATGGTGGGTAAGTGGTCTCACATTTGTTTTTTTTGACTGCCAGTTCACTGTCCCACATTTGTCTTTGTGACTGCCAGTTCACTGTCTCACATTTTTGTTGTTTTTTTTGACTGCCAGTCACTGTCCCACATTTGTCTTTGTGACTGCCAATTCACTGTCCCACATTTATCTTTGTGACTGCCCATTCACTGTCCCACATTTTTCTTTGTGACTGCCAGTTCACCGTCCCACATTTGTCTTAGTGACTGCCAGTTCACCGTCCCACATTTGTCTTAGTGACTGCCAGTTCACTGTCCCACATTTGTCTTTGTGACTGCCAGTTTACTGTCCCACATTGGTCGTTGTGATTACTAGTCCACTCAACCACAATGCCATGGTGGGTAAGTGGTCTTTAGCTCACATTTACACACAATGCGTCTCACCAGCTAAGTTCAATTCCAACTCAGGCAGTTTACAGTGTAAAAATGTTTGTTAGTTAAATTTAGTTCATTTGACAAAGGTTGGTGGTTTTCTTCAGGCCGTGCTGTTTGCCTTGATATAAGTAAGTTTTTGATTGATGTATAAAACATCATTATTCAACTCCACTCAACTTCACTCTACTGCCCATAATTAACATTATGACTGCTAATGCACTGACCCACAATTAACTAATAGTATATTATATAGCTGTTATGAACCTAACTACAAGTTAACTGTTTTAAATTTCAGGTGGTTTAATTGGTGCTTTATTTGTTGTACTCAACTACAAGTTAACTGTTTTTCGTCAAAAGTAAGTTGATTTTTTTGTTTTATTTATTTAATAAAATACTTTTAAATTTGTTATTTTTTTTTAAATTAATATTTTCAAATTACTTTATTTTATAAAAAAAAATTATAACACTTTTTACGTAATCTGGCATTAATAGTCCTGGTCTTTTAAATATTGTGTATTAGCTCAACTGTATACTGTATGTAGATACATGTATGTCTTTATTTTCAATTTTCTTTTTTAGCTTAGCTGAATAAAACACAGGAATTTGTCCTTTACCTGGCATGAGTATTAGATAGACAAATGATAAAGTTTGATATTATATTTTTATGGACTTCATTTGCCAACATCTTTAGCTTTTTTTTCTAACTTTAAAAGTAAAACTGTGGTAAGGCTTGAGAATTTTGCTTATGTTTTTTTAAGCCCTTTATTATTATACATTGCTTAAGAATTGTGTTACGTTTTTTCCAGATATTTTAGAAGTAGGTGGGTTAAAGTTATAGAAGCTGGATTGGTTGCTGTTGTTTCTGCTGTTATTGGTTTTGTTTTGTTATATACTATAGATGAATGTGTGGATGCGCATCCTTATGATGAACATGCCATTGTTTCTAAGGTAACTGTATTTGATATTAAATCACATTTTATTTGCAATTACCAAATCTAGCCTATAAATTATATAACTGTAAGTCTACAAATATAAGTCATATTTGTGTAATTGTATAAGTTGTGTATAGAAATCACACTGTCCATGCATCTGTGTGTATCATTATTGTATCTGTTTATAACTCCCACATTTATGAATGGATTTTGATCAGACTTGACACACATGTATATCAACATGTGATGATGTGTTGTATATCAAATTTAGGCTGGTAGGACCAATTTCAAGGTCTTAGATTTTGGCTCTGTAGGTAATAATCACGATGAAGGGTATTTGTCTCTCAAGAGACTGCTATAGGTATTAAAGGCAGATCCTAGTTGTTCAAGGTAAAATTAGTTGTTTAAGGTACAGTTAGTTTATTCACTAAGGAACACAAACTAAAATTTTCAATAAAAGCAATTGTATCACTATTGAATCAATCGTTGTCAGTAGAAAACAATGTGTTTCAGTTAAATGAAATTATTTTCAATTATGATTTTTTACAGCTATTTTTATGCCCCCCCCCTCTGTTCATTTTCTTTGCATAGGTTGCACTTTCTGAAATGAAATTTGGTATACAGATTTATCATAAGAATATTTAGGTCAAGTTCTGTTTTGTGTACAATTGCGCAATTTTTGACACAGTTATCCCCCTTGAACTTAGAAAAATTCAAATTAATTGCAGTTTCCGTTCATTTTCTTTGCAGAGATTGCACATAATGAAATGAAATTTGGTATACAGATTTATCTAAGAATATCTAGGTCAAGTTCTGTTTTGGGTACAATAGAGCAATTTTTGACAAAGTTATCCCCCTTGGACTTAGAGAAATTCCAATTATTTGCTTTACGTTCATTATCTCTACAAAGGTTGATCAAATTAATTACTGATATACACTGCCCATAATGTATACTGCCCATAATAAAAGCTTGTACACCCTATAATATCTGTCCAAGAAGGGGGGGGGGGGCATAAGTGTTTCACAAACATCTCTTGTTTTTTCATAGGGCTTTACAGTAGACAAGATACTAAATTTCAGCTCTTGTAATCAATTGATTAAAATGAAGAAGCTTTTTAATGGCAAGGTTCAGATAACTTATAATAGATTTTGTGATTGTTTTTGTTAGAACTGTTTTTGTCATTAACTAATTATCTCTGTTTTTGTGTTCTTATGTGAGATTGAAGTACTATAACCCTATTTATATCATGTATATGTTTTAAAATTATAATGTTCTACAAATTTTTTCAGATGTTTTGTAAAGATGATAAATACAATAGTTTATCGACATTATTCCTCACTACACCAGAAGGTTGTCTTAAAGCTCTACTCCATGATCCATTTGGTAAGTTTACTATCCTTCAGACACTATAAATAACTTAATTGTCCTCACATTAAACTGTATTTTCTGATTATACACTTTTGTTTTTAAATGGACACAAAATCATATTCTCAGTTTGCCTACAAAAATTCAAAGTGATGTAAATAGATATAGAATAAGAAATCAACACAAATTTTATATTGATTAAAGGATGATAAATACTGGAAGAAAGACTTTTTATTACAAAATATTAATGACATGTAAAGATATAGATTAATAGAATTTATCATATGTGTCAGTGGTAGATAGAGGTATCCCACCTGAGTGGGCAGATTTTGTGTCTGGAACGAGGCTTTGCACAAAAATCTGCCCACCTTTGACACATATGATTGATTCTTTTTCTCCCATCCCATTAACAATTTTGGGCAAATTTAACCTAAACACAAATGGCTGACAGCAATTCCTATCTCTTAAATGAAGGTCTAAATCAGAAAAAGAATACCACCATTAAAAAGACCGGCTTCGAATCTTAGCACACCTTCGGTATGTTGAAAAAATGGAATTCTTACATAATCACTTTAAAAAGGGAAAAAACAATCGTGAAATCTACATTTAATGATCAGCTGTTGGGGAGTATTTTTAGAAAATGTATTACTCCGGAGCTTGACCAATATAAGATATAGCTATACTTAAAAGTACATCTTATTCCGCAAGTAGTATGTAGTACCGGTACATAAATAACGTTAAAATTAGCTTGGCTGCAACATGAAAACAGGAAAAACTATAAGAGGAGGTGAAGATAGAAATTTCTACCACTGTTTCTTCCATTGGAAATTATTATCTCAAACTTAGGGGGATGGGAGAAAAACAACAATATTATGAATAACTGACAGTAATAAAAGGACACTACAACCATTCAATATTACAAAATGTTTTATAGATGTAGCAGTCTGAGTAAGTCCTTTGGTAGAGCACACACAAATATTGCAGAATTTAAAAGTTTGATGCCCAGTCTGACCCTGAATTTCATTTTTCTTTATATTTGACAATGCTTGCTTGTACATATAGTTTAAATTGTTTATTTTGTTTATTTATTTATTTTTTGCAGGAGCTCATGGTGTTGTTAGCTTAGTTGTTTTTACTATTGTATTTTTCTTCTTGGGTGTATGGACATATGGATTAAGTGTATCTAGTGGTGTATTTATTCCATCATTAGCTATCGGTGCTGCCTGGGGTAGATTAGTTGGCATTGGTGTTGTACATATGTTACCAGATAATACTCACTTGGTAAGCTTAATATTGTGTTTTAAATATATATAATTCTTTGTTTTTAGTAAAAAATCTAGTGTTAAAAATCAGCATAGAAGTGTAAGACAAGACAGATCATAATGAAGCTACCGTACATATAAATAGTGTAGCTGATACATAAAAGATTAATGAATTTTTTAATTTTGCAGTACTTGTACACACACACACACACACACACACTCTCTCTCTCTCTCTCTCTCTCAGAATGGAAACAAAATATAAATGTAGAAATAATTTGAAGAATCTAAATTTTAAAGAAAGTTTTGATAAACATTATGTTAGCATTATATTCATATTTATAACATAGTTTTATGTTAAGGGTAGAAAGATGGGATTCATTTAGCATTTGTATATCAAATTAAAGTGAATATTTTAACAATAAATAAATAAATAAAAGTTGTCATTATGCCTGAAATTAAAGATTTTACTTTTACATCTGTACTACTGGTATATGTAATGATTAGTTTTTGCTGTAAATTTTTTAAGCCCCCCCCCCCCCCCCCCCCCCCCTTTTTTTTCTTTCATTTTTATGGAGCTTTATTAAAACTCCTTTCTGATATATTGTATAATTGGTTATATTTATAATACAAAGTCAGCAGATTTACAACTGGTAAGTTGACATTATGTATGACTGATGTGTTACATACAAAACAGCTAGTGACCATCATTTATTTTCAAATTATTAAATCATTTTTTAAAATATTGTTATCACTATTGTTAATTCAGTTTGGCTAATTAGAGTTACTTTGCATGATACAATATCAGGATCTTTAAATCTAGAGAACTTTCAATGGTTGAGTAGAATTTTTTTTAATTTTGAGGATTAGTTTTTTAAAATGCCATTTGGCAAACAAACAGATAAACTGTCATATCCAACTATCATTTTCCTGGAGTATGTCAAGTTGATAGTTCTTTTTCTTTCATTCTTTCTTTTATATTATTTATTTATTTTTTTTTTTTTTCATAGTTATATTTTAATATCACATATGAGTCAGTTTCATTTTCCTTTTATCTTTTTTATTTTTATTTTTTTATATTACTCAGTCGGTTCTATCTGCTTTTTGCTGTAAAGGAAATCTCTGTTGTGGCTACAAAGGTGCCTTTATTGTGCACTGAGACCTCAGGCTTGGGGTTTGTCCATAAGACTATTTTTGTATTGAGTTTTTCACAGCCTCAGTGTGGTTAGGAGATAAAAACCATTAATCAATGCCATTTTGGTCCACTAAACTACCATGATTAAAAATGCACCATCTGAAAAAATTGTTACTTAAATTTCCACAAACTTTTGCACTACATATTACTGGGTAAAACATGAGGTTGAGAGAATTATTTCTGACTATAATAGCTTGAAAATTTCTGATTTGGAAATATTTTGCAACTATTTAAATAACATTTCAGTTTCTTTAGAACTATAGGTCCTGAGGTTGTATTAGAACTGTTGGCTATTAATTAGAAATACATGTACATTTTGTTTGGTTTTAATTACTGGTGATATGTTATACTTGTCACTTGAATTACTTCTGGCTAACTAAACTGAGCAGTAAAAAGCAATTCTTTAAATTAGATGTCTTGTCTCTAGCTCCAGTACTCATGAGAAGCTTGATGTGTGTTTGAACTAACTCCAACATTGAAACTTTGACATTTAGTTGATTCTGCTGCCAGCAATGGAAAGGAAATTCTGCTACCAACTTCAGAAAATTAAAACCTAAGTCTTGACTAACGGCAAATATATGAATACAAAAACTTTAGTAGCTTTCATTTTTGATTCAAAATTAATTATATTCATTGTATTGAAAATGGTTATCTGAAAGAAGTATAATGTAACATGTCAAATTATATTCTTAGAGGGTACCTGTAATGATTTTCAGTTTTGACATATTTTATTCCTCATACTTAAATATGGCTTTAGGAAAATTCCATAAAATTCTGTTCCATAATAAGGAAAATATCAGTGAATTTCTAATACATCTCCAGAAATCCAAATTAAAAAGGTGGATATCGAGGCTCCCATGTAGTGATGTCATACCAGTAACATACCTCCACAGAATATTATTTACCAACTACTAAAATAAGTCAAATCTGAACTTGTAGTTTAACTTTCTATGATTATTTTACGGGAAAACTATTTAATGAAGTGGAATTTACATCCGTTTGACATGTACCAATAATTAGGATTATTATTAATCCTTTTGTTTTATTAGACACATTCCTTAGATTTAGATCCTCACCTGTAATTAACAGGATGTAACGTATAATTTGCAAAAAATTTGCAAAATTGATTTGCAGGTTGATAAAGTTATCTTACGACCGGTAATATACAATACATGTGTAATATATTCACAGTTCGAGTAAAGTAAAATAATTTTATTTGGTAAACGTCATTTGTCATATACACTATAATGATTTCACATCGAAAAAATTGATAAATCATTTTTAAATGTTAAAAAGTTAAAAAAAGAAAAGTTTTCCTTAGTTTTCATGTCAATAATGATAATAATAATAAAAATGAAATACTAGTATAACTTTTAGGCAAAATTAAAAATTTACAATTGACATCCTGAGTTGTCTATTTAAGACATGTTTATTGATCAACTTACAGCATTTGATTTTATTAGATTTTAGTTTTCACTTTACCTTGGACATACATTTAGCTGTGATATTGTTAAATTCTTTATTCTATAAATACAAATCCATAACATTATTATTATTATTATTATTATTATTATTATTATCTTGTTTTTTAATTGTGGTCTCATTCTAAAATCAGTGCTATTTCATTTTAAACAATCATAATATATTTCGAGATGAAATATCTTGGTTTTTTTCTTTTTAATTACCCCAGCATTAATTAGCCATCTGACAGTTGAAATGAACTATTATTGAAAAGAACACTTTAATTGTGTGACCATCTTCCAATTATTGAGGAAATGTAATGCCACCAGATTACTCAAAAGTTTTCTACATCATGGTCATTTAATTTTAACAGTGAATAAACATTGCACAAAAGAACAAAGGCGATTTAATTTTTATGTATTGATTTTTAGCCGGTGCCACAGTAAGTTCTATAATATTTATCTGGTAGTCTGTCCAGTCTGACTTGATATTTAATTCATTTCAAAATGTTGACCATAAAATTAATTTTCATGTATTTGACATGTTAGAACTAATCATATATTGTTAGTTATAGCTATGATGTAACTTATCTCAATTCTCGAGTCTGTCCAGTCTGATTTAATAAAATAATTTATTTTAAAAAAGTCAAAGGTATAATTGATTTTCATATTATTGACAAGTTAACACTTTTCTGGTATTTTTCAACAGCTATGCAACCAACTGCAGTCACAATTCTGGAGACTCTCCTCAATATGTTTATCAGATCCGTCCATTTCTGGTTTGAATAAATAAAGGCTATACTCCAAATTCATCACTTATAAGATTGTCTACTGCTACCCCAAATAATGACGAACTATTTGACATAAATATGTACATGTCAGAGTCGCTACTTTCTTCGACATACATTGATATATCATCATTGTTACTACTGTCTATTATGTTAGATACTACTTCTAATACTGCAATGACGTCACACATTTAAAACTCAAAACGAGGTTTTCAAGGGAAAGTTAAAAAATGTGGATTTTAAACTGCTATAACGTTTTTTTATTTTGTCATCAATTTTGATGCGGTTTTCTATATTGTGATATTTAGATAATATGTAAAACAATTGTGATAAAAAAAAATTTTGGTTACAGGTACCCTTTAATTCATTATTGTTGTTTATTAGATAAGCTACACATTGAGTTTAAAGTAGGAGAATATTTTGTCACCATACAATGATAGATACTATAGAATTATTCATTGTCAGAAATTCTAATCAGTATAAAAAAAGACAAGTTTCATGGTGATTCTGTAAAGTGCAGTCCTTTAGTTGTTTGGTGACAATTTTTCTCACTACACAGGCATTTTAAGATTTGCATATTGTTGATTTACATTTTAATGCATGCTGAAAAATGAATTATTTTAGTATAGTTATTTTTCATGTAAAATAATTATTGTTGATATCTAACTCATCATTATGAGAAACAATGTTTACAATTTATTAAGTTTACATAATGACATGCATTATTTAGAAGTTTACTCAAACAACTTTTAGTATTTGTATTACACAGGTCTTAAAAGTTTTGATTGCCAAATTGATAGATTTAAATGTATTGTGAAAACTTCCATGGCAGTTTATTATTTTAAATGTGCTACTCATACTGATGCATTTCAAACAGAATTTAAAGATATTTTTTAGTATGAACATTTATGCAATATCTAAATGCCAAAACAAAGTAATTTTAAACATTCTTGAAGTTTATTTAAGATTTATCTGCTGTATATCTTTTTTGCAAACAGAATTTATTAACACATTTCCAGATTTAAAGATGAAAAATTTTGTTTGTATAAGCCTGAAAAATAAGGACTCATTTACTGGAAGTTCTAGTATCTTAACCAGGGCCCCATTGTTTGAAGTTCTCTTTCCTTAGATTCAAAAATGCAATGTTTTTATATGTGTATTTATCTGAGATGTGCATTTAATCAGACAATTTGAAGCCTTAATTGCTTTATGATTATTAAGATGATTTGATAGAGTTTTATGTCCCAATCAAGAGTATAGGTTATTGATATGAGATTAAGTGCATACTAGATATTACATACTTTCATACAAAGAAAGATTCCCTTATTGTTAGCAAAATGTAGATGTACATGAAAAAGTCAGTAAAATGTTTTCCAAAATACCCCATAATATGCTGATGGCATATTTTAAAATTTTTCCTGTTGAACATACACCAAGTACCCTCAGTTGGAAAGCAAAAATGCATTTGGTGCATCATTTGTTTTCAATTTTTGTTTGAGTAACTTTAATATGTAGCTGGTGACATCTTGATATAAGTACCGATAATTATTATAATTACTTTGGTGTAAATCCTTTTCACTCTTAACAAATAGAAACGTCAACTTATCAGTGTTACACAGCAGCTGCAGCAGTTTTATCTCAAGAGCCATTTTGGATAGTAATTACCATTGACAAAGGACTAAAATCACAGGTGACACTGTCTAGTCTTTTAAGTGTCCAGGGTTGGTGATTTTTTTTTCAGAAACTATTACTTCTGCTGTATGTTTATTGTAAGTGTTAAAAGAACCATGTTTTATGAAGCACTAGTTTTATCCTGTGATGCTTGTCTTTGTATAAATTTTTCATTTTTTTTTTTAGATTTTAAGAAATCTTTTGTATGGATTTTATTAGCTTAAAAGCTTTATTTTATACATGAATATTGCTTGTCTGTTATGTTTTTCAGTTAAGATATATCAATTTTACTTACAGCAAATGGACGTTGGAAAATATGCATTAATTGGAGCTGCATGTCAGTTAGGTGGTATATTACGTACAACGATTAGTTTAACAGTCATCATTGTGGAATGTACAGGGGATATATCATTTGGTTTACCTATTCATGATTGTACTTATGATTGCCCAATGGGTCGGAAACTTTCATAACAACAGTAAGTTTGATTTTATTTTAGAAAATGGGAGTTTTTTCTTATTTTCTTATATAAAGCGTCTTAAGAATTGGTAAAGTGTAACTTCGGTTAAGTGTCATGAAAGGATCTATTTACCTGAGACTTTAGAAAGGAAATAAGGATATCTAAAATTGGTTTATGATTTTTACTTTATTCAAGATTTTAAATTTCATTGACCAGAATTTAAATTATATATTTATATGAGTGTTAACTTTACAAACATGTATTTTAACTTGTCTTAAATGCCAGTGGTATCCAACTTAAGTTTTCAAAATGTAGCAGCATATCTCTAAGCTGGCAGTTTTCATTTTATAGCATTAAAATCTGTGGGAATAATTGATTGTACAGAACAATTGAAGGTTATTATAAAAATTATACAATGTATATGTATGCATTTTTTAGGGTTTATATGACATGAATGTAGAGGTAGCTGGTATGCCAATACTAACAGATGAACCTCCTCCTCTCTGTGATGATTTGAGAGCAAAGTGAGTCAACACATTACTTTTAAACACATCTGCATTTGATATAAGAATCTTCTAAATAAGATGTGTAGTCTTAATCAGTTGAATCAATTAAATTTATTTAAAAGTACTTATTAAATAATTTGAACAATTAGCTAGTAGAATTCAAAATAATGTCTAATACATGTACTTTAAACAAGCAGTATAAAAATAAATCATACAAAAATTCTTTAAGTGTATACTGGATCTGTTGTTGATTGTTTTCTATTTGCGCTTCATAAAGTAATTCCTGTGCAGTTTTTAATTGTACTAACACTCCTTATAGACTTGAAATGAAGGACAAGAAACTTGTTGGAAATGTTGTAACACACTGGCAATACTTTGTCATTTATTCCCAACAATTAACTTTTTTGATTTCACAATCATTTCCAAAGGCTTATCAACAGCAAATAAATTTTTGATTACAGGCATATGAGAAAATATTCTTGGCATAAAAAGGAACAATAGGGACTTACTACATGCTGTTTTGTATTTATACATTTATATAGTTAATTTTCACTTTTATATCACATTTTTAAAATGTATGTTGTTATTAAATATTGAATTTTATGCTATTGTAGTGAAGTGATGAATCAGCCACTTACATGTTTTAAAGCCAAAGAAAAAGTTGGTGTACTTATAAACGTATTAAAAGAAGAAACATTCTGTGGTTTCCCTGTGATAGCTGATGATCCATTAGTAAGTACCATTTATATAACAGTTTAATTGTTTATATTTTATGTTTATTTGATTTTGTAATTCATAACTAAAAAGTAAATAGTATGTCCATTTATTCTATTATTTATACTGTTAGTCTATTTATTCTATTATTATTTTATTGAAAATTCAATTTTTGGATATTTCTAGCTAATGTCTTGAGCCTTTTGCACATCAGGTTGATATTTATACCTGCAGTTTAAGTATCATCACAATTAACACAAGGTTGTTATTTTTTGTCAGTTAGACATTTATATCTGCAGCATAAAGTTTTGGATGCTTTACCTAAATATTAGAGACTTATATAAGATTTGTGTCAAAAGTGAATTGTTGGTATTGACATAAAACAAACCATTATCTATACAATATAATTAGCTTGTCAGTAAGATAAATTTGTACTGTTTCTTTTCATTCTTTTAGCATCCTGGTAAAGTCAAACTTAAAGGTCTTATACTGAGAAATCAGATTTTAGTTTTACTGATGAAAAAGGTAAGACATTTATTTATAAAGAAAACATTTAGTTTTTTTTTTTTTTTTTTTAGAAAACCCAATTTTTAATGGTGATATTTTTGTAGATACAGATACAAAAAATCAGTTGTTTTTAAAATAAAAATATTTTACAATAAATATACATTTGTACATGCATATTACATTATTATATCTTGTACATTTAACAGAAGCGTTGAATTTTTTAGCATACATGTACATTAACACACACACACACACACACACACACACACACACTTACATACGTAATATGCATGTGAGTATTTTATTATTGTTTTTTTTTATTTTAGATATTTAGTCCTGAAGGAACAGTTCAGCCAAAAAATGTTCGTCTAAAGGATTTCAGAAATATGTACCCATATTATTTGAAGTTGGAGGTAAACACTTATATTCTAAACAGATTATATGTATTTTGTCTTCCCTAATCAAAGAATCATGTAAGTCTGCCCTTTGATTGAACAGTAAGAAAGTATGTCAGTTCAGTCTTCAGTGATTTTCTCCTTGTTTTCTCCACTTTCCCAGAACTGATTACCTTAATGTATGTCAAATAATTTGACTAGAGCATAAACCTCATTTCTCCATTTCACTCTTGTACAAGAATGGTATACTTATTTCACTCAGTTGTAGTACCTTAATAATTGTCCTCAACTCATATGGTCATCATGCTGATGTATAACTCATTTTTGTAGTCTATGAATAATTCTTTGGCAGTAAAAGAAGATAAGGAAATACTTTGGTGAAGGAGTGTAATTATGTGCCCATCGTTGGTTTTGCTGTGCCGTTTAATTAACTGTTTTTAATTTTTATTTTTTTTTTAACTTAGCAAAAAAAGTAGGTTTTCTTTTGATATAAAAGTCACAAACTTGATATAAGATAAATATTTAACATGATATACAATGTATTTTGAAATGTTTCAGGATATTGAAATTTCAGAAGAAGAAAAAGACTATATAATGGATCTAAGACCGTACATGAATCCGTCACCTTACACAGTTGAAGCAGTAAGTCATCTAAATAATTTTTCAATCTTTACTACAGAAAATTTTTAGGGAGGTTATCAAAAGTTCTTCATAGTCTATGTCTGACATAAAACTTAAAAAATCTTGTGCTCTTGTAGAATTTAAAAGTACATGTAAAATGAAGAAAACTTAAACACTTCATGTGTAATTATAAGTACAACAGCTGCTGATTAATAACTAGAATTCCAATGTATATGTAACATTCAGCTCATGATGATAGGATAAATATGGCAGTATTTGTTAAATTTTACATGACTTGAAACCTCAAGAATGCAAATAAGAAAAAAAAAACTTTAGAGTTCATTCTTTTAAATAATACTAAGGTTTAAATGATTCTAAGGTAAAAATTTGTTCTACAATGGATCTTAGTTAAAACCATCTAAGAAACTGTGTGTGAAAATGTGAGAAGAATAAGTGCTACTTGGTTACTATTGATTGATAAATTAAATTGAGTGCTTTGACTTCTAAAAGTTTAATCTTATATATATGGGATGCATCAATATTAAAAACTTTTTGTACATACATGTATATGTATATCATTTCCTCTTACAATGTATGTTACATATCACTGGAATTATCACTGATTTATAACTGGTTACTGGGCACTTAATGAATAATTTGAAAGGGATGAAAATTAACAGAACATGATAGCATCTGGTTCCTTAAATATTTTCTGGGAACATTAATTTTTAAAAAACTATTCATGTGTTACTATTTTAATTTTAATCTCATTGATCATGCCTCTTACATGATATTTTATATCAATTTATAAATTGCAATACTTGGCATGCTAGCCCTGTGAAACTTCATAAAATGACCCTTCACCACTCTAGATTTGATCATCATGAATTACCAAAAAAAAAGAGTAATTCCATCTCACTCTTGACATTTAAACATGAAGCTCTTTCATTTGTTACATTGTACATCTTTATGTATTTTATGAGTAATTGTATTGTTTTCTTTTGTAGACATTTTCCTTACCCAGGGTGTTTAAACTGTTTAGAGGTTTGGGATTGAGACATTTAATTGTTGTCAATGATAAATATCAGGTAATTGTGTACTATAGCTCTTTATGATTCACTATAGATTTTGTTCAAACAATCTCATTGTCCAAAAAAATTGTTCATCAATTAAATCAAGCTGACAAGTATGTATCAAAAGCTAGAAAGCTTAAAAAAATTGTTGTTCATATTTCATGTTGTTTTATGCAGAGTCAGCAAATCTGTGATCATTATATAATATAAAGTGTATAATTCTGACCTTAAAAACTGTCATCCCATATCATGATGAGTAAGGCATGATAAAAAACATTATTGCACACTGTTCAAGGTTCCTTGCATATTAGGTAAACTTTTTTGAAACTTCACATTTAGCTGATGATGCATCTATGCAATGAAAATAGCCTTTATTCACACTTTAAATCTTGAACAGTCAATCACGCTTACAATAGAGTGCCTCATGGGGACAGTGTTTTAATTGAGAGTGGGAGGTCACATGTTTAATCCTGGCCAGGATGTACAAAAGACTTAAAAGTTTGAGATATAGTTTTCTTTTCTGATGCTTACATTAAGAGGACAAGAGTATTGACTGGTTCACTCAGTACTAGAATAATGAACTGGAGAATTGATATTCTTATCTGTAGTTTACTGACTCAGAGAGCTAGCAGCTTATCAAGAAGTGGTCACGAGTGCCCAGAGGTACACCACAGATTATGATACACACTTGCACATCACACATGTAAACAAACTTTATGAATTACTAGTAATCCGTTGAGATTAATAACCTTGTTCTCTTTGCAAATAGCTGAAAAATTGCTGATGAGATATTTAACAACATTACAACAACAGAATTTGCATTAAAAATGTGGCGTTTTTGTCTTACCCAGACTTTGTATTTATTTGACTATCATCAGGCAAAATAATTCATATGAAGATGATAAGTTGATCAATTTTTCATTTGTTTCAGCCTATTGGTATGGTTACAAGAAAAGACCTTGCTAAATTCAGAGCTGCTTCTAAACGGGGAATTGTTAAGATAGAACACTTAAAGATTGAAAAGAAATAATCAGTTCTGATTTGAATATCATCCTGATTACAGTTGAAGTCTTCCTGTTATTTTTTGTTGGAGAGAAGAATACTACCAAGACCTTTCAAAAGAGACTTATTCCTACACATTGAATTTATTTGATAACCCTCTCATCCTGGATTTTTCATTGGATTGATCCATTTCTTTTATATGTTGGGTCATTTCAATAAGTATAGGGATGAAAGCATTTTATGTTTTTTTGTGACCTAGAGTAATGAACACTTTCTTTTTGTTGTGGTGTTTATCTATTTTTTTGTACTTTAGTATTGGAAATGTTGAAGGTTAGTGTTTGATTTTTTTCTGAAATCCATAGGGTCATTTTTTAATTTGTGTCAAATGCATAATTTTGATTGATCAAGGCATATGCAAATATTCAGGGTATGTATATTATGTGCATTTTTGTAATTTCCATTCCATCTTTTTAAATCATTCCTCCTCCATAATTTTAGATTTTAAATTTTATTAAATAAAAAATTAATTATTTTAGATTTTAGATTTTAATGAATACAAAATTAAGTACTGTATGTAAAATCCACCAATTTTTCTATGCTCACTTGTTTGTGTTCATCCATAAATTTTTAAGTTTTTTTTTTTCTTCTGACAGTTATTATGTGAAGTATATTTTAAAGGCTCATATTTATATAAAGTTTATTTATTAATGACCTCCATATTTGTCGTTTTACATATACATGTACATTATAGGGTAATAAAAAAGTTTAGTTTTCATAAATTCAAGGATTATTTGACACAAAGAAAAAAATACAATTTAGGACTTTTAAGTATAAATTGATGCAGTTCAATTTAGTGTTGAATATTTGTTAACATGTTGAACGGTTTGATATGAATATAATAATGTGCACAACTAAAAACTTATCAACATTTTTCATAGACATCTGCAAGTCCATGGGAGATGAGATCTTAGATAATTCTACTGTAAGATTAGGAAATGTACATCTAATTAAAAACTAATATTTAAAAGAATAATTGCAAATCAGCAAGAAATTTTGAAAAAACTTCTTAAATTTTTGGTTTGTGTTTTATTCATTAAAATATAATCATGTCAAATCATTTTTGTCAGCAAGACATTTGATTAAAATAAACTTGTACATTACCATGTTTATTACTGGGGTTTAAACACAACTGAAATAAATTGTGTCTTTGAAAAAGTTCTTTAAACGTGCTGTAATATTTATTAGGCAGAAATAAAAATTCTGATGTTGCTTTATAAATCATTGAAAAGAAAAGTTCTGTAAATCTCAGGAATTGTATTCCTGGTTGTATTCAACATACAAGTGTAAAACCTTGTTAAGTTTTTTGTTTTCTTTCCTTTCATTTTTTTCCTTTTTTTTTTTTTTAGTAAAAAAAATTGCTATTAAATGTATTTACTCAGTTACAATTATAAACAGTTGCCAAATCGTTGTTATATCTATGCACTTTTTATTAATTGCACATTATGTACAAATTTGACATATTGTACACAGGAATATAGATAACTAAGCCCTTTGATTAGAGCTCTGTTAGAGCGTAGCCAAATGGTGAGGGAAAGTTCAAATTTTAAATTAAAATTTTAATCAGATAAAACTAATTTATCATAAAATGCTTTTAATTGATTGCAATAATTTGATAAATCAAGTATTCAACTTAATTTACAACCCCCCCCCCTCCCCCATAAAAAAAATTATAAAAAAGAAAAAAAAAGTTAAGTTAAAATGGAATTTAAATTCAATTTGCATTCACCACCACATAATTGATGGTAAGTATACATGTAAAACAAGTCTTCAATTTAATTTTTTAAAAAAAGACCATGCAGCTAAAATGGAAGATAAAACTTTTCACTCACCAAATGACTATGCTAATGCAATTTAAACATCACGCTTGTGTGTAACTATTATTCTCATTTAATATGGAAAATGTTAAATGACAAGTTAAAAGTTCAAGCAATTATTATTGCTTATTAAAACACTTGAAAATATTGACAGAAATAATACTAGTAATTATTGACAGAAATAATACTAGTAATTATTGACAGAAATGATACTAAATGTTTTTTTTTTTTTTTTAAAGTCAGGAACACTTATAATGTATATTATTGTTTTAATTGTTAAGAAATATTTTATATGTTATATGATCCATATTAAGCAAGAGCTTTTACACTCTGTGTGTGTGTGTGTGTGTGTGTGTGTGTGTGATGACGAGAAACTCAATTTAAAGCCCAGTCATGAGAGATATATAAAAAAAATCCAATATTTTTACCATTGTTATTAAGTTCACATGAAGAACAAGCATTCCCAGTCTGTGTTATATTTTAAACATGTATATATTTGTAATTGAATGATGTACAGTATATTATCCTTGCACCTTTCTTTTTCATACATTTAAAAGTGCCATTTTCAGTCATCAAGTGATATATCTTTATTATTATTATTTTTCATTTTTTTGTATCTGTTAGAAATATTTGTTGGCTCTTACTCCTAATCAAAGCTATGGTCATTTGTTTTAACTCCTAATTGATAAATAAATGAACAATAAACTATACACAATCAACTGTATTTTTGTGGGAGTTAGAAATATAAAAGACGGAAAAGAAATACACTTTATGTTTTAAATAATTTAATCTGTTAAAATAAGTCTGGTTTTCTTCTGTTGTTATACATTCTTTCTGTGGATAGTAATTGACAATAGTTTCATTGATGAAAGGGAGACAACTGGAGCTAGTCACATTTGCTAAGACGTCTAATACTTGTAAATATATTTCATAGGTATAGAAAACTAATATTTTATATATTCTGGACAACTGTAAGAACACCTTGGTTATTATTTTTCACACATCACCTTGTTTTTTTCAAGATGTTTATTCAATCTTAAACCTTTTCATGAATAATCATGCGAGAACTGTTACATGTCATACATGTATTCCACATAACAACATGTACCTGTGAATTGTTTATTTTTATACTTTGCATTTCATTTATTTCTGCTCTTTTTATTTTTATGTAACTCTCTTATATTTACCTGATATTCAGGTAAATTTTCTATATATCTTATAACCATTCCATATATATAACCCTTAATTACATCTTAATTTTGTTTTCAATCCTTCTGTGATAATAATTAACTTTAACAAATCTATGGATTTTTTTTATTTTTGGTATTTTTATGATATAGTGGATTTGTTTTGTAAGATTTGGGTGTTTTAAAAAGCTATTCTATGCATTTTTAAACAAAGGCTGTTGTGGTGTCATCATGTGTTAGCTCTTGCCATCATATTTATTAGCTCACCTGAGCTGAAATCTCATTTGAGCTGTTGCAATCCATCTTTGTCTGTTGTACATCATGCATAAACTTTTAACATTTCAATTTTCTCTTCCAAAAGCACTGGGCCAAATTTAACAAAACTTGGGTAGGTGAAGGCCTTATAGATTTGCACAAATGAAGGCTTATATGCCTTTGAGACACCAAAAAGGGGAAATAGTGAAAACCTTTAAAGTCTTCTCAAAATGTACAAGAGATATTCCTTAATTATTTCATTATAATATTCTTAAGTCATTTAGTTTTAGATTACCACAAATGGTAGCCATGGGGCTCAAAATGGGGAAACGGCAAGGCACTTAGTGAGGAAATTGCTAAATATAGTGTATTTGTCAATAGATCTGGAAAACTATTAACTCTTTGTATAAGCATGTATATGGGAATATTGTAGGTATTGATACAACAAGCATTTCAATATAAATTTCAAGGTTATGGGTTTGAAGACCAAGGTCATAGCTGCATAAGAAGATAGAAATTGATAATTATTTTGAAAACTATTAACTTTCTATATTTTAGAATATTGTTGGTATTGATATGACGATCATTTTGATGAATGGTTCAAGATGATAGGTTCAAAGGTCAAGGTCATAGCTACATAAGAAGACTTAAATTATTAATTATCATGAAAGCTGTAAGCTTTATGTATAGACCTGTAATTAAATATTGTAGGTATTGCTATGATGATTATTTTGATATATGGTTCAAGATCATATGTTCAAAGGTCAAGATCATAGCTGCATAAGTGTACTGTAATGTTAATCATCTGGAAATTTGTTATTTTATTTTACTTTAACATGCAAATTAG